>CM053622.1:504718459-504733676 GCA_028646595.1 Phalanger gymnotis | reverse complement strand
GTCTGTGTATAATGACAGGTGTGCCCCCAAGAAAGTCGTAGTTGTTTCTCAGTCTTCTTTCCTGGGCCTTAATCCACACAGGTGGAGAGAAATATCAGAGAAGGATTTCAGGTCTGGATATACACTTATTCAGCTTTGAGTAAACCTTCCTTCCAAAGGCACTTGTTACATCCTTGGAAACTCAGTTCTGTTGTGCTGCCTTGAAAACAGTGGTCTTTCTTCCTCTTTATTTCCTTGAATGCTCTAATTTTGTTTTTAATATCTAAAGCATCAAGGCACAAATGCTGAGAAAGTCTCTAATAAAACATAGTAACTGTCATTTGCTAGAGGCAGGTTTACATGGAAAATATAGCACAGTGTGGAACTTGGAATAAGGAGCCCAGGACTTTGTCCTGGCTTCTGCCACTGCCTAATTTCTGTGACCCTAAGTAAGTCAGTGGCTCAATCTGGAAGTTTCTTCATCCGTAAAATGCCAATTCTTATGCCAGCGTATCCTCACAGCCAGATTTGAGAATTTCAGACAATGTGTCGGAAGGTAAGAGACTAATAAAAGCAATGCACAGAATAACAAAAATGCTTTATTTTCTTCAGCCATGTTTCTCAGCCCCTTCCCCAACCTCCATGAGGCAAACAGACTCAAGCTTCATCTTTCTGAACTATTAAAATGTGCCAGCTTTAAATTATTACTTCCTGGTTTAGGGTAAATCATATGTTTTCCCAATAAAACCTATTCAAAATTCCCTAAAAAAAAAAAATAAAAAAAAAATCCTTGCTTGATTTATCCATCCTTAATAGTAATCATCCTCGCTCTCTCTCCTCACTTATGTGGCTAAAATCCTCAAGAAGACAATCTTCAATAAGTGCCCTACTTCCTTTCCTCTCATTCTTTTCTTAATTATCTACAGTCTGCCTTCCAACTGCATTATTCAATCAAAAGTGGTCTTTCCAAAATTACCAAATATCAATTGCCAAATTTAATGGCCTTTTTCTTTATCCTCATCTTTCTTTATCTCTCTGTAGCTGATGTTAATCACCCTCTTCAATTTAATACCCTCTTCTTTCTAGGTATTTTTGGCACTACTCTGTCCTCATTCTCCTCCTACTATTAGACTGCTCCTCAGTCTCCTTTGATAGATATCCATATGGTGCCCACTAAGTATAGCAAATCACATCTTCCACCATGAAATTGTTTGAAAAGTGCAAATAAAAAAATTTGTCACTGCTTGATTATAAGAGGTATAAAAGAGCTCTCCAAAAAGCAGAGTCCAAATCGAAGAGGCGTGAGGTGTGGACCACCTAAAAATTAAAATTCACCTATAGATGGTGAAATCTTATGACTCTTGGTGATGGCATGAAGCCTCAGAATATGAGATGCGACTAACAATTAACAAAATAAAGGCCCAAGGAAGGCTACTGATAGTCTAGATAATGGCACATGGTTGAATGAGTAGCCCATTAAGTTAACAATTAGTATATATGCCTTAGTCAGGCAATAAAGATGGAAAATTACCTATATCCAGAATTAATAGGAAGAAAAGAGCATGCTAGACTGCATTTGGAAAATCTTTCAATACTCTCAAAGATCTCAAGTTGTTCCCTAATTATAAAAGCACATCTTTTTAGTGAAATTCTTCTGGTACTGTTACATAACTGTAATTAAGGTACATCATAATCTCTAAGAAATTAAAATTATAGGTTATTCAAAAGACAGTGGAAAGATGCACAATATACTTAAGCAAGTTGAAGGATACTACCAATAATGAATTGTGTGCAAGATATGATCTATGAAGTCCATAATAGGAGAAAGAAGTGACCCAGTAATATAGCTGAAATGAGGGGGATAACAGATGAATAGACCAAGTGCTTTAATAGTAGCCAGAGAATGTCCAAAAATAACTAGAGGAAGGCCTCTACCACACTGGATAGATTGTACAGCTTATGTGAGGACAAGGACAAGAATCAAATAAAAATAGAATGCAGGGGTGGGTTACTAGCTATACCAATGAATTTACACAGATGAGATTTTGAGAAGTACTTCCTAAACAAATCTATTTTTCTGCTTTATACAGGGTTAAATTTTAGTCTAGCTCTCATCCTAATTTTAAGAAATTAATGGGACCTAAAATGTTCTGGATATGTAAAAATGACACATGACAAGATAGAGAAATGGGTCTTACTTGCATAGACTTTCATTGTAGATATGTCTGACATACTCTGCTATCTATTAAAGGGATAGTTGTGTGCTTAAAAAAAAAACAAAACATAGATTCTTGAATCATAGAATCTAAAGTTGGAAGGGCCTTCAGAGGTCATATAATTCAACCTACACGTGAACAGGAATCTCGTATACATCATGAAGTAGTCATCTGGACTCTCTTCATCAAATAGTTGAAGAACATCTATAAGAAGTACTATTTTATGTTTTAATTTGAGGGAAAAATTCCTAAATCTATCTCTCTGAAACTTCATCCATTGATCCAGAGTCTGTAAAGCCAGAACAAAACTAATCTGTCTGTATATTATTCAATACTTAGAAATTATTATACTCTATCCCCCTACTCTCCCCCACCCCACATCTCCGGTGCCTTTTCCAGACCAAACACCCTCAGTCCCTTCAACCTATCATCAACGGGCAAGGTGGCCACTCTCCCCAACATTTGAGTCACACTCTCTCAGCCCTGTTATTCTCTCTAGCTTTTCTAAGTCCTTCCTAAAATGTGTCATGAAACAAACATCACTCAAGATGTAGTCTCCTATACTGCATAATACACATGATTTCTTAAAGAAGATTACCTCTGAATGAACGTTTTTGGCTTCTATGTGATAACACTAGCTCATATTAAGGTAATACGCTATAACAATTTTTTTTCACAAAAATTGCTGTGTAGACATGCCTTCCCACACCCATTGTACTTGTACAGGTGATTTTTTAAGCTCTAAAGCAAGATTTTAAATTTATCTCCATTAAATATTTTTAAAAATATTTTATTATGAACTTTTTAGTCATCAAGCATGAACATTTAAGCATAAAAAGGCCAAAACAAGGTTACATTTAAAACTGTGCATCTGCCACATTCAGCTTATTACTTTTTAAGTAATATTAACTTTGACACAGCAATACCAATAATGCCCTTCGTTGTCTTCCTTCTGCTACAGTCTGCATATTTTTAAGTATTTAGTTGACACTCTTTTCTTAGATATATATTATTTATTTTTAGTTTACAACACTCGGTTGCACGAGTTTTTGAGTTCCAAATTTTCTCCTTCCTCTTTCCCCTTCCCCCTCCCAAGATGGCATGTGATCTGATATAGCTTCTACATATACCTTCGCATTAAACTTATTTTCCCAATAATCAAGTAGTAAAGAAGAATTATAACCAATGAAATGAATCATGAGAAAGATAAAACAAAACCAAAATAACAAAAAAATATTATTTAAAAAAGAGGGAGCACTGACACTCTTTTTTCAATCACTATCATTACTATCCTCAATACATTTTTTTATTGGGCCCAATGTATCATTCAATTGAATATTTATTTACTGTGTTCCATGGGGATGCAAAGATGAAAATGAAAACAGTAACTGCCCTAATGGAACTTCCATTCTATTGAAACAATTTAATATGCACGTAGATAAGTAAATACAAAAATATAGATAATGTAATTTTAAGGGGTAGAAAACTACTAACTGAGAAGGGGGGCAGAGCCAAGACGGCCTCATGAAAACAGCATCTTACATAAGCTCTCTCACAAATTCTGTCAGATTCCCCTAAAAAAAGTGAATCTGAACAGATTTGAGAGAATTAGAAGCTGCTAGCAGGCTGAGTGGGGCAAATTTCCAAGCTAGTAGAGTCCCAAAGGTCAACAAGACAAATCTGTAGGCTGGGAGAGCGCTTGGGGAGCGGAGCTGCACCAGACGGCACCAAAGTGGAAGCAGCTGCGGAAACCAATCTGCGAGACAGGATGGGAGAAAGCTGGGTGGCCAAAACTGGTGGAGATCCCCAGGCCTCTCAACACAGGACAAAAGTCTGTCAAAGCTACGAGAGGCAGCAGCTCAACACATCTGGTTATGAGACACCAACTCCTGAGGCTTGCAGCCCAAAGGACTGAAACGCGTCTTATTGAACTTCCGGGAGACATAATGGCCAGGTAAATGGCCCTAATCCCTCCCCTCTACCCAGAGAATTCCTGCAGAAAAATACCGGAATAGAGGAGACAGAAGTGGGGCTTCAGTGGCCCAGCAATGGGAGTTCGGGAGTCCCAGAGGGGCAGAGCCAGCAGCAGTCAACACCAGGAGCCCAGACGTACCATTGCACCCTCAGGGGAAGTGGCAGACACCAGCGCAGACAACAAACAGCTGAGACCACTGCTGAAGAGCAACAGTGCTGGAGAGCAGCCCCAGGGTAAAAGGAGAATTCAGGCACCCAGACCCCTCTCCCACACCTCAGGAAACTGAAGGCTATAATACACAAAGCCAGTAAATAGACTCACAATCCCCAGAACAAGAAACCTGGGACAAAGATCCCAGCGCCCAAAAAGCAGAAATCCACTGTAAAGCCAGGAAAAAGCTAACCAACACAAAGAACAGGAAAAAACCGAGGACAATTGATTCATTTTATGGAGACAGAGATGATCAAAATACCAATTTGGAAGAGGATAACATTGATACTTTGCCCACATCTGATACCTCAAAAGGGAATGTGAACTGGTCTCAAGCCCAAAATGCATTATTGGAGGAGCTAAAGGAGGATTTTAAAAAACCAATTAGGGAAGTAAAAGAAAAAATGGAAAAAATGAAAAAAAAAAACACTGATGAAATCAAGACTTTAAGAAACAAAATCAGCAAAATGGCTATGAAGATTCAGAATCTAAACTGAGAAAATGACACCCTAAAAGGTAAAATCAACCAACTGGAAAAGGGGACTCAAAAGCAAAATGAAGATAGCAACTCATTAAAAATTAGAATTAAGCAAGTGGAAATTAATGACTCTATGAGGCATCAAGAAGTAGTGAAACAAAATGTAAAGAATGAAAAAATAGAAGAAAATGTGAAATATCTGACTGGAAAAACAACTGACCTGGAAAACAGATCCCGTAGAAACAATCTAAGAATTATTGGTCTACCAAAAATCCACGATGAATAAAAGAGCCTGGACAGTATCGTCGAGGAAATTATCAAAGATAACTGCCCAGAGATCGTAGAACCAGAGGGTAAAATAGTCATCAAAAGAATCCACCTATCACCCCCTTAAAGAGACTGCAAATTGAAAACTCCAAGAAATATTATAGCCAAATTTCAGAATTACAAAGTCAAGGAGAAAATATTGCAAGCAGCCAAAAAGAAACAATTCACATATCGTGGAACTATAGTCAGGATCACGCAGGATCTCTCAGCTTCCACATCAAATGACAGATGAAATTGGAATATGATATTTCGAAGGGCAAAGGAGCTAGGACTACAACCAAGGATCAACTACCCAGCAAGACTGCGCATAATTTTTCAGGCAAGGAGATGAATATTCAACGAAATAAGGGAATTCCAGACCTTCCTGATGAAAAGGCCAGAACTCAATGGAAAATTCGATCTTCAAACACAAAACTCAAGAGAGACATAAAAAGGTAAACAGGGGGAAAAACCCCACAAGACTTGTTAATCAATAAGGGCAAATTACTTACATCTTTATACAGAATTGTATCATCTTATGTATATTATATATATATATATGTGTATGTATATATATATGTGTATATATATCTCAATTTTGAGAATAGCACAGTTACTACGATAACTGAAAGGGATACACACAGACTGTGAATATCTGTATAAAATAACTGATATAAGGACAAAAACCATAATTAAGAGATGTAAAGGGAAGGTTCTGGGAGAAGAGGTAAGGAGGTAGTAGAAATGGGTAAATTACATCAAATGAAGAGGCACAAAAACACATTATAGTAGAGGAAAAGAAGGGAGGGAGAAGAGCAGTATTTCAGCTTTACTCTCATCGGGTTTGGTTCAAGAAGTGGATAACATACCCTGATAAGTATAGAAATCTAACTTGTCCTACAGGCAGTAGGAGGAGAAAGGGGGAAAAAAAGGGAGGGGGGTGGTCAGAAGGGAGGGAAGAAGTAGCAAGTAGAAAATGGTAAGATAAGGGAGGGGAATCAAGAAGGAGGGTAAACTGAGGAAGGAGGTGGTCAAAAGCAAAACTTTGTTAGGAGGGGAAGGAGAAAGGGAGAAATAAAAGCATAAATGGGTGAAATACAATGGAGAAAAAGACACAGACAGTAATCATAACTCTGAATGTAAACGGTATGAACTCCCCCATAAAATAAAAGCAGATAGCAGAAGGGATTAAAAACCATAACCCTACAATATGCTGTTCACAAGAAACACGTTTGAAATAGGGAGATACACACAGAATAAGGGTAAAAGGCTGGAGTAAAATATATTGTACTTCAGCTAAAGTAAAAATAGCAGGGGTGGCAATCCTAATCTCAGACAAAGCAAAAGTAAAGATAGATCTAATTAAAAGAAATAAGGGAGGACACTACATCCTGCTAAAAGGCACCATAAATAATGAAGCAATATCATAGTTTAACATATATGCACCAAGTGGTACGGCATGCAAATTCCTAGAGGAGAGGTTAAGGGAGTTAAAGGAAGAAATAGACTGCAAAACTGTAATAATGGGAGACCTCAACCTCCCTCTCTCTAAACTAGAAAAATCTAACCTCAAAATGAACAAGAAAGAAGTTAAGGAGGTGAGCAGAATTTTAGAAAAGGCAGATGTGATAGACCTTTGGAGAAAACTGAATGGAGATAAAAAGGAATATACTTTTTTTGCAGCAGTACATGGCACATACTCAAAAACTGACCATGTGCTAGGGCATAAAAAACTTACAATCCAGTGCAGAAAGGCAGAAATAGTCAATGTATTCTTTTCAGATCACAATGCAATAAAAATTATTTGTCATAAAGAACCATGGAAAAATAAACTAAAAATTAATTGGAAACTAAATAATCTAAATCTAAAGAACAAGTGGGCCAAAGAACAAATCATAGAAACAATTAATAACTTCATTCAAGAGAATGACAACAATGAGACAACATACCAAAACTTATGGGATGCAGCAAAAGCAGTTCTTAGGAGAAATTTTATATCTCTAAATGCTTACATGAATAAAATAGAGAAAAAGGAGATCAGTGAATTGAGCACGCAACTGAAAAAGCTAGAAAAAGAACAAATTAAAAATCCCCAATTAAATACCAAATTAGAAACACTGAAAATCAAAGGACAGACTGATAAAACTGAAATCAAGAAAACTATTGAATTAATAAATAAAACCAAGAGCTGGTTTTATGAAAAAAAAAAACCAATAAAATTGATAAACCTTTGGTCAATTTGATTAAAAAAAAGGAAATCAAATTACCAGTATCAAAAATGGAAAGGGTGAATTCACCTCCAATGAAGAGGAAATCAACACAATAATTAGGAATTATTCTGCCCAATTGTATACCCATAAATTTGACAACCTTAGGGATATGGATGAATATCTACAAAAATATAAATTGCCCAGGTTAACAGAAGAGGAAGTAAAATTCCTAAATAACCCCATCTCAGAAAAAAAAAATTGAGTAAACTATTAATGAAATCCCTAGGAAAAAATCTCCAGGGCCAGATGGTTTTGCATGTGAATTCTATCAAACATTTAAAGAACAATTAATTCCTATACATTATAGACTATTTGGGAAAATAGGCGAAGGAGTCCTACTAAATTCTTTTTATGACACAACTATGGTACTAATACCTAAGCCAGGAAGAGTCAAAACAGAGAAAGAAAATTACAGACCAATTTCCCTAATGAATATTGATGCAAAAATTTTAAATAAAATATTAGCAAAAACAGCAGCAACTTATCACAAGAATAATACACTATGACCAGGTAGGATTTATTCTAGGAATGCAAGGCTGGTTTGATATTAGGAAAACTACCAGCATAATTGATCACATCAACAACAAAACTAGCAGAAACAATATATAATCATCTCAATAGATACAGAAAAAGCCATTGACAAAATACAACACCCATTCCTATTAAAAACACTAGCAAGCATAGAATAAGTGAAGCCTTCCTTAAAATTATAAACAGCATCTATCTAAAACTATCAACAAGCATTATTTGTAGTGGGGATAAGCTAGATGCATTCCCAATAAGATCAGGGGTGAAACAAGGATGTCCACTGTCACTTCTACTATTCAATTTGATACTAGAAATGTTAGCTTTGACAATAAGAGAAGAAAAACAAATTGAAGGAATAGAATATGCAAAGAAGAAACTAAATTATCACTTTTTGCAGATGATATGATGATTTACTTAGAGAATCCTAGAGAATCAAGTAAAAAACTACTTGAAATAATAAACAACTTTACCAAAGTTGCAGGATATAAAATAAACCCACATAAATCCTCAGCATTCCTTTACATTACTAACAAAGCCCAACGGCAAGAGATAGAAAGAGAAATTACATTCAAAGTTATTGTAGACACTATAAAATATTTGGGAGTCTGTCTGCCAAGACAAACTCAGGACCTATATGAACATACTTATGAAACATTTTTCATGTGAATAAAGTCAGATCTAAATAAATGGAAAAATATCAGTTGCTCGTAGTTAGGCCAAGCTAAAATAATAAAAATGGCAATTTTACCTAAATTAATTTATCTACTCAGTGCCATACCAATTGAACTACCAAAAATTATTTTATAGAGCTGGATAAAAATAATAACAAAAATCATCTGGAAAAACAAGAGGTCTAGAATATCTAGGGAATTAATGAAAAGAAATGCTAGGGGAAGGTGGCCAAGCCATACCAGATATTAAACTGTACCACAAAGCAGCAGTCATCAAAACTACTTGGTACTGGCTAAGAAACAGAGTCCTGGATCAGTGGAATTCAGGATAGGTACACAAGACGCAGTGGTCAACGACTATAGCAATCTACTCTTTGATAAACCCAAAGAGGCCAGCTTCTGGGCTAAGAATTCACTATTTCACAAAAACTGCTGGGAAAATTGGAAAATGGTAGGGCAGAAACTGGGCATAGACCAATATCTTACACCATATACCAAAATAAAGTCAAAATGGGTTCATGATTTAAGAATAAAGGCTGATACTAATAAGCAATTTGGGAGAGCAAGGAATAGTTCACCTATCAGATTTATGGAAAAGCAAAGAATTCGTGACACAGGAGATAGAGAACATTACAAAATGCAAAATGGATAATTTTGATTATGTTAAACTGAAAAGCTTTTGTACAAAAAAAGCCAATGCAGCAAAGATTAGGAGGGAAGCAGAAAATTGGGAGGAAATCTTTACAACTAGTGTCTCTGATAAAGACCTCATCTCTAAAATATACAGGGAATTGAGCCAAATTTATAGGAATACAAGTCATTCCCCAATTGAGAAATGGTCAAAGGATATGAACAGGCAGTTTTCAGAGGAAGAAATTAAAGATATCTATAGGCATATGAAAAAATGCCCTAAATCACTACTGATTAGAGAAATGCAAATCAAAACAACTTTTAGGTACCATAGCTCTCCTGTCAGATTAGCTAAAATGACAAAACAAGAAAATGATAAATGCTGGAGAGGATATGGGAAAATTGGAACATTGTTATATTGCTGGTGTAGTTGGGAACTGATCCAGCCATTCTGGAGAACAATTTAGAACGGCGCCCAAAGGGCTATAAAAATGTTCATACCCTTTGACCCAGCAATACCACTTCTAGGGTTGCATCCCAAAGAGATCACACAAGTGGGAAAAGGACCCATATGTACAAAAATATTTATAGCTGCTCTTTTTGTAGTAGCAAAGAATTGGAAATCAAAGGGATGGCCATCAATTCAGGAATGGCTGAACATGTTGTGGTATATGAAGGTAACAGCATACTACTGTGCTATAAGAAATGGGGATGATATGGACTTCATAATAACCTGGGAAAATCTTTTACATGATATGATGCTGAGTAAGGGGACCTGAACCAGGAGATTATAATACACAACCACAGATATATGGATTCTGTGATGACTAACTTTGATAGACTTGGATCTTCTTAGCAATACAAGGTTCAAAGATAACTACAAAGGACTTATGATGGAGAGAGCTATCTACATCCAGAGAAAGAAGTATGGAGTCTGAATGTAGATTGAGGCATACTTCATGCTTACCTCTTTTTTTCCCCTTTTTTCTTTTGTTTTTGTCTTTTTTTTTGGTTTTGTTTTTTCTTTCTCACCATTCATTCCATTGGTCATAATTGTTATTTACAACTTGACTATTGTGTAAATAAGTTCAATGTGAAGTTATATGTAGAAAATATATCAGATTCCATGCCGTCTTGGGGGGGAGGTCCTGGGGGAACAAGAAAATCTGGAACTTAAAGTTATGTGGAATTGAGTGTTGTAAACTAAAAATAAAAAATCTTAATTATAAAAAAATTAAAAATACACTGAGCATATTTAAAATAAAAAAGAAAATCTAACTGAAAAGCTGGAGGGAACAACCGGGAATGAGGAAATGTTTTGTCTAAGAGTTGGCACCCTTTTTTTTTTAAAGGAAATTAGCAATTCTACATGGTAGAGGTAAGGAAGGACACCACAATTCTAACATTAAAGAAAGGAGTTCAGAGGCATTTCTATTTTTTAAAATTAAATTTAAAAAAATTTTTGGCTACATTTCAAGTTACAAACTGTCTCCTTCCCTCCCTCCCCAGTCCAAAGAAGAGAAGGCCACCACTTGGCACATTTATGAATATATGTAAAAATATACTATGTATATAATATTTATATTTTCCCCCTCTGACAGTGAATAGTATTTTCCTCCACAGGTTCTTTATACTTGATATGAACACTTATAGTACTCAAAATAACGTGGTTCTTCACAGTTATTCTTTGAACAACACTGCCATTATCATATACAACATTTCCTTAGTTCTGCTCATTTCACTTTTCATTGTTTTATGCAAATCTTTCCATGCTTTTCTAAAATTTAACCAGCTCATCATTTCTTATAGCACAGTAATATTTCATCACAATCATATACCACAACTTATTCAGCTATTCCCCAACTGATTGGCATGTTGGCAATTTATAGTTCTTTGCCACCACAAAGAGAGCTGCTATAAATATTTTAGAAATACAGGTTACCTTCCTTTTAATCTGATCATCTTAGGAAACAGACCTAATAGTGGTCTTGCTGAGTAATAGGATATACACAGTTTTATATTGATTTGGACATTTTTGCAGACTCTTCCATCCTGCAGAGGTATCTCTAACACAACAGATAGGGAGAAAAGAAAGGTTCAAATGTTCAAATTGTGAATGTTTGTTAAAGTTGACAAACATTTCCGAATACAATTTGATTTCACCCAGAAGAATTAAACAAAATACATATATTAATTTATTATAAATCTGAACCTACAGAACTCAAAATATGCATCAAAATCTTTATTAATGGAACTGCAATATCTCAATAATGCTGAAGTTTATTTCAAACATTACATTTAGAATACAGACCTTTTAGGCAAAATACGTAACAGGAAAATTGCCTTTCTTCTGAAAGGCTGTCTAAATACTATATTAGGCCACACTTTCTCAGCCTGCATGTATTACCATCTTTTGACAGTTTGTATTAAGAACCTCACAGATTCAGGAATTCTAAGAATCACAGTGGTCAAAGCCTTTATTCAACATCTCCTCATAATATACTTGGCATTCAGCCAGAATGAAAAGGCTTGCCTCTGTACAGTATTGGAATTAATTGTTATTCAAATCTTTGGTAGAATTCACTTGTGAACCCAACTGGTTCTGGGTATTTTTTCTTAGGGAACTCATACATGGTTTGTTCAATTTCTTTTTCTAAGACAGGGTTACTTAAGTATTCTACCTCTTCTGTTAATCTGAACAATTTATATTTTTATAAATATTCATCCGTTTCGCCCAGACTGTTAGATTTATTGGCATATAATTTGGCAAAATAGCTCCTAATAATTGCTTTAATTTCCTCCTCGATGGTGGTGAAGTTACCCTTTTAATTTTTTATAATGGAAATTTGGTTTTTTTTTTAAATGAAATTAACTAATAGTTTATCTACTTTATTTGCTTTTCCATAAAACTAGCCCCTAGTTTTATTCATTAGCTCAATGACTTTCTTTCATTTTTATTAATCTCTCCTTTGATTTTTAGAATTTTCAATTTGGTGTTTAATTGTCTTGTCTCTGTATATACTGCTGCGATATTTCTTCAAAGTTTTCCAGGTCAATTTCATGAAGTATTTAGAATGAAACTACGGTTTGACTATTTCCATCCTTATTGTTGCACTGGGCATACTAACTGGGTAGAATCACCTAGGTCTCATTAAAACCTTATTGCTCGTAATGCTGAGTGAGCAGAGCAGAGCCAAGAGAACATTATACACAACCATAGATATATGGATTCTGTGATGACTAACCCGGACAGACTTTGCTCTTCTCAGCAACACAATATGCAGAGAAAGCTCCAAAGGACTCATGATGGAGAGGACTATCTACAGCCAGAGAAAGAACTATGAAGTATGAATGCAAATCAAGGCACACTTCATACTCGCCTTCCCCCCCCACACACACTTTTTTTTTCCTCTCTTTTGTATTTGTTGTTGCGGTTTTTTTTTTTTTGGTTCTGTTTCTTCTTTCTCATGAGTCATTCCATTGGTCATGGTTCTTCTCCACAACTTGACTAGTGTGTAAATTAATTCAATGCCAAGTTATACATGGAAGTTATATGGGATTCCATGCCTTCTTGGGGAGGAAGGAGGGAGGGAGGGAAGAAAATCTGGAACTCACAATTATGTAGAACTGTTTGTTGCAAATGAAAAATTAAAAAAAATTAATTAAAAAAAAACTTATTGCTCGAAGGTATTGGTAACTGCCAAAATTTTAAACACTCAAATTATTCTAACCCACCCAATTCTCTTAAAAGTCGAGCCAAAACAAGGTCTGCTAAATTCCAAGCACCTAAAGAGTTGCCCCTTTCAACTGCCAAGGCTTCAAATTCATTGAAGAAAAAAAAATTAAAGAATGAAAGAAATCATTAACCGTTTTCCTGAAGTTCTATGGCTGCTCTTTTAAACTGACCTACAGTTTAAACAATTACCCATTAATTCAATTCCCTGTACAGCTAAGAAATTAAGTCTATCCTCATTAGCCAAACCTTAGTTCTCTCTGAGTATCCTCGAAATCTGCAGAAAAGGACTTCTTTTGTTTCTTTTGTTCTTCCTTGCACCTCTTGGGGTGAATTCTCATGCTGAAATGATGTAATCATCTAGTTTGCATCACTAATGGTTCCACTGTTTGATTTATGCCATGAAAGCTTGCCTACTCTTTCTAAGAATACTCTAGAACTGAGGTGTCAAACACGCAGCACCTTCTAAGTGCAGTCAGAATAAAATTAAAATGTAATTGGGGTGAGCACTATGTGCCAGGCTAAGCACTACATAATTATTTCATTTGATCTTCGGGATGCTGTTATCATTGTTATCATCCCCTTTTTACAGCTGAGGAAAACACACAAACAGAAGTTACATAACTTGCCTGGGGTCACACATTTAAGTGTCTGAGGCCACATTTGAATTGAGGTCTTCTTAACTCTAAGCCCACATTCCATCCAATGATCTACCTAGCTACCTAATTGGAAAATACTTAACAGATTTAAAAATTGTAAAATGCAGATAAAATTTTTAAATGGATTAGTGGCTCTCATTTATTTTTTAATCTCATAGCACTGCTTTAGAATACACTCTTCCAGAACTTAGGGTACATCTGTCTCTTTCACAAATTGTAAGATTAAATTCTAGGGTTCCCAATGTTGTGTCTGAAAATGGGGTAAAAAATTGGAGGCTGAAGTAACAAATGTCTTTGTTCAAACATAAAAGATAGAATGCTCTGTGTACAGATCAGATTAAAATTTTATCCACAAAGGTGCCAAAATATTACAAGGCTCACCCTTGAAACAGAAAGACACAAAGTTAAAATAAGGGGCTGGAGCAAGATCTATTATGCTTCAACTGAAGTAAAAAAGGCAGGGGTAGCAATCACGATCTCAAATAAAGCAGAAGCAACAACCAGACTGCTCTAAAGGGTACCATACACAATGAAATAATATCAAAAAATTTTAGAAGGTTCTCTGATAAAGGACTCTTCTCAAATATGTAGGAAACTGAGGCAAATTTATAAAAAAAAATCCATTTCCCCATTGATAAATGGTCAAAGAATATGAACAGGAAGTTTCCAGGAGCAGAAATCAAAATTATCTATAGCCATGGAAAAATGCTTTAAATCACTACTGATTAGAGAAATTCAAATTAAAACAACTCTGGGGTATCACCTCAGACCTATCAGAAATTATAAATGCTGGAGGGGATGATGAACTGGTGGTGGAGTTGTGAACTGATCCAACCATTCTAGAAAGCAATTTGGAACTAGGCTCAAAGGGCAATCAAACTATGCATGCTTTTTGATCTGGCAATGCTACTACTAGGTCTGAATCCCAAAGAGATCATAAAAAAGGGAAATGACCCACATGTACAAAAATATTTACAGTAGCTCTTTTTAGATTGGCAAAGAATTGGAAATTGAGGGGATGCCCATCAGCTGGAGAATGGCTGAACAAATTGTGGTATATGACTGTGATAGAACATTACTGTATTATAAGAAATGATGAGCAGGATGGTTTCAGAAAAACCTGGGAAGACGTATATGAACTCATGCAAAGTGAAAAGAGCAGAACCAGAAGATCATTGTACACTAACAGCAATATTGTAATGATGATCAACTGTGAAAGACTTAACTAATCTGATCAATACAATGATCCAAGACAGTTCTAAAGGACTCATGATGAAAAATGGTATCCATGAACTGAGTGCAAATTGAAGCACAATTTTCTCACTTTCTTTATTGTTCTTGCCTTTTATTTTCAATATGGCTAATATGGAAATATGTTTTGCATGATTTCCCCTGCATGAATGATAACACATTGCTTGCCTTCTCAATGGGTAGGGGAGGGAAAGAATTTGGATGGCATGCCAAAAAATAAATAATAAATGTGAAAAAAGGTAGAAGGTTTAACCATAATTATATTTTAAAATGTTGAACTTTATTTTACTTTGATGTTTTGGGGTTTTTTT
>CM053622.1:504701414-504717959 GCA_028646595.1 Phalanger gymnotis | reverse complement strand
GCTCTTCACTCCTGCTCTGATCAGCCACTTAACTCCTCCCACCAGGTGGGCCTGGGGCTAGAAGCAGCTGCAGCCTAAAGCTGCCCCACCTCCGCTGCCCCAGAGGCGGTAGCCAAACCGCAAACTCAGTCCCGCAGCTTTTCCCACTAACCTTCTCTGATGTCTTTGCTCTTTGTGGGTTGAGAGGTCTGGTGGATGCCACAGCTCAATAATTCAGGATGCCAGGGCACTCTCTGCTCATCTCCTGGTCTGGTAGATCCGCGTCTGGTCTGTTCGCGCCGTGCGCGCTGGGCTCAGCTCCGCTCCCCTCAGCTGGGGGCTGGGAGGTCCATGTGGGACAGACCTTACCCGGAGACAATCTAGGCTGTCCTGGGCTGGAGCCCTGCTTCCCTCTGCCACTTTGTGGGTTCTGCAGCTCTAGAATTGGTTCAGAGCCATTTTTTTATAGGTTTTTGGAGGGACTTGGTGGGGAGCTCACGTCAGTCACTGCTTCCCAGCCGCCATCTTGGCTCCGCCCTCGATATGTAAACTTAATATTAAAGTTAATATTATTAAAAAAATTGAAACAGTAGCAGATCATATACCAGTCAGAAACTGGTAGAAGAGGTATTCGTAACCTAACAAGAAATAGAAGTATTAGATAACTTTATTACATGAAATTGAAAACCTTCTGCATAGATAAAATTAATGCACCAAGGATAAGGGAGAAGGGAATAAACATTAACATAACAACCTGCTAAGCATTAGGCAGAGTCTTAAGTACTTTACAAATATTATCTCATTTGATCCTCACAATAACCCAGGAAGGTATATGCTGTTATTATGGTGGGGGAACTGAGGATAATAGAAGTTATATAACTTGCCCAGCGTCATACTACCACTAAATGTCTGAGGCCAGATTTGTACCCAGATGTTCCTGAATCCAAGTCCAGCACTGCATCGACGGAGGCACCAGCTCCTTCTAAGATAAACAGAGAAGTAGTCAAATGGGGAAAAAAAGTCTTTGTATGAAATTTCTCTGATAAGGGTTTAGAGTCCAAGGTATATAAAAAATTAACAAGTATACTTAAGACCAAAAGCCATTCTCCAACAGATAAATGGTCAAAGGATATGAATGAACATTTCTTAAAATGTCGATCACGTGAGAAAATGCTTCAAATCACTAATGCAAATGCAAATCAAAATAATACTGAAATTACACCTCATACCTTGAAAATCGGCAAAGAGGACAAAAATGGCAATAGTCTATGCTGAAGGGGTTGTAGTAGGAAGAGAAGCACACCAATGCATTGCTGGCGGAGCTGTAACAATACAACTATTTTGGATTATGCAAATGAATTGGCTAAGATGTCCTTTTGAGATTTTATTACTAGTTTTATACCCCAAGGAAACCATTGATAAGAAAGCCCCCATCTATACCAAAATATCTGTAATAGCATTTTTGGTGGTAACAAATTATTGGAAACAAAGCAGATGCTCATAAATTAAAGAATGGCTAGACAAATTATATTATGAATTTAATGGGATATTTTCGTGCTATAAGAAATGATGAATATGATGAATACAGAGAAATGTGCAAAAATCTCCATGAACTCATGAAGAAGTAAGAAGAATCAAGAAAACAGTATGAGTCAAACAAGCAATATGATACAATAACTACAATGTAAGTGGAAGGATCCATATATATACAAAATAAAACATGAAAACTATAAAGAATGAGCATAGCTTGAAAGAAGAGATATGAGAGTTCAATCCCAAACTACTCATTTGAGGAAGTCGGAATGCCACAAGTATTGCACATTGCATATGGTTTTGGACTTTTTTCAATATATCGATCAGTTGTACTGATCTTTCTTCCTCTTTTTACTTCAGGTTTTTTTTTTGGTTTAAAAAATATTATTTGTTATAAAGGGAAAGCTTTCTGGGAAAAGGAAGGTCAGATTGTGGGGAAAAAACTCTGCTGATATGAAAAACAAAAGATATCAATGAAAACATTTTAAAATGCTCAAATAAATTGGCAAAGAACAAAAAATGAGATGTCACTGTTGGATGGGTCTATGAAAATTCAATCACACTATATACTGTTGGTGGACCTGTGAATTGGTCTAACTTTTCAGGAAAGCAATCTGAAATCATGCTAAGAATTTGACTAAAATGTCCGTATCCTTTTGACCATAGAGATCCTACTGCTAGGAATACACCCTAAGGAGGTAAATGATAGAAAGAAACCTCATTAGGCACCGAAATACTTAGAGAAGCTCTTGTTATTTACAAAATATTTATAGCACCAAAGATCTAGAAACGAAGATGTCCAAAGTGTAGAGAATCGTACATTATGAGAATCAATACAGAAGTGAAGGCAAAATGGCAGAGGAGCAGGAAACAGTTCCTCTCTCCTTCCCCTCAACTCAAATTCCTTCAATCGGCCTTAAAAAATGCACTAGATTGAATCCTGAAGGGGAAAACCATAAAAGTCACAGTGAGGGGGTGGCTAGGTGGCACAGTGAGTAGAGCACTGGCCCTGTAGTCAGGAGGACCTGAGTTCAAATTTGGCCTCAGACACCTGACATACTTACTAGCTGTGTGACCTTGGGCAAGTCACTTAGCCCCAATTGCCCTGCCTTCCCCCCTCAAAAAAAAAAAAAAGTCACAATGACTCGTTATTCCAGCCCAGATTAGCAGAGATTGAGAGGTACTTAAGACGCTAGGGGCAGTATCAGCCCAGGAAATCTTCATGTACAGATCACTCTAGCATCCAATGACAGGCTGCGCACTAGGGCAAGAAAAGGTCCCAGAATCACACCAAGGAACCACAGACAGGCAGGTGCCAACTGGCAGCTACACATTTGAGATCAAGAATTCAGAGTGAACTAAGAAGGGGTTCTGAATCCAGCGATGGCCCTGGACAATATACAGAGAAAGGTTGGAGATTAGAAGGAAGCAGTGACACTGTGCCTAGTTCAGTGTGAAGCTTACAAAGGAATAACCAGGGTAGGAATCTCAAACCACAGACGAACCTACAGTTTTTTCACTCTGGACCAGCAGTTTTCCAATTGGCTGATAGGGGCTGAGTCTAGCAACAGTATACTTGTTGCTCAGACTGAAAGAGAGATCAGAAACTTGCATAACTCAGACCAGGGGGAAAGCAATCAGGTCACACCGGGAAACACTTAAAACTTACAAGTATTTAGTCTGTCCCTGAGATCCCTGAATAACACAATACTCAATACTCCAAGAAAGCAGCAACAGAAAGAGCCCAGTGCTTCCCTGCAGAAGTGCTCTAAACCCAGCCCTAACATCAAAACTGAAGCCAAGGAGCTAGATGGAAGAACAAGCAATTATGGTGGCAAGGGTCCCTAGAACAGAAAGAGAGAAGAAAAGAATTACTCCAGTTCATCTACAAGCAAGCCTCTGAGAAAAACACAGCTCAGGCACAAATTTAACTAGAATTCCTATAAGAGATAAACCAAAACTTGGGTTTTTTTTTTAAGAGTTCAGTTCTTTTTTAAAGGTAAAAAATGATTTTTTATAAATGAAATAAGAATGCTTGAGGAAAATTTGGAGAAGAATTGAAAGGTACAGAAGAAAGAACTGGGAAGGGAATTAACAGCTTGGCACAAGAGTTACAAATCCTTGCAAAAGTAACAGTCTCTGAAAATCAGAACGGACCAAATAGAAGCAAACGATTCCAGAAGACAACAAGAAATATTAAAGCTAAACCTAAAGACTAGAAAAATATTAGAAAATGTAAGGTATCTCATGGCAAAAAATAAATGTACTGGAAAACACATCAAGGGAAAAAATTAAGAACTACTAGACCACTTAAAAACCATGACCAGAAAAAAGGAGGGAGAGCATAGACATCATATTTCAAGAAACCTTCAAAGAAAACTACCCAGATCTCTTATAGCCAGAGGGTAAATTGTAAATAATTGGACGCCTCCTGAAATGAAAACTCCCAGGTACATTCAAGCCAAAATCCACAGCTTCCAAGTTAAATAAACAGACAAAATGATATAAATCAACGATTGAATAAATGAATAAAGAAAATGAATGGATGAGTTAAAGAATATTGCAAGCACACAGAAAGTACCAACAAGCTAGTCAAAATCACACAAGACTTAGCAGCTACCACAATAAAAGAGTGACAACTTGTAACGTGGCATTATGGAAGGCAAAGGATATAATCATATAGCCAAGAATAACTTACTCAACAAAACTGAGTATAATGCTAGATAGAAAAATGAAATAGAGGCTAAAGCTATGCTGAAATTTCCAAGTTCAAATATAGGAGTTAAGAGAAACATAAAACAGTAAACATGAATGAATAAAAAAGAATGAAACAAGGACAAATTACTTACATTCAAATAAGGGCAGATGATACATGAGTCCTCTGAACTCTATCATCATCAGAAATCATAGAAAGAGTATAATAAGAAGGCATGGGAATAGTTTTGCTATGTCTTGACGACTTTAAGAATAGAAAAAATAGAGAAGGGAAGAAGAATACATTGCAGGTATGAGGGGGAGGAAAGAATATAAAAAGGGAAAGGGATAATTTAGAGAAATTTCTCACATAATCAGAGTTGACAAATGGACATCTAAACAAACATGGAAGAGGGAGTGGAGAAAAGCAGCTGACACTTCAGCCTTATTCTCATTTGAACTGGTAATGGAGGGAAGAACACACACACACACACACACACACACACACACACACCTACCTGCTTGTAGAAGTAAATTTCATTCGACAGTAAAATAGGAGGGAAATGGGAGAAGGGGAAATGAGGAAATAGATGGAGGGTAGATTAAGGAAAGAATGAGTCCCAAGCAAAACAAACTCTAAGGACACATAAAAATATTTGTAGTTCTTTTGGAGATGGCAAAGAGCAAGAATCTGAGGGAGTATCTATATATTGGGGAATGGCAGAACAAGAATCTAAGGGAGTATCTATATATTGGGGAATGGCTGAACTACTTAGGGCATATAAATGTGATAGAATTCCATTGCTCTAAGAAATTATAAAAGAAATGGTTTCAGAGAAAGCTGGGAAGACTTGTATGAAATGATACAGAATGAAGTGAATGGAATCAGCAGCACAATTCATATAAAGATAACAATATGATGAAGAAAAACAATTTTAAGACTCAGGTGCTCCAGTCATCAAAATGGCAACCATGATTCCAGAGGACTAAAGTTAAAACATTCCACTCACCTTCTGATAGAGAGGTGAGGGACTCAGTGTACATAATATGACACTTAACTTTTTTAGACATGGGCAATGCAGAAACTTGTTTTGCTTGCCTATGTACCTTTTTAATACGGGTTTTGTTTTTCTTTTGTTCTCAATGGGGGTGGTGGTATTTAAGGTAGGAGGTGAGAAGGCAGATTTTAGCTGTTTTATAATAGACACATAATTTTAAAAAAGAAATAGTGAAAATGAAGAATAAAGAAGCATAGGTAGACTAGTATGAAGTGATGCAAAGTAAAAATAAGCAGAAAGGAAAACATACATAACAATTACATTAAACTAAATGGAAGGAACAAAATAACGCAAAACAAAACTGGATACTGCATTTTACCGAGCTTAGCACTGAAGAAGAGATGAAAAAAACCTATCTCCCCCTTCTTTGCTGTAGGAAACTATGGGTGTGCATAACATGTCAAAATGAGATGGGTTGGTTAGTTTTGCTTTAAAAACATTTTTTCTTATTCTTTGTTATAGGAGATAGCTTTCTGCATATATTTGGTTTTTTAAATGTATTTTTATTTGATTAAATATTTCCCAATTACACGTAAAAAATTAACATTCATTTTAAAAAATTTTAAGCATCAAATTTTCTTCCTTCCTCCTGCCCCTCTTCTACCCCTTGAGAAGGCAAGCAATGGTATCAACTATACACATGGAGTCATGCAAAACATATTTTTATATTGGCCATATTTGTGTATATATATTTACATGTTATGTACATAAATACACACACATTTGTGTCTACAGATGAGATATATAAATATGGATATATAAAATGTATATCTATACACGGCTACATCTATATAAATTAAGGTGATAAAGAAACAAAAACTAAATCCCACCTGAGCTCCATTCCAAAGTGAACTCTCTTTTTTTCTCTGAAATCCCCAAGCAGTTTCAGGGATCACTTATTTGGTGCTTCTCACTTGTGCCTTGCAATATTATTTTAAATAAAAACACAGCATATCTTTCTAGTAAGATTATATATTCTTAAAATATAGTAGGGCCTGTCTCCAAAACTTGTCATTCCCATAGCAGCTAATACAGTGCCTTGGCACATTACAGATGTTCAATAACCATCTGGTTATAGCTCCCTAACCTATAAGCTGTTCAAGCAGAGATCATATCTCCCATAACATCTCTCTCACATCACTCAGTCCTGTACACAGTACATATTTGGTAGTCATTGATTACTTCTAGTTTTTCAAAAAAGTACATTAAAAGAAACAACAATAAAAACAATTCTTTCATTAATCAAAACCCAAAAGCTTATTTTAAATGGGTTATGATTTGAACCTGTGGAAGTATGCTAAGCACACACTATTCCCACATTTTGTCAGCTTTGCCAATTTGCAGGATGTGAAGTGAAACTTCAACATTGTTTTGATTTGCATTTCTCTTATTTGTGATTGGGAGCATTTCATATCATTGTCAATAGTCTGATATTCTTTTGAGAACTGTACATAACCCTTTTCCACTTATCTATTGGCAAATGGCTTTTGGTCATATATTAATATGTGTATGTGCAGACACACACCTTAATTGTTTATATTGTATCAGACACCAAACCTTTATCAGAGAAATTTTATGCCAAAGATTTTTTTTCCCATTCAACTGTTTCCCCTTCTTTTCTGAGAGGCATTAATTCTGTCTATGCAGAAGCTTTTCAGTTTCATTTAATCAAAATTATCTATTTTATCTTTTGTAATTGCCTCCATTTTTTGTTTGGTTAAGAATAAAGTACCTATAAATGACCATAGTAATCTAGTGTTTTAAAACCCAAAGACTCCAGCTTTTGGGACAAGAACTCACTATTTAACAAAAAGTGCTGGGAAAACTGGAAAACAGTATGGCAGAAACTAAGTATAGACCAATGTCTTACACTGTATACCAAGATAAGATCAAAATGAGTACATGATTCAAACATAAAGGGTAATACCACAAGCATATTAAGAAAGCAAGGAATATGGATCTATGGAGATAGGAAGTTAGTTTTGCTTTAAAAACATTTTTAAGATGTTTGGGGATCTTATAAATCTATGGATCTATGGAAAAGGGAAGAATTTATGACCAAACAAGAGAAAGAGAGCATTATATGATATAAAATGGGACACTTTTGATTATATTAAAAGTTTTTGCACATACAAAACCAATGCAACCAATAAGAAATGCAAAAAGTTGGGAAACAATTTTTACAGCAAGTGTTTATGATAAAGGCTTCATTTCTCAAATACATAAAGAACTGAGTCAAATTTATAATACAAATCACTCCCCAACTGATAAATGGTCAAAGGATATGAACATGCAATTTTCAGATAAAAAAATCAAAGCTATCTATAGTCATATGAAAAAATGCTCTAAATCACTATTGATTAGAGAAATGCAAATTAAACAACTCTGAGGTGCCACCTCACACCTATCAGATTGGCTAATATGACAGAAAAGGAAAATAATAAATGTCCAAAGGGAAAACAGAGACACTAAAGCACTGTCGGTGGAACTGTGAACTGATCCAACTGTTCTGGAGTTGGATTTGGAACTATGCCAAAAGGGCCATAAAACTGTGCATACTCTTTGATCTAGAAATACCGCTACTAGGTCTGTATCCCAAAGAGATTAAAAAGGGAGGAAAGGAAGAACTGTTTGAATAAAAAATATTTATACCAGCTCTTTTTGTACTATCAAAGAATTGGAAATTAATGGAATGCCCATCAATTGGGGAATGGCTAAACAAGTTGTGGCATATGACTGTAATGGAACATTACTGTACTATAAAAAATGATGAGTTGAATGGTTACAGAAAAACCTGAACAGACTTACATAGTGAAGTAAGCAGAATGAGCAGAACATTGTACAAAATTACAGCAATACTGTATCATGATTAACTGTGAATGACTTAGGTATTCTCAGCTACTGCTACACTATGATCAACTATGATGATATGACATGACTTACACTTCCAAAAGACTCATGATGAAAAATGCTACTATCCACCCCCAGAGAAAGAACTGATGGAGTCTGAATGCAGATCAAAGCACACTATTTTTCATTTTCTGTATTCTTTTTTTGTGGATCTTTTTCATCTGGGTCTGTGTCTTCTTTCACAACATGATTAATATGGTAATATGTCTTGCATGATTGAACACATATAATCTATATAAAATTGTTTACTTTCTCAGGGAGTAGGGAGGTGAGGGAAGGAGAGAAAAATTTTTGAACTTAAATTTTTTTAAAAATACTTATTAAGGGGCAGCTAGGTGGCACAGTGAGTAGAGCACCAGCCCTGGAGTCAGGAGGACCTAAGTTCAAATCCAGCCTCAGACACTTGACACACTAGCTCTGCGACCTTGGGCAAGTCACTTAACCCCAACTGCCCTGCCTTATCCCCTTCAAAAAAAAAAAAAAAACACATGCTAAATAGCAACACTGTGTGATGATCAACTATGATAGACTTAGCTCTTCTCAGCAATACAATGATCCACGATAATTCCAAAAGATTCATGAAGGAACATGCTATCCACATCCAGAGAAAGAACTATGAAGTCTGAATGCAGATTGAAGCATACTATTTTCACTTTTTTTTTTGTTTTTTCTTTCTCATGGCTTTTCCCTTTTGCGATGATTCTTCTTTCACAACATGACTAATGTGGAAATATGTGTAGCATAATTGTACATTTATAATCTATATTAGATTGCTTTCTGTCTAGGGGAGTGGGGAGAGGAGGAAGAGATCGAGAAAAATTTGGGCCTTAAAATCTTATAAAAATGAATGTTGAAAACTATCTTTACATGTTATTAAAAATATTAAATGAAAAAAACATATATACGTTAAAAACTGTCTTTACATGTAACTGGGGGAAAATATTATTTAAAAAAAGAATAAATCTCCTACCCATAGCTGTGAGAAGTATGTGATCTGCTTTTCTTCTAATTTCTTTTTTTTTTCTTCTTCTAATTTCTTAATACTATGATCTTTAATAGTAAGGTTCTTTCTAGTTCAACAGTATTTGTCAGCTCTGTCAGTACCTAAGGGTGTACTTCATCAGTGTCATTTGATGTGAACTCATTAAGAAGTACTTTCTTACTAGTCTCCTCACTTTTATAGGGTTTTAACTCTTTATTAGCCTAGACATACTTGTCTTTTCTAAATCAAAGAACATTCTCTTTGGCAGAGAAATACAGGTGAATAACTCTGACTTCTCCCTTGTAAGTTATTGTCTCGTCCAAGGTGAGCAGCACTCCTATCTTTTCTTTGATCCTATTTTCCCCAATATAACGATAAAATGTTTTTTCTTGTTCTTAGCTTGCCTTACCAGCCAATTCATTCAAGCTTTGGTATTTGTAACACTATTTTCACAGGATTTTATTAAGCATTTATGTATTTATCCTCTGTTACCTAACCTTGTTTTCCATGCTATTTGTCTTTTTAAAATACTAAGTTGTTTGGTCTAAACTGACCTGCTTGCTGGTCATCATACACAACATTTGACCTCCTGTCTCTGTGCTCATATCTTAAATGTATACCCACCCTACTTCTTCATATTGTCTTTAGCTTCCTTCAAATTCAACTCAGTAGCTCCTCATAGGGAAGGCATATCCCTATTGCCACAGTTGCTGGCGACTTCCCCGCAAATGTTACTTTATGTGTATTTTACATATATTTTATATTTACTTACTAGTGTACATGCTTTCTCCCCAACAGAAGGCAAACTCCTGGAAGGCAGGGTTTGCTCTGTGTTTTGTCTTTCTATTCTCACCTAGAACGATGCCTGGTACATTGTAGGCACTTAATAAATGTTTGGAGACTGAATTTATATAGAGAATTATAAATCTAGAAATGTAAAAGACATCTAACCTTTCTGTTTTACAGACAAGGAAACCGAGGCTCAGGAAAGTTAAATAAACTGCCCAAGGCCACAGGTAGGAGATGAGCCACACTGTTCTTTCCACTATGCCCCTTTAAACTCCTATTGGTGAGTTCCCTCTACATCCACATTGGTCCCCTTGGACCACAGGTTCTTAATCTGGGGTTGGTAAACTTTGAGGGCGATTATAATTACATTTTTATTTTTACTAACCTCTAATTGAAATTTAAAGTTTCCTTCAATTATGAATGTATGCAACAAAACACAATAAAATCAGGCTTCACCAGACAAAGGGATTAGTAACACAAAAAAAGTTAAGAATTCCTGCTTTAGACAATTCTCCTTTTTCTTCCTGATGGGAATTGTTTTCCTTTGTGTCTTCAGAATTTCCTTCTTGAAAAATTCTTTATCCATCCTAGGCTTTGGAATCTTGGACCAAGACATCCTCTTAATAGTTCCTCTGAATCTTTTAACATTTGTTCTCTCCAATTCTAAGGTGTATGTCTGACTTTTCCCAACTTTCCCGTCCTCTATCACAAAATCTAGGAAGGAATGAATGGTAAGTTCCCTTCCCCTAGCAACCATTAGTGGAGTGAAATTTTAAAATATGAACCGTATTAATGAGGTCTTCATTATAGCCAATAGTGCTAATCATTGCATTTCCTAAATCTTGCCTAATGTCATTAGTGAAAAAGCAGAAAAAAACCAAAATGTTCATTTCCTGAAAACTAGTACATGAGAATACTTAAAATTAAGATACTGATTTTTTTCTGTGTATTTAAATTGGCTGTGATCACATAATACAAATAAGCTTGTAACTACAAGCATTATTTCTGAAAAATATATCAATATGCTTAAATTCACTGCTTCTATACTTACAACTATTTAAGCATTAATATAAGTAAAATCAAGTTTTGGTGGAAAACTGCCTCCAAGTAATAAAATAATTCCCTCTCCCTCCCAAAAAAAACCCCAAAGAAATGAACTAATTTAATTATAACTCTAACTTCTTCTGAGGACTTGGGTATTGATTTGGTGGCCAAGGCCAAGCCGTTACATTAAAAAACAAAAACAATGAATTCATAATTGTCTAGGGCAACGAAGTCCTTGACGTTCAGAAGGGGCAAATCACTAACTCAGTAAAATCTTCACCTCCATCTTTCCTGTTCTGAAAAAGTACTAGATTGTGGGTATCGGTTATAACAAAATTTAAATTATGAACTTAATAAAGACATAAAGAATGTCCTTGCATAATCCTTACATAATGTAGGTGATTTATTTCTTTGCTTTTATGGACTTTAGAGCTTTAAAAACAATTTTCCCCTTAAAAATTGATTGCTTCGTTATCTCCATCTTAGACATTCTATGTTGAAACTAAGATAGGCTCTAACAATTCCAGATGTAATACCTACTTGTTTCAAGGATCTTTGATTTCACCACATGGATAGAGACCATAACCCATCAAGAGCGACAGGAGCTAAAAATCTCACTGCCCTTCGACCAACTTCTTCAAGCGCCCCTCCAAACTCCACCAGGCTGCTCTTCATAGCCCACATGGAAGATCTACCAATAGCTGTGCAGGAGTGTGTTTCACCAGGTGGGGCTTGCCAGAGCTGTGGCTCCTTGGAGACTGCGGGGTAGACCACGTCCTTCTGAGACTTAGGAGCAAGACTGGTGGGATGTTTGTAACAACCCTACAAAACGCGTCCCTACAGTTTAGGAATGAGTACTTTTGATACATCTTGTATCTGAGGTTTACGCTTTTACTCTAGCCTGCCAAGCTCGGTGTGAAGTCCTCGTCTGCGTGTCTCAGACTTCCCCGAGGGCATGGACACACTCACTTCCACGGGGGACGAGGGCAGGGAAGGAGCATTTAAGAAGAGCCCGCTGCTCTGCAGCACCCCCCAGGATACACGCTTTACCAATATTCTCACTTGATTCTCCAGGGAATCAAATTCTAGGCTCTGGGAATTTACAAAAGGGACACGAATCCCTCTTGGCAGGGTACGAAGGCGTCTCTTTCCGGTATTTTGAATCGCTTAGACTGGGGGAGGTGTCTGGCTCGGGCTGCCCACGGCTCCGGGCGAAGAGGATACAATGGGCCTTCGGCGCTTGGAGGTCTTTATACCGAAGCAGGTTCTCGCTCTAATCGGGGCAGGGGCGCCCTCAGATGGCCCTAGAGGACCGAGGCAGCCTTACCCAGCGGCCTCGGAACTAGGGCGGGCTGAGGAGGAAGATGAAATGGAGAGCTGGAGAAAGGAGCCCGAACTTGGGGAGGGGGTAGGTAACTGATTAAGGTGATCCTCGGGGATCACCTTAGGGGTTGGCCGCATTTTTATTATTTCCGAGGTTCTCTCCCACGCCCCCACAGCCCGACCGCAGAGGACCGCGGTATAGGTAGGAGGCCTTGACACAATTACACATTAACTCTAGCCTAGAACGCCGACACGCGCTCGTTACATGACGGTGTTTCAACTGCTCTACGCAAAGAACATGCGCTGACATCTGAACGCTGTCGCATTCATTTAAACAAAGTGGAGGGCGTGAGAGAATGTTAGTTAAGGGCCTTCATTTAAAAAAAAAAAAGTATAAACTCAGTCAGGGAATAGAGCATGCGCAGTAAGGAGAACGAGGTTAATGGTACAGAACGTTCGCAGCCTGGAGACACAATCGCCTGAGAGTGAACAACGGGCATGCGCTGCGTGACCCAGAACAGGGCGCACGCGCACTCAGGGACGGCAACCCTCTGCTGGAGAGGGGGGGAAAAAAGAGGAGAGAGATCACCTCAGAGTTACGTCAGGAAAGGCCGTGTTTTACTGGGAGGCTAATGCCGACTACAGACCCCAGAAGTTTTCAGAGAGCGAGAGATTTGGCGGTTACTCACCGACCCTTAGCTCGGAGTCGGACCACAGGCCTAGGTCCGCTGACGCTTAGCTCGCGGGCGCCGCCGCCGCTGTGATTCCATCCATCTTGAATTTGACGTCATCCCACACCAGGGATGAGGTCATCGCAGGCAGAGCTCGTCACGTGCGCAGCGTTCCCATTGGTCGCCGCACGCCTGGGGGGAGGGGAGAGAACTGTGGTTAAGGCCGGCTTGGCTCGCAGCCTTAGGGGTTGAGGGATTAGGGGGCGGGGGAAAGTGCAGGGGAGGAGGATGAGGGGAATCGGGTATTGGAAGTGGGTAAGTGCTCCAGTTTCCTAAACTTGCGGAAAGAGACGAGAGGAGGGCGCGTGTGCCGAAGTCAGTAGCTGGAATCTGCCCATCACCAGGACCCTTGGACCTGGGACTCCTGCTGCTGAGGCTTGGTGCACGGTTTTGGCCGGTGTATCTTCCCCTCTCTCCTCTTCCCACGCAGCTTCCGCCCCTGAACCCGTTTTTCAAAACGGAAAAAGGCCCTGCCCTCCTTTTGGAGGATTGGTGTTAACTTTTGACCTTTTTCCGATGAGCAGCTGGGTCCATGGGATGATGTATTGGGTATTATGTCAGACGGAATCACGAAGACCTGGGTTCAAATCCTACCCATGACTTTTTAAACAAGGTGGAAGAGCCATGTGATCGTTCACATAACCTATTTCCTCTAATTTAAAAAAAAAAAAGTGGAGTGGAATTGTACTACTTGGCCTTCCAGGCCTCTTCCAGCTCTACAAGATATGATCCTGCTGGAGTGGAAAAGCTGCTCCTAGAGCTCCTCTCCCTTGCCCCACACCCAAAACATGAAGCCCTGAGAAGTCGGGTGCTTTGAAAATAGTTTTGAGCAGCCTAAGTCTGTATAACATGCAGACAGATGCACTCCCCGAACCACAGATTAAGGTACCGTTACAGTGTCCCACTGCCCCCCCAATCCCATGAAGTGTGGATTGCGATGGGAGAAAGAAAGATTTCCAGCTCTTGTTAGATTGCAACTTTGTAGGGGTATATATATATATATATACATATATATATATATATATATATATATATAACCTTCATAGGATTTTCTTCATAGGATTTTTTTTCGATTTTGTTCAGGCACTTATGAGACTAACTTGAAGTTAACCAAAAAGTACTTATTAAGCACTCTGCATACATACTGTAGCTGAGATTTCACCGGTGAGGGAAATTCCCTCCACCAGTGAAAGTAAAGCATACCTCAATGAATAATCTTGGAGAATTAACATTAGAGCACTGAGATGTTAAGTGATTTGTTCAAATCTACAACACACTGCCTTTGTTTACAAACACAATAATTGGAACTCTCCCTATGGCTGTGGGGAGATAACCGGGACACAAATAGTAATTATGACAACTCAATTTTACATAATGCTTTAAGGCTTGTGAAGTGATTTACAAATAAACTCCTTTTGTTCTCACTTTTGTAGTGAGATAGGTTTTATTTTTTTTTCCCAAATGAGGAAACTGAGGTAGAGGTTAAATGACTTGCCCATGGGCACACAGCTAATAAGTGTCTGAGACCTGATTTCAGGATAGGAGTGTCTGAGGTTAGATTTAAATTTGAACTCCAACCTATTCTAAATCCAGATTCAGTGATCTGCAGTGCATCAGTTAAATGCAGTTAAATGCAAAGTAATTGGAGAACTGAGGTCTCTAGAAGTTGGGGAATCAAATAAGACCCCACCTGAAAGATGGTACTTGAACTGAGCCTTGAAAAAAGTGAGAGATTCAGTGAGGCAGAAGAGAGGAAGGTGCTTTGGAAGCAAGGGGTAGGTACAGCCATTGGGAGATGAAATGTGTGAAAACCAGAGAAGGCTGATTTGGCAGGATTGGGAGTGGAGGAAAGAAGCATGTACAATAGGTTGGGATGGGCTAACCAGGGCATTTTTGCTGCATTTTATTCTAGAGGAAATAGAAACCACTGGCACTTATAGAGTAGGGAAGTAATAAAGTCAGATAGGTGCATAAGGAAAATCCCATTGTTAGCAAAGTTGAAGATAGCCTGAATTGAGGGGACTTCAGGTAAAGAGTCCAATTAGGGGGCATAGCAATCATCTAGGTTAGAGGTGATGTGGGCCTGAATTAGGATGATACCTGTGTGAGGAGAAAGAAAGGATTAGGATGCAAGAGATGTTGTAGATGTTATAGATGGGCAGAAGACAAAGGAATTTAACATCTATGGGCTATTCAATTATAGGTCTGTAAATGAGTGTATCACAAGAAAAATCCAATTACTTTGAATATGTGTAAACTGGAACTAAGGAGGGTGGATTCAACTTTAGCCATTTCCCTTTAAAAAATAACTTTTCCTTTCTATAGCTATTCCTCAACATGAAAATATTAGAATTTTAATGATCTGCATGCTCTTCTTGAAAATTAGTAAATGAAAGCAAAGCACTTTGTTAATATATCATAGAAATATTATATTCAGAGCTCTAACCTACTTGCTGAATGTAAAAATGACTAAGAAATTAAGGATATACACAAAGTCATTTTGCTAACATTCTAGATGGGCTCATTTCTGCCTTGCCAATGAAATTAATTACTCCTTTTATTTAAAGCTGAATTTTTAAAATTTCTTTTTTCAATTAAGAAAGATCTATTTTCTTTCCCACTCCCCTTTCCTCCCACATCCCCTAATGGAAAAAAAAAAAAAAAAACAACAATGGCCTTGTAGCAGATATGCATAAGAAAACAAAACTAAAACCCCTTTGGCCATATCCAGAATATGTCATACTGTGTACCCTAAACCCATCACTTAATCTCTGTATACTTCGGTTTCCTCAATGGTAGAGATAATGATATCACCTACATCCCAGGATTGTTGTGAGGATAAAATATTTGTTAAATAAAGTACTTAGTGAAGTACTTGACACATAGCCAGCAGCTTGACAGAGGCAGGTAAATAGCTCAGTGGATAGAGTGCTGGGTATACTAGCTATGTGAACCTGGGCAAGTCACTTAATCTCTGTTTACTTTATTCCACCAAAGTAGGAAATCTCAAACCACTCTAGTATCTTTGCCAAGGGTCATAAAGAGTCAGACACAACTGAACAGAAATTAGGACAAAAGTAGTTCAATAAACACTTATTTTTCTACTTCCTACAGGTCTTTCATCTCTGATTGGTCAGGTTTTACCTCATGTGTCAGTGCTTAGACTTTTCTGCATTTCCCACTTGCTCCAGGTTGTAATGTTAAGCAGGGTGGGACTTTTTTCTGTTTTCTCTTTGAGAATACTAAAGTAATCAAGTACCTTTGATTAAGTCTTGCTAGGTGCTAAGCTCCAGGCCCACACCCTATTGCTGATTAGATGTAAAGCCTTCCAGCCCTGAATAGGATATACTTCCCCATGTGTAAGACATGCCCCTTTCCAAAAAATTTGGGGTGTAAAAACTGGGTGCATCTTATACAGTGGTTGTAGATTTTTTTTTACTTGCATTTCCCGCTTTTTCACACTTCTTGTCTTTGCGCTCATTGTTTCACATTTCTTACGGGC
>CM053622.1:504688709-504700914 GCA_028646595.1 Phalanger gymnotis | reverse complement strand
TCCTTTTCCATTTGGCTAATTCTGCCTTTCAAGGCATTCTTCTCCTCATTGGCTTTTTGGAGCTCTTTTGCCATTTGAGTAAGTATATTTTTTAAGGTGTTGCTTTCTTCAATATTTTTTTCATGGTTTTCTTGCATCATTCTCATTTCTCTTCCCAGTTTTTCCTCTACTTCTCTACCTTGCTTTTCCAAATCCTTTTTGAGCTCTTCCATGGCCTGAGACCAGTTCATGTTTTTCTTGGAGGCTTTTGTTGTAGGCTCTTTGACTTTATTGACTTCTTGTTGTATGTTTTGGTCTTCTTTGTCACCAAAGAAAGATTCCAAGGTCTGAGACTGAATTTGAGTACGTTTTCACTGCCTGGCCATATTCCCAGCAAACTTACTTGACCCTTGAGTTTTTCAGCAGGTTATGACTGCTTGTAATGTAAAGAGTACTTTGTCCTAAGTTTGAGGGGATGTGCTATTTATTTCAGAGCAATTTCTATACAGCCAGCTCTGCCACACCAGCACTCCTCCTTCCTCAAGAACCACCAACCTGGACCTCATGAAAATCTTAAGCAGGCTTTGCACTCCTGGTCTGATCTGCCATTTAATTCCTCCCACCAGGTGGGCCTGGTGCTGGAAGTAACTGTAGCTGAAGTTCCGTATCTGCACCTCCCCCTGGAGCCCCCGGGGTGGTGGCTGAACTGCAAACTCTTTTCACTCTGTCCCACAGAGCTTTTCCCACTAACCTTCTCTATCGTCTTTGGTGTTTGTGGGTTGAGAAGTCTGGTAACTGCCACAGCTCACTGATTCAGGGCGCTAGGGCCTGTGCCCCCTGGCTCCTGGTCTGGTTGGTCCTGCTGCCGCCCATGCTGGGCTCTGCTCTCCTCTGCCCCCAGCTCCATGTGCAATAGACCTCATCCAGTGACCATGCAGGCTGTCCTGGGCTGGATCCTTGCTTCCCTCTGCTATTTTGTGGGTTCTGCAGTTCTAGAATTTGTTCAGAGCCATTTTTTATAGGTTTTTGGAGGGACCTGGCAGGGAGCTCATGCAAATCCCTGCTTTCCAGCTGCCATCTTGGCTCCGCCCCCTCTCTTTCCATGTTCAATTGATTCTTAATGTTTAATAGAGAATCATTAACTTCCACTTGCCCAATTCTAATTTTTGAGGAATTATTTTCTTCTGTGATCTTTTGCACCTCCTTTTTTATTTGGTCAATTTTGGTTTTTAAAGAGTTGCTTTTTTCAGTGGATTTTTGTACCTCCTTTTCCACTTGGCCAATTCTATTTTTAAGGAGTAGTTTATTTTCCCAATTTTTTGTGGTTCCTTTTCTAAGCTGTTGATGCTTTTTTTATGATTTTCTTGTACAACTCTCATTTCTTTTCCCAATTTTCCTTCTACCTTTTTTATTTGATTTTTAAAAGCTTATTTAGCTCTTCTAGGAGGATGTTTTAGGCCTGAGACTGATTCATATTTTGTTTTGAAGCTTCATATGTGAGCTTTTTGACATTGTTGTTCTCTTCTGAGTTTGTGTTTTGATCTTCCCTTTCACCATAGTAACTTTCTATGCTCAGGGCTTTTTTGTTTTTTCTAGTTTCCAGCCTATTTTGTTACTTTTAATGTTGTGCTCTGTTTCTGGGGTACAGGGGGAATTGTCCCAAGCTTCTTTCACCAGGGGCCAGGTAGCTGATCACTGGCATTCTGAGCCAAGGTCCCCAGGGCTAATAGCTCACCTACTGTACTAGGGTCACCTGGTCTAGTCCAGCCTCCAGGTCTGTCTACTAACCTGCTGCATCAGTGTTGAATGCCTCACAGATGGCCTGCTGTGCCACTGGCCTGTTGAGCAGAGATTTCATGGGTCTCAGTTGCTAATCTGTGCTGAGGCTAGAGGCCTCTGGCTGACTTGTCTGCACACTGCCTGCACTAGGCTGTGCTCCCCTTTTATCCAAGTGAGACAGACCTTTTTGTGTGATCCTTCTCAGTTTCTTGGGCTGGCAAATTGTTTCACTCTGTCCTTTTGTGGGTTCTGTTGCTCCCGAAATCATTTTGAAGCATGATTTAAAGTTGTTTTGAGTGAAACTGGGAAGAGGTCAAACACTTTCCTGCCTTTTCTCTGCCATCTTGGCTCAGCCTCTCATGAAGCTCTTTATTTTTTTTTATAGTATACCTATTAATTTCCTCCACATAAAGAAAGACTTAAAACACAAATGACTCATAAGTTCCCACTAATATAGACTTAAAAACTGTACAGTAATCCATTCCTTCTATTATGATTAATACTCAGAACATTAAAACATGAAACATTTTGCAGGATGATAAACAGCAATTTCTTTTTTTTTTGAATGCTATTTCATGTAATGGTTCTACTATATTCCTATATATCCTTTTATTTATTTATATTTTTCCTACTTAATTGTAGTTTATTTTTTCCAATTACATACATAGTTTTCAACATTCACTTTTATAGGATTTTGAATTTCAATTTCTTTTTCCCTCCCTCCCTGCTCCCCTCCCCAAGTCAGCATGCAAACTGATATAGGCTATTCATGTGCAATCATATTAAACATATTTTCGCATCAGTCATGTTGTGAAAGAAGTATCAGAACAAAAGGGGAAAACCACTCGAAAGAAAAACAAAAAAGAGAGAGAAAAAAAATACTATGCTTTGATCTGTGTTCATATTCCACAGTTCTTTCATTGCATGTGGATAGCATTTTCCATCATGAGTCTTTTGGAATTTTCTTAGATCACTGAATTGCTGAGAAATAGCTAAATTTATTAAAGTTGGTCACTGCACAATGTTGCTGTTACTGTGTACAATGTTCCTCCTATTCTGATCACTTCTCAGCATCAGTTCAGGTAAGTCTTCCCTGGTTTTCCTGAAATCCACCTGCTCATCATTTCTTATAGCACAATAGCATTCCATCCCATTCATATACTACAACTTGTTCAGTCATTCCTCAATTGATGAGCATCCCCTCAATTTCCATTTCTTGGCTACCACAAAAAGAACTGCTATACGTATTTTTGCACATGTGAGTCCTTTTCCTTTTTTTATGGCCTCTTCGGGATAGGGACCTAGTAAGTGATATTGCTGGATCAAAGGGTATGTATAGTTTTATAGCCCTCTGGTCATAGTTCCAAATTGCTCTCCAGAATGGTTGGATCAATTCACAACTCCACCAAGAATGAATGTGTTCCAATTTTCCCACATGTTCTCCAACATTTATTATTTTCCTCTTGTCATACTAGCAAATCTGATAGGTGTGAGGTAGTAGTACCTCAGAGTTGTCTTAATTTGCATTTCTCTAATCAATGGTTAATTAGAGTATTTCTTCTTTTTTTTTTTTAACCTTCTTTTGGGTTCTGTTGTCCTAGACCATGGAGTCAGCTGAAGTTGCTGTATCTTTGGCACATAGCTTCTGTTTGTTGAGGGCTGAGAGGTCATAAGGATCAGAAAAAACATCTAGTCCTCTATCTTGTTGGTCATGTGACTTATATGTTGCTTTTCCTTCAGTTTTTTTCAATTTTAATTTTTTTTTATTCTGAACTTAATAAAACAAGCATTTCCATAACATAGAATAGAAAAAAGATGATTGTATATGGAACTGCAATTCTATTTTATACACTTTGATATTCTTTTTAAATATACAATGAAATTATCACATAACTTTCTTTTTTCCCCTTTTTTTCTTCCCTCCTCTTGCCCTCATGATGGCTATTAGCCACAAATATGTATGTATATATACATATATATGATATATGTAAATATATATTCATACGTGTGTGTGTGTGTGTGTGTGTGTGTGTGTGTAAACCCATTCTATACATACTTCTATTTAGCAGTTATTTCTCTGGATGTAGATAGTGTCTTTCTTCATATGTCCTTTGTAGTTAATTTGGGTATTTATAATAATCAAAATTACTTAGTCACACAGAATTGTACTCAAAACAATTTTGTTGTTACTGTATACAATATTCTTAGTTCTCATTTTGCTCTTCATTTTTTTCTGCAAGTTTATTCATGTTTTTCTAAGATCTGCAATATCATTCCTTCTTACAGTATGGTAGTATATCATCGTGATTATATACCACAACATGTTCAGCCATTTCCCATTTGATGGGCATTCCCTCAGTTTCCAGTTCTTTGCCACCACAAAGAGAGCTGCTATAAATATTTAGACTATAGGTTCTTTTCCTTTTTCCCTAGTCATCCTTGGAAATAGATCTAATTGTGGTATTGCCTGAGTCAAAGCATATAGGCAGTTTCATAACTCTTTGAACACACTTTCAGATTGCTCTCCCAAATGGTTGAATCAGTCCATAATTCCACCAACAATGAATTCGTGTCCCAATTTTTCCACATCAACTCCAGCATTTGTCACTTTCCCTTTCAATCAGTTAAGCCAATCTGATAGGTGAAAATGATATCTCAAGGTTATTTTAATTTGTATTTCTCTAAACAATGATTTAGAACATTTTTTCTTATGACTATATATTTTTTTTTGCAGGGCAATTGGGACTAAGTGACTTGCCCAAGGTCACACAGCTAGTGTGTGTCAAGTGCCTGAAGCTGGATTTGAACTCAGGTCCTCCTGACTCCAGGATCAGTGCTCTATTCACTGTGCCACTTAGCTGCCCCATGACTATAAATTGTTATATAAATATCTTCATCGGAAAAGTGCCTGTTCATATCGTTTGGCCATTTATCAATTGAGGAATGACTTATTCTTACAGATTTAATAAAGTTCTTTCTATATTTGAGGTGTGAAACCTTTATTTGAATCTGTATAAATTTTTTCCTCCAGTTTTCTGCTTTCCTTCTAATCTTGACTACACTTATTTTTTCAAAACCTTTCAAATTTAATGTAATCAAAATTATCCATTTTACACCTCACACTGCTCTCTATCACTTATTTATTCATAAATTACTTTCCTATTCATAAGTCTGATAGGTAATATGTTCCATGTTCTTCACATGTTCTTATAATATCTCTCTATATCTAGGTCATGTATCCATTTTGATCTTATCTTAATAAATCGTGTAAGATATTGGTCTATCTCTAACTTCTGCCATATTGCTTTCCAGTTTCCCCAACAATTTTTACCAAATAGAGAATTCTTATCCCAAAAGTTTATTTATATTTGTCAAACATAAGATTACCATAATCATTTACAACTGCATATTGTATATCTACTCTGTTCCACTCACCTACCTTTCTATTTCTTAGCCAGTACAAGATAGTTTTGATAATTACTGCCTAATAATATTTAAATCTGAATTTATTTGTATAAAAAGGTTTTTTTAAATAATTTTGTTCACATAGTTCCTGGGTTTGTTTTGGCAGGTATACTCCCCAGTATTTTCTACTGTCTAGGTATTTTAAACGGGTGTATTAGCAAGCACCCTAGCACACCCAGGATGGCCTGCTAGCACAGGTTCTTTGATCTGCTTTTATAAAGGAAAGACAGCTTCAAAGGGGTTAACGATTTAACAATGCAGACTTTATTCTATCTAACCTTCTCACAAGGATTGCTGAGCATCAGGTCCCACAGCATTCCCTAATCACTCTTCTCACAGGGGCAAGGTGGGGCAACTGCCCCTTTGCCTAGATGGGGGAATCAAGACAGGCACAACTTGTGCATTCCCCAAAATTGCCTCAAGTCTCAAAAGGGGCCAGTTGAGGCAAACAGATTCCCCACCCCTCCCCCCAAAGCCTTGATGGGGGCCGATCAAGGCACACACAGCATCCTAGCTTGTGAATTTCAACCCTAAAGGTTCCCTGTTCACTGACTAGGACCCACCTGCTTTATACTTACAATAGGATATCTATTCTTACAGGGCTTTGTTGGTGATATATAGGAATGCTGATAATTTATGTGGATTTACTTTATATCCTGCTACTTTGCTAAAATTATTGTTTCAACTAACTTTTTAGTTGAGTCTTTAGGATTTTCTAAGTATATCATCATATCATCTACAAAAAGAGATAGTTTTAGTATCTCATTCCCTATTCTGACTCCTTCCATTTTTTTTCTTCTCTTATTGACATTGCGGTTGCTAGGATTTCTAATATAATATTGGTTAATATTGGTGACAGCAGGTCCTTAGTTTTGTTGACTTTCCTCTAATTGATAGCAATCAGATGTGAGGCAGAAGTCTCCAGTGACTACTAGATCAAGGTCTTTCAAAGAAATTAATGTGATATGTATAGGCCTTGCTTTGACCAAACTATGGGAGGAGTTCCCAACCACTGGGGCATATAAAATTTAAATCCTTTCCTGGTCCAGGCCAGTAGATTATAATTCCAAGGGGTAGGAAACAGGGGAAAATTCTCTATCAATGAGGATCTGCTATGCCATCTGCAATGGACCAGCTCTCCAATCCTGGTCCTGGTCCACAGCTTATGTACCAAAGAAGTAGAATAGAAGGAGGAATCCTCTGTTGCTGAAGCATGTAGCTCAGACTCTGGCCCTTGCTTTTTTCAGTGAGGGTAGAAAATCTTGACCACAGAGGTGTGGCTGCCAGGGGCACTAGCCATAGGCTTAGTTAACATTCATAGAACTAAAAGGATGGAGGAAATTGTCCCACTGAAATGTGGGATTCCTCACCTAAGCCCTTGTGTTCATGTTCCAAAGGCTGGCTCCATGTTCATCAAGGTATCAGGGCAGCTACTTGGCTGAGGAGATCCAAGTTTAAGCAATGATTAGTTAATTAAGTGAAATTATGACAAGGAAGTCCTTACCACTGAAGCACACACTTCATAGATTTGGACCTTGCTCTCTCCAGAGAAGACTAAAAGATGAGGGTGGATAGTGGTGGGGGATTGTAGTAGAGCTGCCAGTTCTACTCCATCTGCAGAGGAGCAGTTGCCAGGAATTTTAGTCACTGCTTTGGTCAGTGTCTCGTGAACTTATAATACTTGTAGTCTAAGCTTGTCTTGTCATCCATCCATCTAGTCTGATAGGGTTCTGTCAAGAACAATTCCAACAGTCATTACAGGGAGCTTTTATAGCCTTGCATTGACACTCATCAGAACTTACTTTATCAGATAAATTTGATAATTTTTTTTTGTCATTTCCCTTCTTAACCTAGGAGATTAAGTTGATCTTTGCAGAAGCTTTTCATTTCATGTAATCACTTATATTTTGTAATTGCCTCCATTTTGTCTTTGGTTAAGAATGTATCTCCTAGAACACTGTATACGGTAACAGCAACTTTGCATGATGACTGACTTCATTAGACTTAGCTCTTCTGAGAAATTCAATGATCTCCAGGGCTGTCCAACCTTAGGTTTTTATTGAAACAATAGGCAATATATTTTGATTTGCCATTTTAGTGAGAGCTCTGTGGTAGCTCAGCTTCATTTACTAAAGCATTTATGTAAATTTCTATGCTTGTAGGCAGGCTGCATAAATCACTGTTCAGGCCACATGTCACCTGCAGGCCCACATTTTGGACAGGCCTGATCTAAGACAATTCCAAAAATCATGTTGGAAAATGCTATCTATATCCAGAGAAATAACTATGGAGTCTGAATACAGATCGAAACATACTTTTTTCTCTTTTTCTTTTTTTTTTGCTGTTGTTTCTTGTGTTTTCTTTCTCATGGTTTTTCTCTTTTGTTCTGATTCTTCTTTTACAACATGACCAATGGGGAAATATGTTTAATATCATCATATATGTATAGCCTACATCAGATTGCATGCTGTTTTGGGGAGAAGGGAGTGAAGGGAGGGAGGAAAATTTAGAACTCAAAATCTTATAAAAGCGAATATTGAGAACTAAAAATAAATTTTTAAAAAGATTATATTTCCTACCCACAGCTATAGGAGGTATATAGTCTGCTAATATTTTAATAGTGTGGTCTTTAGTAGGAAGGTCATGTATCCATTTAGAATGCTGAATATATGGTGGTCTAAGCCTAATTTCTGCCAGGCTGCTTTCCATTTTATCTATTATAATTTCATTTTCCGTTCCTTTTTCTAAAAAGGATTTGTTTCTTTCATTCTTTTAATTATCTTCTCTTTCTGTTTTTCCTGTATTTTTTTTTCTTTATTTCATGGCCTTTATACTTAATCCATCTTTTAGGGGCAATTAAGTGGCCCAGTGGATAGAGTGCTGAGGCCTAAAGTCAGGAAGACATCCTCCAGAGTTCAAAAGTGGCCTCAGACACTTACTAGCTGTGTGACCCTGGGTAACTCATTTAACCCTGTTTGCCTCAGTTTCCTCATATGTAAAATGAGCTGGAGAAGGAAATGGCAAACCATTCCAGTACTTTGCCAAGAAAACCCCAAATAAGGTCACAGAGAATCAGATACAACTGGGAGCAAGTGTATCTTTTATTCTCTTTGTTATAGAATTAAAGCTTTGACTGTACCTATTTTGAGTTCCCTTTCCTAAATAGTTTTTGTTATTGTCCTATAGATCTTGTCCTCTGATCCTCTTTTTCTCTGTTGCACCTCACTTAGAAATACCAATTCCTGTACGTGATAGAAAAGATCCTATCCCATTGGCAAGATTCTTCCTGTGTCCCGATTATGTTATTGCCCTCCCCTCAGTCATTTTACCCATTTGCCTTAAAATTTTCTCCCTGGGTTGATGCACCACCACTCTTCTGGCATCAGTTTCGCTCAGCTCTGATTCCTTTTCTCCTGAGGCTGAATGAGTGGTCTCTCTAGGCCCAACAGATAATAATCATTGTAAGATTCTCATCTACCTTTATAGAATATGTCTTCCCCAAAGGATTCATCAGTAATTCCTCCTCCCACCACTGAAATAAGACATCACTTTCTATTTCATTCCCTCCTTTGTCTCCTCACTCATTCTCCTGTACTCATTCTCTCTTCTTCCTCGGAGACTACAGGAATCATTTTCTCTTCATCATCAGCCATTAACTTGATTAGAATACATTAGATATTCTCCTCTTCCTTTCCCCTGACTTTTGCGTACTCTTATTCTATAATTTTGTTGTTGTTGTCAGTCCATTTTTCAGTCATGGCCAACTCTTCATGACCCCATTTGGGGTTTTCTTGGCAAAGATACTGGAGTGGTTTGCCATGTCCTTCTCCAGCTCATTTTACAGATGAGGAACTGAGGCAAACAGGGTTAAGTGACTTGCCCAGGGACACTAAGCTAGTAAGCGTCTGAGGCTAGGTTTGAATTCGTGAAGATAAATCTTCCTGTTTCCAAGCCCAGTGCTGTATCCACTATACCATCTAACTGCTCTGTTTAATCCCACAAAAAAAAAAAACAACAAAAAAAGAAAACCATAACTAAGAACCAAAAACCCCACAGATTTGCATGTAGGTATGATGTCATGAGTTTTCAGGCCTGTTCCTCCACCATCACTTTAATTTAGCTTCTGCTTTCATTCTTGTTACTTTGTGTACATTTGAAAAGCAATCTCTGTTTGTGACCTCATATTTCTATTGTCTGGAGCATCTGAGAAAAAACATAATTTCTCCAGATCTGGTTTTCCTTTTAGGAATGCTTTGAACACTTTTTTTTTTAATTGAGTCTCCATCTTCTTTTATTTATGGCTAGGTTCAGACTTTCAGGGTAGGTCACCTTGGGCTGCATTTTGACCTTTGCCCTTCAGAATACACTATTCCGTTTCTTTATATTTAAAGGCATTTCTCCTAGTCACTTGGAGAATTCGTTGTTTTTCAGTGGAACTTTTTTTTAGAGGGGGGAAGGCAGGGCAATTGGGGTTAAGTGACTTGCCAAAGGTCATACAGCTAGTGTCTGTCAAGTGTCTGAGGCTGGATTTGAACTCAGGTCCTCCAGACTCCAGGGTTAGTGCTCTACTCATTATTCAGTGGAACTCTTAAATTTAACCCCTTTGTGTCTTGAAGTTTGTGGCACAGTTTTTTTTTTTAAGGTGATGTGTAGATTCTTTCAATTTTACTTTATTTTCTGTGTTCAAAACTTCTGGGCAGTTTTCTTATATTCTTGCTTATGGTATAATGTTTATTTTTTTTAACTCATCATGATCTTCTTGGAGAACTATACGTCTTGAATTTTCGTCTGTATTCTTTGACACCAGTATGTTTTGCTTTTACAGATGTCATGTTTTCTTTTAATATTAATGATTTTTGTTTCTCTTCTTCCAGATTGTCCTTCACTTCTATGTATTTACATTACCAATCAGTATACACTCTTTTGTTTCTTTGATGAGACTTGCTAACATGGAGTCAAATTTTTCTATTCTCTAATTATTGTTGTTGCACAGGCCATAAATTCTCTTTTAATCACTCAGCAACAGTGTGTTGTGGTTCCATGTTCTCCTCAAATTCCAAGGGGTCCATGAATTTTCCTTTCAGAATTCTTATTTATCTTTATCTTTGTCCAAAAGGGGCATAATGATGTTCCCTACTATTATGCTCTCTATTTCTCTCTGTAATCCAATTAATATTTCTTATACATATGTTGATGCTATGCCATGAAGTGCGTATATATTAAGTACATATATGCCAGGAACAAATTAATCCATGAGTTGAAGAGCCCAGTAAATGGAGTTCAGTTTCTAAGTGAATATATGAGGATACAAGTAGAGGAGGAAAAGGAGGATGAAACTTGAAGTGACTGCCCTGGCAAGATAAGGCAAAAACTGACCTATCAGAGGTGATAGAGTAGGGTTGGATTCCAGATTACCAAACAGGAGGGTATCACTCACCCAGAGGCAGCATGGTTGAAGCAGACAAGAAGTAAAATGGAGACCTAGGTTTTGGCAAGATAAGACAAAAGCTAATTTACAAGAGTAAAGGGACATATTGCCTGAGTGCAGCTTACCAGCTGACTGGCAATAGTATAAATTGAAGTAGCATGGCTGTTGCAGCTTTAATCTAATGGCAGAGTCTAGGTGACTAAGAGTTGACAGTACAAATATATTTTGCACCATGATTATTGTAAACCATATATGGCATGAAGGCCTGGGCTATAGCATATGGAGCTAAAAACTAACCTATCAGAGCTAAACATCTGAGGGATGATTTCCAGATAACCAGTGAGGTGTCCAAGTACAAGTAGCATAGTTAGAGTAGCTGCAGGTAGCTCAATTCATTTTCCATCTGCAACTCTGGTCTGAACTGCATGGAACAAGATTCCCCTCCAAGGAAGAATTAATCACCCAAAATCTCCCCATTAGGCAGTTTAACTCAACCTTGGATACTCAGCAATTCCCTCAGCCTTCTCTCCCCTCTGACTGGAGAGCTGGAGGGTAGAAAAGTAAACTCCATCCAAAGCCTTCCATATTTATGGAGGACTGGACTTGGACTTGCAGCTTACTCCACTTTCCATGTGAAAAAGTCTGAACTCTGGGGAACAAGATGCCCCCCGAGTACCTTTCTTCTTGTTCCTCCTTCGCTCCTCAACTGGGCCTTCCAGCTTCCTTTTGTGTGCTGTCTTCCTCCACTAGACTGTAAGCTCCTTGAAGGCAGGGACTGTCTTTTAAAATTTGTGTCCCCAGTGCTTAACACAGTGCCTTTTCTAAGGAAAGCAACTTTAAAGGGTTAGCAATCTCACTCTAATCAAACATACATAGATCATTCACTTAATTCAGGGGGAAAAAGCCAGCACTCTGAACTTCAAAGCAAATACAAACATACATTATATAAACAGAGCAAATAACACAAACCAGCCTATCTATAGCAATACATAGTTACCAGAGAAGCACCAACATCTGGGTTTTTCCAAAGACTGGGGTGGGGTGGAGGGCTCCTTAACAGCTACCCAGAGCTTCCACACCAACACTCTTCCAATGAGTGAGGCCCAAAGCAAAATGCTAACCTTTGAGTTTGTAACATATTTCCCCATGTACAAGACGCACCTTAATTTTGGGGCCTGAAATTTGAAAAAAAATGTATTACATAAAGTTATTGAACTCAAGTTTTATTCATCATAAAATTCACACAATAATACGATGAAATTCAAGGACCTTTTGCTCATAGCTTTCAGGAATCTTTTGGGCAAGTCTGGTGCATGTATGCTTGGTCCATTCCATTTCACGAACCTGAAGTGCCACATGTATCCTCCTTTGAAATCAGTAACTTCTTTTTCATCAGCATCTTTTCTTGCCTCATGCTGAACCATCTTTGTCGACATAGGAATTCCAATTGCCCTTTGCTCTTCAATCCATATCTTCAATTCCTTCTCTAAATCAGGCCATTTTGCTGACTTGCTTCTCATGGTCTTCTTCTGCCTTGGCGTTTTCAGTAGGGTT
>CM053622.1:504647669-504681691 GCA_028646595.1 Phalanger gymnotis | reverse complement strand
CATAGTTAATCTTTCACAACATGAGTATTGTGGAAGAGTTTTACATAATGATACGCATGTGGCCTATGTTGAATTGCTTGCCTTCTTAGGGAGGGTGGTTGGGGAGGGAAGAGGGGAGAAAATTTGGAACTCAAAGTTTTAAAAACAGATGTTCAAAAACAAAAAAAAAAAGTTTTTGCACACAACTAGGAAATAAGATCCACAGGTAATGGGGCGTAGAAATTTATCTTGCCCTACAAGAGAAGAAGGTAAAGGGGGATGGGAGGGGAAGTGGGGTGACAGAAGGGAGGGCTGACAGGGGAATGGGGCAACCAGAATATATGCCATCTTGGAGTGGGCGGGAGGGTAGAAATGGGGAGAAAATTCGTAATTCAAACTCTTGTGAAAATCAATGCTGAAAACTAAATATATTAAATAAATTTTAAAAAAAAGAATCAGTTGAACACAATCAAAAGAATGAAAAAAATAGAAGAAAATGTAAAATACTTCACTGGAAAAACAACTGACCTGGAAAATAGATTCAGGAGAGATAATTTAAGAATTATTGAACTACCTGAAAGCTATGATTAAAAAAAATTATTGAGTAAAACCACCCTGATATCCTAGAACCAGAGAGTAAAACAATAATTGAAAGAATCCATTGATCATCTTCTGGAAGAGATCCCAAAATGAGAACTCCTAGGAATATTATAACCAAATTCAAGAACTTTCAGGTCAAAGAGAAAATACTGCAAGCATCCAGAAAGAAACAATTCAAATATCAAGGAGTCAGAATTCCACAGGATTTATCAGCTTCTACATTAAAGGATTGGAAGGCTTGGAATATGGATATTCCAGAAGGCAAAGGAGCTTGGATTGCAACCAAGAATCAACTACCCAGCAAAATTGAGTGTAATCTTTTTTGAGGGTGGAGGGTGGGGAAGGGAAATAAATAGGAGACTTTCAAACATTCTTGATGAAAAGACCAAAGTAATACAGAAAATTTGATTTTCAAATACAGGCCTCAAGAGAAACATAAAAAGCTGAATGGAAAAGATGAACAAAAGCTATTCAATAAATTTAAACTGTATGTATCCCTAAGTGGGAAGAAGAGACTTGTAAGTCTTAAGAACTGTATCTCTAATAGGGCAGTTAGAAGGAGTATACATAGACAGAGGTGTGGGTATAAGTTGACTTTGATGGGATGATATAAAAAAATTAAAGTGTGTAAAAGAGCATTGCATTGGGAGAAGAGGGAAGGGACAGGCAGAATGGGGTAAATTATATCACATGAAGAGGTATGAAAGACCTATTACAGTGGAGGGAAAGAAAGGAGGGAGGTGGGCATTGCTTGAACCTTACTCTTATCAGATTGGCTCAGAGGGAATAGCATAAACACTTAATTGGGTATAGAAATCTGTCTTACTCTATAGAGAAGTAGGAGGAGAGGAGGGCAACAAAAAGGGGAGGGATTATAGAAGGGGGTGCAGATTGAGGGAGGTGGTGGCCACTGGTGAAAAGTGATAAGGGTGAAAGGAGAGAGAAAAAAATATGAATGGGAAAAATAAGATGGAAGGAATTACACAGTTAGTAATCATATGTGTGAATGCCAATGGACTGAGCTCACCCATAAAACAGAAATGGAAAACTAAGTGGATTTAAAGCCAGAATACTACACTATATTTACCAGAGATACATTTGAAGCAGAAAGACACACACAGAGTAAAGGTAAAAGTCTAGAGCAGAATCTATTATGCTTCAGCTGAAGTTAAAAAAAAAAACAGCAGAGGTAGCAATCATGATCTCAGACAAAGCCAAAGCAAAAATAGATCTAATCAAAAGAGACAAAGAAGGAAATGACATCTTGCTAAAAGGTACCACAGACAATGACATAATATCAATACTAAACATACATGCACCAAATGATAGAGCATTCTAATTTTAAAGAAGTTAAATGAGTTACAGTTGGAAATAATAAAACTATACTAATGAATGGAGGACTTCAACTTTCCCCTCTCAGGACTAGATAAATCTAACCACAAAATAAACAAGAAAGAAGTTCAGCAGGTGAATGGAAGTTTAAAAAAGTTAGATATGATAGAACTCTGGAGAAAACTGAATGGACTTAGAAAGGAATATACATTTTTCTCCACTGTACATTGTACCTTCACAAAAATTAACCACATGTTAGGGCATAATAAACCTCATATTTAAATTCAGAAAGACAGAAATAATAAATACATCATTTTCAGATCATGATACAATAAAAATTACATTTAATAAAAGGCCATGGAAAGAGAGATTAAAAATTAATTAGAAACTAAATCATCTAATCCTAAAGAATGAGTGGGTCAAAGAACAAATCACAATCAACAATTTTATCAGAGAGAATGACAAAAATGAAATATTACAAAATTTATGGGACACAGCCAAAGAAGTACTTGTATCTCTAATTGCTTACATAAATAAACTAAGAGAAAGAACAGATCAGTGAATTGGGCATGCAACTAAAACAGCTAGAAAAAGAACAAATTAAAAATCCCCAATTAAACACCAAATTGGAAATCCTGACAATCAAAGGAGAGAATAATAAAATTTATAGTAAGAAAACCACTGAACTAATAAACAAAACTAAGAGCTGGTTTTATGAAAAAACTAATGATAGATAAATCACTGACTAATTTGATTAAAAAAAGGAAGAAGAAAACCAAATTACCCGCATCAAAAATAAAAAGGGTGAATTCATGACCAATGAAGAGGAAATTAAAGCAATAATTACGAACTATTTTGCACAACTGTGTGCCAATAAATCTGACAATCTAAATGAAAGAGATTATTTACAAAAAAAATATAAATTATCCAGATTAACAAAAGGGGAAATAGAATACATAACTAAACCAATCTTAGAAAAAGAAATTGAGCAAGCCAACAATGAACTCCCTAAGAAAAAAATCCCCTGGACTAGAAGGATTCACAAGTGAATTCTACCAAACATTTAAAGAACAATTAAGTCCAATACTAAATAAACTACTTAGGAAAATAGGCAAAGAAGGAGTCCTACAAAATTCCTTTTATGACACAAACATGGTGCTGATACCTTACCCAGGAAGAGCCAAAACAGAGAAAGAAAACTATAGAATGATTTTCCTAATGAATGTTGATGCAAAAATTTTAAATAAAATACTGGCAAAGAAATTACAGCAATATATCACTAGGGTCATATGCTATTACCAGATGGCATTTATACCAGGAATGCAGGGCTGGTTAAATATTAGGAAAAGTATCACCATAATTAATCATATTAGTAACAAAAGCAACAGAAATCATGTATATCTCAATAGATTTAGAAAAAGCTTTGGACAAAATACAACGCCCATTAAAATTAGATTAAATTAAAACCCATTAAATATAACACCCATTAAACATTGGGGGGCAGGGCAGAGCCAAGATGGTGGCTGGAAAATAGGGATTCACTTAAGTTCTCCACTAAATCTCTCCAAATGCCTGTAAAAAATGGCTCTGAACAAATTCTAGAGTTACAGAACCCATGAAATAACAGAAGGAAAAAAGTCTCCAGCCCAAGACAGCCTGGATGGTCAGTGGGAAGGGTCTGTTGCACTGTGCTAGAAGTGGAGTGCAGCCCAGCATGGCTGCGCCAGGACTGACCAGACTGGGAGTCAGGTGGAGCAGGCTTTGAGCCATGAATCACTGAGCTGTAGCACTTACCAGACTTCTCGACCCACAAACTCCAAAGACAACTGAGCAGGTCAGTGGGAAAACTGCTGGATCTGGATGAGAGAAGTGAGCAATCTGGCCCCAGCCCCAGGGGGCTGCAGAGATGGCAAGGCAGCAGCAGCAGGAAGCTCCTGCAGCTGCTTCCAGAACTTCAGTAGCAGCTGCTTCTGGCTCCAAGCCCACCGGGTTGGAGGAATCAAGAGGTGGATCACAGTGTGAGTGCAGGGATTGCTTTGCTGGCTCAGAGGTAGGGTTCTATTGCTTTGCCCAGCTTGGATCTGGATGGCAGTCTTGGCTGGTGGTTCTTGGGGGAAGAGGAGCGCTAGTGTCACGGCAGAGGTGATTGTGGAGTAGAAGTACCTCTGAAAACAGCAGCACAAAACCCCTGGAACTGGGGACAAAGCACTCTCCACTCAAATCAGGCAGCCCCAACCTGAGGGACAACAATGTTCATAAAGGCAAAAAACACAATTACACAATTAGGGAGGGTCACTAGCTGAAGCAGAAGCAGCTCAGAGCTAGTCTTGGAAATATGGCAAGATTCAGGGATGCGCCCATCCTGTAACACAGAGTGGTCAATTTTCTAGAATGGGTGGCCCTCGTAAATGGTTTCCTATAACTGGGTGGAGAGTTCAGGGTGGAATTTCCCAGAAAGTAACCTCTACTTGATCAGCTATGGTCTGGGTAGAGGGACCTTGCTTGGCCAGCAGAATAGCTGCACCATAACCCAGGGTGTGGGGCCACCTGGCAACTGGGGGGCTCCTCCCCAAAATAAACCCATGCCTCACCCTAGCAACTGATCTTGCACATAATGGTGATGTAGAGAGAACATACATAATGCTGAATCATGAGCAAGTGTGGGTCGGGGAACTAGCCTTGGGCAATATCCAGAATTATGCCTTAAGCAATTTCAAGCCATTTCAGGGTGTAGGGCAGAGACAAAGACAAGAATATAAAGGGGATTAATGGTGGGCTTCAATTTAGGTGTAACATTATGACTACTTATTATGTATTTTTTTCCATCATATTGTGTGCATCTGAGACCACTACTCACATTAGAAATATATAGAGACTGTTCTTGAGAAAAGGCAAAATGGAGTTTATTGCTTTCTCATGAGAAAGGACACACCCAGTGTGGCCCAAGATGATGCCAGCAAATGTGTGTGTGTTATGTACAGCTCAAAGCAAGCTATATAGACCCTAACACAGAGTTCCCCCCACCTTCCCCACTGGCTCCTCTTCCCATTGACTGAATTTGGAGCTCACATTCTGAACGCAGAATCTTTTCCCAGCAATAGAGAACAAAGAACAAAAAGACAGGCACGAGACTAGGGACTAGTATTCAGCAAAAAGGGAGTAAAAGCTAGATAAACAGGACCTTGCAGGTATCTGTCTACTGATGTAATTTCTTATCTCTACTTTCTCAGCAGAGCAGTTTCTAAAAATATAGGAGAGGTGCAGGGTGGGGGTGGATGGTAGTAGAAGTAAGGTCTTGTCCCACACTGAGGGGGCTTCACTATTTCAGCATTCTACCCAATATTTTCCCCTTTTAGCCTCTCTCTCTCTCTCTCTCTCTCTCTCTCTCTCTCTCTCTCTCTCTCCTTTTACCTTGTCCATCCTCACTGGTGTTAGAAATATACCTAGTCTAGGAATAAACAATACTCATTGGAAATCCAGGAAGTTTTTAATTATAGTTTACATGTATTTGTTCTGAATAGATGTGTACATCCCCTTAATGGAGTACAGGAGAGTACAAGAACTCAAACACCAGTCCTTTTATTGTCTCCCAATTTGGAATTTCCCCACCCGGCTCTTTGTTGGCCAGATTCAACTCCCTGACTGCCTAGGTATGCCCTTCTCAAACAGCTCATTAAGCATGCATACAAGCCTCTAACCTTTCACCCAGGTTTCTGCTAGATCACAGCTCTGATTAGAACCAGTCACCTCCAGCTTTCAATCTGTTATCACTACCCTGTGGAAACAAAACTCTTCCCACCATTTCTCACATTGGTGTTTTGTTTCTGACCACCACCTCCCCCAATCTGCCCTCTCTTTTATCAGACACCCTCCCCCTGCCCCTTTCTTATTCTCTTCCCTTCCTCATTCTCTGTAGGGTAAGATAGATTTCTATATCCAACTGAGTGTGTATGTTATTTCCTTTTTAAGCCAATTCCAATGACAGTGTGGTTCAAATGTTGCCTGCTTCCCACCCTGCCTCCATCTTCCCCCCTACTGTGAAAGCTCTTTCGCACCTATTTTATGTGTGATAATTTACCCCACTTTACTTTTCCTTTCTCCCAGTTCAATCCTCTTTCTCATGCCTTAATTTTATTTTTTGGATATCATCCCATACCTTGTCCTTTATGGACATTCCTTCTAACCATTCCAATGATGGTAAAGTTCTTAGGAGTTAAAAATATAATTTTCCCCTGTCGGAATACAAACAATTTAACCTTATTGAATCCCTTACAATTTTTCTATCCTGTTTGCCGTTTTATGCTTCTCTTGAGTCTCGTATTTGCAAGTCAAATTTTCTATTCAGCTCTAGCCTTCATTTGGAATCTCTGAAAGTCCTGTTTTATTAAATCTCCATGTTTTCCCCTGAAGTATTAAATCCTCAAGTTTTGCTGGGTAGGGGATTCTTGGTTGTAAACCTAGCTCCTTTGCCCTCCAGAATATCATATGCTAAGCTCCCTGATCCTTTAACGCAGAAGCTGCTAAATCTTGTGCTATCCTGACTATGGCTCCATGATATTTGAATTGTTTCTTTCTGGCTGTTTGTAATATTTTCTCCTTTGATCTGGGAGCTCTGGAATCTGGCTATATTCCCAGCAGTTATTGTATTGGGATGTCTTTCAGGAGATGATCAATGGATTCTTTCAATTTCTATTTTGCCTAAGGTTCTGGGATATCAGGACAGTCTTCCTTGGTAATTCCTTGAAATTTAATGTCTAGGCTCTTTGTCTTTTCTTTTCTTTTTTTTTTTTTGTTTTGTCCTGGCTTTCAGGTAGCCCAATAATTCTTAAATAATCTCTCCTGGATCTTTTTTCCAGGTCAGTTGTTTCCCCAATGAGATAGTTCAGATTTTTTTCTGGTTTTTTTTCATTCTTTGGTTTTGTTTTATAATTTCTTGATTTCTCGTAGTCATTAGCTTCCACTTGCCCAATTCAAATTTTTAAGAAATTATTTTAATTTTATAAATGTTATATTTTGTAATATAATTAATAATTATATATCATAATAGTAATAAAATATGTGATTTTATAATTTATATTATAATGTAATGTTTATAAATTATTAAAAATTTAATTAATTATTTTAAGGAATTATTTCTTCAGTTAACTTCTATATCTACTTTTCGATTTGACCAATTCTGCTTTTTAAGGAATTTCTCAGTGGATTTTTGTGCATCATTCTCATATTTTTCCCCAATTTTTCCTCTACCTCTTTTATTTGATTTTTAAAACCCTTTTTGAGCTCTTCCAGGAATTTTTTGCTCCTGAGACCAATTCGCATTTTCCTTTGAGACTTTTCATGGATTTGAACTCAGGTCCTCCTGACTTCAGGGCCGGTGCTCTACTTACTGCGCCACCTAGCTGTTTTGACATTGTTGTCATCTGAGTTTGTGTTTTGATCTTCCCTGCTACCCCAGTAACTTTCTATGGTCAGGTTCTTAATGTTTGCTTATTTTCCCAGATTATTGTTAGAAATACACTTGATACTGAAGTTCAGGTATCAAGGGCAATTTGTTAATATTGAGGAATTCAAAGGAATTGGTAAATGTTCCTGGCCAGAAGCAGGCTCCACCCTTCCTTAGGAAGAGGGAGTGGGGAGTACAAGAGTGAGACCAACTTATTCTGTTAGACTGACATAGATTGATGCACCATCAGCTCAGTACCTCCCTTCAGAGAACAAATTGGTCTGCTCCCTTCTAGGTCACAATCTTCCCTACATGCCCCCTACATGCATCTCCTTGTCATGTTCCCTCCTCCTCAACATATGTCCCATGTTCAAAAATGGCAGAAAACCCCTCCCTGTGGGAGTGTGAGGTAATATTCAATTAACTAATTAAGCATGCGGGATAGCCATTTGACCCAGTTTTCTCTTCAACCCTGACCATTATCTGGCCAATTTAGACCGGTTTTCCTAACATCCTGAAACTGCAGTTTCTGCAAAACCACAAACTCTATTCCCATTGGCTGAGGACTCTCATCCTGGTTAATTTTTATTCCTTCTTTGTTCAGGCTGAGACTTCATTAATTATTATATGGAACTTAATTAACTCTTCTGCGGAAACCTAACTTTCCCTAACTTTTACCCATCTTTCACAATCCCCACTCTTGTCTTTCATAAGGATTAGGTTCCACACTTTTTCCCACATGAATTCTTCCCCTTATCCATCTTCCCTTTAAGTAGAAAAGGGGAGAGGTTAATCAACACATTGACAAATCAAAAGGGGGCAGTCCTCTTAGTAAACAAAGATACAGAGACAAAAAAGAAAAATAAATTGTGCAACTAGTTGTCCCTTTAAGTTTCAGAAGTCTTGTCTCATACTGCTGTCTGGCAGGGAGCATCAGCTAATGAAGTCATCTGGTCTTGGTATTTATTCCAGCCATTCAAAGCACAGCATCTCAGCATCTTCTTCTTGTTGTCCTCTTGTAGGAATCAGCTTCCTTTTGTCCATTCTCCTACAAAACTGACTTTAGCACAATTTTAAGTTATCATCCTTACAAAACCAAAATTGGGACGTTAGCCACTTATCATGTTTAAGGGGTTTACATTAAAACCTAGTGAAAACTTCACTAAAGAATTAACAACAAGCTCCAATACATACTTAAACTTCTATTCATGCCTTTTTTTAAATATCAACTAATTGTGACAGAGCTTGAGACTTGCATGGTATTAACCACATAATAGATATTATTCTCACAAGCCCTTTATTTAATTGTCTCCATACTTTTACAAAGGATTAAAGGACCCTAACTCATACAGGAATGCACCTTAAAAACTGACATCAAGTCCAAATTACTAGTTGTTGTTTGGACTAAATTCCTAAACCTGATGGCTCAGTCTTATAGTAACCTAAGATGTTCCAGAATCAATTGTTCAATAGATTTGTTATTATGCTTACAAAACTTTTTCTTTATAGAAAGTTGCCACTAAGAAATTAGGGTCATCATAGTAAAGGGACAATATTTCCCCAACTCCATGTCAACTCCAGGCAGAAGTTGTTAAACTACAAACTGCATTGAGTCAGACTTAAAGATGCCAGGTTAATCAAGTCAAGAGAATCCCACCTCAGCATATGCTGAACAGTTGCCCTCTCAACCTGCAATTCACACCTGCAGTTCATACTTGCCCCTCACAGGGCTGCTGGCATCATGGATCAGTGTCTCAGACAGCCTTTCTTGATAGATATCCACATCTGAAGTTAGACTCAGAGAAATAATCAGTTAACAGTCCCATTAGGTCTTTGAATAGCAAGTTTCAATAATCAGTTTAAGCTATGACTATAATCTCACATTGCTTAAGGAACATCTTTAAAGTATGAAGCTTAACTAGCTTGCATGTACTTCTCTACCTTTGTTCATAAAATGTTTCCATTAAGATCATAAGTTATTGCTCCAACAGATTTGCATCAGTTTCCCAGGCTTTTCTATTCTCCTCTAACTATGCCTGATCTGAAAGCATGAGATATACTTCAAGAATTGAACCATATAATTATAATAGGTTCAAACACTAACTTAATCTTATGTTTTAGATCATGGATCAAATTCAAATCCAAACAGCCACATTTAACTTTTCCTATCAATGCAAAGGTATTCTACAACTTATCTTTCTCTAAGAAACTTATACTGCTCTGATTTAGTAATTAATTACACCATTTATATTAATACCCAATTGCTCTTACATCACTTTGAAACATTCAAGGACCTTATTCCACATAGATACACAGTAATTTTAAATCCCAGCCTTAGGCTATTGGATAACAATTCAGAATTATGTTTGTATCTTCATTTCTTCTCCTTTTATCTAGTTGTTCCCATTAATATTTAGAAAGAATGTTATTCTTCAGATGACTATACAAGAGTGTCAATTTACCCAATTATTTGATTGAAAATAAGATTTCACATTTTTGCATTCATCAAATTTTCCATTTTTCCCCCTAAAACCTTCTAGGTCTTTGGGTGTCACAACTTTACTTCACAATAGTAACAGTTTCTGACAGATACCTTTCCTTTTATCACTAGATGGCAAGTCTCATTAATTGAAACTTTACCAAGACCTCAAATTCTAATTTTAAAATCTGTCCTAAAAGCCAATTACTAGAAATCAGTCCTACTGACTAAAAATAAAGGCAGGTTTTGAGGTCAGCTCATTTCTGACCCTGTTGTTCTCTCTCTCTCTCCCAGTAAAACTTCCAGGATTTCCCTACTTATCGTACAAATAGAGATCCCAGTAACTGCTGCTGCAAAACTTGGAAATTTACAATTTCTTAAATTACAATTCTTTGAAACACATGGTCAAATAAAATGACTTAATAGTTTACTAACCCCTTCATCATTTTCACAGTACAATTTTTAACCTAACAACACTTGGAGAAATTGCCTTTCTAACAACACAGATGATATGGTTGTTTACCAAACGATATAACAAAAATTTTTTAGAAATACAACAGTACTATAAACGGTTATCATGTATTTAAATCTTTTATTTTTTGTTGTTTTTGTTGTTGTTGTTGCTGTTTTCTGTTTTTTGGCAGGACAATTGGGGTTAAGTGACTTGCCCAAGGTCACACAGCTAGTGTGGCAAGTGTCTGAAGCCAGATTTGAACTCAGGTCCTCCTGACTCCAGGGCGGGTGCTCTACTCACTGTGCCACCTAGCTACCCCTATTTAAACCTTTTAAAACCAAAATTAATTAATTACCAATATGGGCTGGATGTGTTTCCAGCTTCATCTCATCACCATTAATATAATCTTCACATCTGAGAAAATTGACATATGAAGCAATTATATTTAACTTAAACAGTTTCACTCAGATAACATTTGTTTTTGCCAACCATTGTGCCAAATGCTCTTACAATTATGTGACTCCTATATTATCCCTGGGAGTGAATTCCATCCTAATTCCCTCACCAAACAGTTAATTAACTTTCTTGGGGCCACACATTAATAAATTTCTCAATGCCAAATAGCAGTATGTTCTAATACCCCTGGCCCTTAAAAAAAATTATTATCCACAATTTCATATATTTCCTTAATCTTCCAGTTCCCCATTCACATTCACATTTTTCTTCTTGGGAAAGTTTACAAACAGTTTAGAATCACCTATTGTAATCAGGTCAGTTTAAAGTGATATACTGGACCAATACCCATATTAAATTTAATAGATCCCACCCACAGATCTAACTCAAAAGGTGGGGGACATAATTCCTTCTATGTCTCCCTAACTTCATCTACTGGGTTTAACTCAGAATATCAAGCCTTTACTCTAAGCTGCCTACTTAAGATTTTCATTTACTAATCTTCTGCTTCTATCACAGTCTTTCCTTGCCTTTTTCCCATAAACTTTAGTGCCAAATAGTAAAATAAACTCTAATTTGCCTTAAGCATTAAATTAGGAGTGCCACATTTTCACTTTTCACATTTCTAGATATAACTAGGATAAGTTCAATTTCTTTCCCAATGGGTCCCATTACACAAAAACTTTTCTCTTTTAGGTAGGCAGGAAAAGAGTTAAAATGCTTGTCTAGCCTGCCTCCCTTTGATTTGAGGTAAAAGATCTCTCCCTCCTTTCTTCCTTATCTCTATAGGAGCTGTAACTCTTTCTTACCTTGAGGCTTTTTTAGCGCAGGGAAATTCAAAAAGAACTTTTCTCATGGACCTTTAAGTCTTCCTCCAGCTCAGATAACTCTGCCTCTCCAGCAGAGGGAATAATAAACATCCAAGCCCTGAAAACTTGGTCTAACACTTCTCAGGCTTCTTCTCACATGCCCTGTTTTCTCCCCATTTTTGACATAAATCAATCTCAACCCCCACAACTGGGCTTTCAGTGACAGTAACTCCTGGGTATTTCTCCTCACAATGGTAAACTTTAACCAGATGACAACACAGAAAACAAAACTGAATTGCCTGCTCCACTCTGCTCCCCACCCACTCCCTTCTGCTTTCACTGCTCCAGCCAGCTCCTCCGGAATATCAGTAGGATAGGGAGGGAGAAGGGGGAGTTTACTGATGGGTCAGCTGCTGCTGCTGCTGCTGCTTCTGCTTCTCACAGGCTACACTCACTCATTCATGCAGACACACAAAAACACAGACAGGTAGATACAGAAATCCAAAAGCTTTTTTTTTCCTTTTTTTTTTTTTTGTCCTCTTACTCTTTTTTTCCTCATCCTGGGAGCATCCTCCCAGCCTTTCCCCTGGGCCAATATCCTTTCCTCCCATCTGCAAGCCTAGCAAGGTTGGCTTATGCTCTCCTCAAACCCAGAGGTTCCTGCTAGATCCACATACCGTTCCACCCCCACCACTAGACTTCAGAAAGATGGTTCTGTGAGCTAGGCATACACGCAAAACATATCTGCTCCAGCCCCCGATAAAAGGAACTTTCCCTGACCAACGAAGGGCGTTTCTCCCCTTTGCCTGATATCAGCTTACATGGTTCACTGGTCATCCGAGTCTGGCATCAGTCAATGACTGACACGCACAGACTCCCCCCTCCAATCCTTTGGACTCCTCCAGGCCAATACGGCCACCTCGATGTCGGTGGTCTGAGTCTCGAGTTCAGAAGAGGTGGGGTTCAATCTCTAGGACCATCAAAATCAATGGTTAATTTTTACTCCTTCTTTGTTCAAGCTGAGACTTCATTAATTATTCTGTGGAACTTAATTAACTCTTCTGTGGAAACCTAACTTTCCTTAACTTTTACCCATCTCTCACACTATTTATTGACTTTTAACTTTATATTGCTGTATTTTTCTTGCAGAGTCTTCAGTATTCTTACTAAAAGCAGCAAATGATCATTTAGAAGTCTCCTGTGGCAATTGGATAAAGGCCTTTTAAGGAATTAATGAGATTTCAAGCCTCATTCCCTCTAACCAGTTGAGGTAGGGAAAATGGGATACTCCTTCCTCCCCACTGTCACTTCCAAGTTCTCCCTTTCCCACTATCACTTCAACACACATCCTCTCTTAAAACCCCTAACTTCACATCTCCTCAATTTAATAATTTCTCATAACTTACTCTTGCACTGCACTCCTCCCTCACCCCACCCCAAGATGACTGTATCTTAGATTTTCCCATCATTCACAAATACGCTATTTCCAGGTTTATGAACTCTAAAATACTGGTATCTCAATCTGTCAATAACATTTATTAACCACCAACTACGTGCCAGCCCCTATGCTAAGTGAAGGACAGGAAAAGGGTTAAAATGCTTGTCTATCCTGCCTCCCTTTGATCTGAGGGAAAAGATCCACCCTCCTCCTTTCCTGTGAAAAGAAGCAAAAGACAGTTCCTGCTCTCAAGAAGCTAATCATCTAATGGCAGTGACAAGCAAACAAATACACACAGATTAGCTACATACAGGGTCAGGAGGAAATAACTAAGAGAGGGAAGGAACTAGAATTCAGAGGGGACAAAATCCTGAGGGACACCTGTTGTTAAAGAGAATCCTCTGGATGAGGATCCACCAAAGGAGACTGAGAAGGAACAATCAGATACGTAGGAGAACTAGGAGAAAGTATCATCCTGAAAGTCTAAAGAGATGTGAGTACCAAAAAGGAGAGGGTGATTCACTGTGTCAAAGCCTGCACAGAGGTCAAGGAGAATGGGGACTGAAAAAAGGCCACTGGATTTGGTAACTCTGGAGAGTTTGGGTGGAATAATAATGTTAGAAGCCAGATTGTAATGGGTCAAGAAGAGAATGAGAAAAGATAAAGTGGAGGTACCTATAATAGGCAGCTTTTTCAAGGAGTTTACCTTCAAAGGGCAGAAGAGATATGGGATGATAATGAGGATGGAAGGGCCAAGTGAGGGGTTTTTGAGTATGGGGCATGTTTGCAGGCAATACAGAATAAACCAACAGGGAAAAACTGAAGATAGGTGAGAGTGGGGATGACAAACTGGACCATCTGTTGCCAGAGATGAGATGGAATGTGATTGCTTGAACAGGTAGAGGGGTTATCCTTGGTGAGGAGCAATGCCACAACATTATGTGAGACAGGTATGATGGCAAGATGGTGGCTGATGCCATCTGAGTGATAGATGAGGACGGGAAAAGGAGCTCTCAGTGAATGGCCTCAATTTTTTTGTAATCCTGAGTCAAGGCTCTCAGCTAAGAGGAGAGGGAAGGGGGAGTCATGGGATGTTTGAGGAGGGATAAAAAGATGGAACCATTTTGGAAAGTGGGATAGTGAGTTGATGAGGGTGGTATAGTAAGATTGCCTAGTGGCAGTGAGGGCCCAGTTGAGGCTGTATAACATAAGTTTGCAGTGAACCCAGTCAGAATGATTGCTTGATTTTCTTAATCTTTTTCAGAAGCACTTATGTAGGAACGAAGGCAACAAATAGTAGTAGAGATCCAAGGCTGAGAAGCTTGGTTGGGCGTAATGGTTATGGTAAGGAGGCTAGGAATTCAAGAGAGGAGAACAGTGTAGAGTTGAATTGGTTCAACAAGGGGTCAAGATAGGAAAAAGAGAGAAGTTAGTCCAGCACAGGTGGTCTAGGAGAGAATTGAGGTGTCAAGGGATTGGAAGTCAGAGTGCAGATGGAGAGTAGGGTTTCACAAGGGGATGCAGAGGGAGGGATGGGAAGCCAACAGATTATGGCTAGGTAAGATTTTGAATTTTTTGAACATAGAGGTGGCACAATGTGATTGCTGGCAAGATGAAGAGGATGGCCATCATTGTGTGTGGCTAAGGTGAAGGAGTAGGTCATGGAAAGTGTGTGGGCTGAATGAATGGTTAGGGTAACTAAGGGAGAGTCGCTATTTATGCTGGGGTCCTCTAGTGAGAGTTGAGGAGGAAAGAAAAATTGTGAGTCATGTAGGAACTCATTGAGGAAGGGAAAGGAGTGACCTGAAAGCCTATAGATAATAGATACCAGGATTTCAATTGGGTGGTAGAGATGTATAACATAAATCTCAAAAGAGGAGTGGTTATTAAATGATGGAGTTAGGGAGAGAACCTGGAAGTGGCAAAGTGGAACAAGGAATATTCTTGACCATTGAGCTGAATGGAATAAATGAAGGTGCTGTGTCATCAAGCAGGAGCCATGTTTCAATAAGAATTAGAAGATAGAAGTAGGAGAGGAAAATATTTAGGATGAAGGGAAGTTTATTCTCTATGGAACAGGCATTCCAGAGGGTACAGTGCAAGGGGAGGCTGCTGTTTGATTGGAACTTGGGTTGTGAGGGTTCAGGGGAATAGAAATAAGGAACTAGGTTGTGAGGAATGTGTAGTAGGTTTTGGAAAGTGACCTATAGTGGATTCAGAATCACTGAGATGTGTAGGCTATGATCAGGCGTGAAAATTTTCATCACTGAGTCAAAGATACCACTCTTCCTGGAGTAGGCTGGAGTTTGGACTGAAGAAAGGCAGCAGTAGATGGAGGGAACATGGTCAGATTATCAAAGGGGAGGGCCCATTTCACTATTCCTCTTCCCTGCAAGTGCTGGAGACTTGGTAGGAGATTGCTATAGCAAAAGACGGAAGTCAGATATGCATAGCAGAAGTCCTTCTCCTCATCAAATTTCTTCCTCCTTTTTCTTCAAGGAAAAGGGATAGTAGGAGATAGAATGCCTAAGGTCAAAGGGAAGGTTGCTCCTCTTTGTATCAGAGGTTCTCCATATCAAAGTTAGGGGATCATGTTGACAGCAGGAAGTGGGAGTTGCCTTGTGTTGGCATAGAAGGAAGTTGGCTTAGCCTAGATCCTTGCTACCTTCCCCAAGAGGACACTCACAGCAGGTAATGGAAATCATGTGGTCAGAGAAAGGTCTTGCTTTTCATCTCACCTGAAGTTATGGACCAGGAAGTACTAGTGGAAGTCGTAGACTTCTGGCTCAGGGAGAAGTCTGATCAGTCTAGTGTCCTTCCACCTCTTCTTCTTCCTTGTAACCCTAAACTCAAGTTTCACACCAGGACATCCAGTCCCTCAACCCCTCAGTTCTTTCCTAGGCCATCACTAGTTACACTCTTCGCCCTTCCCACTCTTCTTGAGTCTCTTGTCCTCAAGTATTAAGAGTATTGTTGATCTTGCCTTTCTAACCCTCAAGTTTTGATCATTATCTGTTCAATTAATTTTAATCAGATTTTGTACTTTATTTTTACGTTACTTAACTTTAATCTCTATCACACCTCAGAAAGTCATACCTTTAGTAATCTTTAAAAGAAATGTAAAGAGATGAGAAAAAATAAGCAAAACTAATCAATACATTGAAAAAAATATGACATAAGCAGTGACCACCCATGGACCTGTCGTTTCTGCAAAGGACAGGAGGATGAGGGAATTGTCTTTTCTTTGGAATCAAGCCCGCTCTTGGTAATTTGCAGCACTCACTTTTATTGTTGTTCTTAAATTGTTTTCATCATTGTGTATAGTTTTTCCAACTCTACTTATTTCATTATGCATCAGTTCATGTAAGTCTTCTGCTTCTATATTAATCATTTCCTATAGTACAATACTTCATTACATCCATAAAACAGTTTAGCCATTCCCTCCATTAGTCATCTGTTTCTAGATGCTTGCTAGACATTTCCAATTACTTTTTAATACGTTCTTCAAAGACACCTTGTTGAATACATTTATTTCATTGTGATCTATAAAAGTTCTTTCAAGTTTTTGCTTTAGAATTTGTCAAGCGTTTTCGTGCCTAATACAAGGTCATTTTTTGTAAAAGTGCTATGCACAGGTGAGAAAATATGAATTTTTTTCTGTTCCCATTCAGTAATCCTCAGACACCAACCATATCTAACTTTTCTGAAATTCTATTCTTGTCCTCACCTTCTTTCTTACTTTTTGATTAGATTTGTTTAGATATGAGAAGGGTATATTGACATCTCCAACTATTGTAGTTCTGCTCTCTATTTCTTCCTATGAATCCTAAGGTTTTCTTTAAATATTTAAATGCTATGTAATTTGATGCATATATTAAGTACTAACTGTCTGGGTTCCATTTAAATATAATATAGTTTCCCTGCTTATCTCTTTGAAACAAATCTACTTTTACTGCTGCCCTTCTGAAGATGATGATAGCTACCTCTACTTTTTTTTGTGGTCAAACCTTTTTGTTGTCATTCAGTCATTTCAGTAGTGACTCTTTGTGAGCCTGTTTCTTGGCAAAGATACTGGAATGGTTTGCCAACTCCTTCTCCAGCTCATTTTTACAGATGAGGAAACTGAGGCAAACAGGGTTAAGTGACTTACCCAGGGTCACACAGCTAGTGTCTGAGGCCAGATTTGAATTTAGGAAGACGGGATGTCCTGACTCTAGGCCCAGTACTCTGATCTACTCTATCCACCCAGCTGCCCTATTTAAATAGAGGGAGCTAGTGGGGTTTATCAAGGTGGGCAAGGGCTACATGAAGCCTGTGCTCTAGATCATTTAGCAGTTGAATAGTTTGAACTGCAGTAGGAAGAGATGTAAGCAAAAGACAACTGGAAGTTTATTGAAATGGTCCAATTAAGAAACGAGCAAGTTTTACATCATGGAGGCAATCAGATGAAGAAACTGGAAATGTTTAGTCTACAAAAGATTTGGGGCAATTCTAGGGAACATATAATTGTCTCCAAGTGTTTAATGCATTGTCTTATAGAAGAGGGATTGAAATTGTTTGATCCTAAAGGAATAACCCACACTGAGGGAAAGGAATGAAATTTCTTAAATAAAAACCATCCCCAAAATGGAATCTTTCAGGAGTGGGGGTGTAACGGGTTCCCTCTCAGCAAAAGTCTTTAAGCTCATGGTATAAGGGGAAAGAGCACTGGCTTTGGTGTCAGAGTTCATCAGTTTAAATCCTGCCTGTCATTGACTATTTGTGAAACTTCAGGCAATTCACTGAGCTCAGTTCTTCATATGTAGACTGGAGGTTGGGCTAGCCAACCTCAGGGGTCCCTTCTAGAGCACTTTAAATTTGGAGGCCTATGATTTCCATAGCATTTAGATTCTGTGATTTGTGCTACTTCCCCAACTTTATCATACCCACACTGAATACCTCACAACTTTGTTCCATTTCCTATGTGTGAAATACTTGTTAGCCCCACTCTTCTGCTAAATTCTTATGTCTTTAAAGTCCAAATCAAATATCACCTTCATTCAGTAAACCTCCCCTTTTACTTCACATAGGGTTTTGGTTGTACCCTTCTGGTTTTTATTGTATTATTTTTTTAATTAGTCATTTGCGTTTGACATATCCTCAAGTCACTGAACAGTTCACAAAATGAAGTTTACTTTGTGAAAACAGCAAAGATATGAATGAATGAAAATATGAAAAAAGCGCGTGAGTGCCAAGTACTATCAAATACTGGGGATTCAAAAAGCAAAACAAGACAGAGGGCTCATATTCTAATTGGGGGAAAGAACACACATATGAAGGTTTAGCTGTAAGGCGAATGGCAAGACCCAATGGTTCCTAGGATAGATTAGCAAGGTAGATGGCAATGCTTAAGGGCGGGGTTGGAGGACATAACAGCCAGGGTACCATCTTGCAAAAAGAACTGTAGTTGGTGACTACTAAGCCTAACAAAGTGACCTGGTCCTAGAACTGTTAGGAAGGTGAGTGAGTTTAGCCTTAGAGTGGAGCCTAGACTCTGGACTTCCCACAGTTGTTGAATAGGATGCTGGATCAGTGTCTCTCTGTGAAAGAAAAATAGAAAGGACACACTGGCAAGAGGCATGAGAGTTACAGAAAAGGCTAGAGGTTGAATCTTGTGCTTTTTATGCTATTTATTTTCTCTCAGGTATAGCATGATCCTGCACTGGATACCAAAATTTGTTAAGTAAACTGAGTATAAAGTGATATAATCTATTCTTAATTGTCATTACTATAGTTATGACTAGAACATAGAAAAAAGACTATTAAAATGCTTTCTTTCATTCAACCTTGTTTTGGTTCCAGGCCTGTGAGTTCATCGGTAAAGGAAGATTCTCCCTAGTCAAGAGAATTTAAACCAAAGTTCCAATTTATAAGAATGATTAGGGGTGAGGAAAGCGGGTGGTTAGCCGGAAAAGCTAAAATTGGAATGGGTGAACCAGCTGTCTGTTTTAATTTTCTCTTAATACTCATATTATTCAATACTTTATATGTGACCTTTGGGAAGTGACTTAACCCCTCTCTAGGGCTAAGTTTCCTCACCTGTAAAATGTAGATGATATACTTCAAGAGCCTCCAAAACCCTACAATTTATAATCCTATTATACAAGTACAAGAATAAGACACTCTAGGAAATATAAAAAATGTGCAAAATGAAACTACACAACACTCTGAAATTTGAGACAGAAAACTGCTTTCTTGAATTATTTTATTTCAAAAGTACACAAGTTAGACATAAAACTAGAGGAACTATTAAAAAATTGCAAAAGCTTCATTTAAAATACTTACACAGGAAACTTTAATGTAAAACCCAACACTGTCATTTCCTGTATTTTGCTCAATGTGATGTGTACCAAAACCTTTTCCCAGTGGAAAATGGGTAATTGTCTCATGAAAATTTTGTTCATATTAAGGGAGAATGATTTACTAGCTAATTATGGTTCTTTTTCAAGCTTATATTGTCAAGACTAGCTTAAAGTTGAAACTTAAACACAAAGAACTTTGATATCACAAGATTATTTGATTACACTTTAAACTCATCCTTACCCTAGCACCATGCTTCTCATGGATGTGTATAGCCAAAAGAAAACAAAACAAATAAGTGATTTGAGAGAAATGGACAAGGCTCAACCAATACTTACTGGTATTAATTATTGTAAAGATAATCTAACAAATTGTTTAGAGATGACAGTTTAAGTATAAACAGAAGCATAAATTTATTGATAATTCTTCCAAGCTCACATAGTATAAACCTATGTTGCTATTATTGCTGTAATGAATTCTATTGTGAAATGTTGGCTTTATTGGAGCTTTTTTCCTTTTAGATTTAAAACTTGCCCAAAACATTTTATTATGGTACTAAATAGAAGGAATGTATAAACACAATGAAGCCATATGTACATTTCTATATATGAAAGTTAAAATTGTGCAAACTCATACATGCTACAAGTTATTGCTTGACTAACATTAAAAAACCAACTACATACAATTTTGGACTTTTACTCACATGGCTTTACAGCTTTTAAAGATGTAGTCTGCACAGTGCAAAAAGAAAAGAAAACCAGTCACTTCACAAAAGACGCTTTAAATTTCCACCTATGCAAACACAAAAGAAATATAGAAACTTTTCTAAGTTACATGTGGAAGGAGATGCCACACATTTTGAAACCCATCTATTGGCAGATTTCTCTCAAATATGAAATTTCTTTTAAATGAACGGATTTCTTCACTTGCAAATTCTAATTTTACAAGATTCATTTTTTTTTTGGGTGAAGCATTTGGGATTAGGTGACTTGCTCAGGTCACACAGCTACTAAATCTCAAGTGTCTGAGGCCAGATTTGAACTCTGGTCCTCTTGACTCCAGGGCCAGTGTTCTACCCACTGTACCACCTAGCTGCCCCTAAGATTCAACTATAAATTACAAAACTGATTTGAATTATAGAGTAGAACTATAGCAAAAGATAGACAATAGGATGACCATGGTCAATAGGCATGTACCTACTGTCTGCTCTTGTTAAAAAAAAAAATCTTAAAAAACATAAAAATGAAAAACTTCTTACAGATTTTGAATGCTGGGTCCTGGTTAATTCTCCAGGGTTGGATCTAGTGTTTTATCTACGCTGAAAAATCAAAAAATCTCTCCGGGAAGGGATGATCAAACTTATCTATCATACACAGATTAGACCTAAAGGTGTAATTTCTAGTGTTTAGACAGCTCCTTAGTAGAAAAAAGGATCAAATCTAAAGTTATTGTTTCACAATAAATTTCCTATACTAATTTTATTATTAGTCCTAAACTTCTAGTGGTCAAAAGAAATAAGAAATAAGAACACAGGAGCCAGGAACATAAGAAAATAGCACTGGGTATTAGAAACAGAACAGAATGCTAATTAATTACTTCAATACATTTAAACAATATTCAAAAAAACAGGTAGAAAAAGGCAGTATTAAAAGCAAAATAGAAAGGTATCACAGTGACATATTTTTTTTAAAAAACAGTACCTTCACTGCCCCCTCCCCCAAGCACCTTTCATGTGATAGTTCATGGGCACAAAAATGAGTTTACTGTAAAGGCACAGATGAAAATTTCTCCTAGCTCTAATAGTGTATGGTAAAAACCATACACACACATAAAAATTAAAAGTTAAACATTATAGCCACTTAGTTGTACACAGGATATAGTACATAATTCTAGGTTCACAACATTTATTTATATGCAGTATTTACAACCAAAGGACTCAGTTTATTAAGAATGAAGTTCTTATGAAAACCTAAGGGAAAAAAGTGGAGTTAATAAAAAGTAGATCTTATTTGCTAAACATCTTAAGTTCTAGCACAATCATTAAAATCTTAAGAAAAAAGGCAATAGAGGCATTTTTTTTCTAATAAAATTAGTTCTCTTACTGGTGTTAACAATCCTTTTTTCCTTAAGTTTGCTAAAAACAATTAATTTTCATGGAACTAAGTAGGAAATCTTCCCAAACCTCAATTCCTCTATGAGTATCACACAAAGCTACTTTTGCAAGACAATAACACACGAGTTGCAAAGTATTAATTTACAATATTTGTGGAGGAAAAGATTCATCCTTTTACAAGCAAATTTTCTGGAGGTTTTTTTTTAAATGTCTCTCCCAAGAATTTGATTCAATAAAATTAATACAAGTGTACTTATTTCTAGGGGAAAAACTGTGCCAGAAAACACAAAAACAAACCATTATATAGGTCTGGTAGGCTTACTATATAAGTGTATTACAAAACAAATCACATTAGTAATTATTTTATTCACATGAACAGTCTGAATGAAGCAAGCAGCCAAATGAAAAGGGTTCAGGTACAACCCCATCCAATTAATCTGGGTTAGCTAGTTCAAATGTTAAGAGTATATATGGTAACAAACCACCTTTCTTAACATAGTGCACTCCCTAATTTGCAACCTTGATCATTGCGGGTAAAATGTTGGTTACCGGCCACTTGAGGTAGACTAGGTAATAGTGTGGGTGGCTTTTCGATAAAAACCACTGCCATATATGTGACTTCTTTAAAAAGAACAATGAACTAGTAGGAGCTGCCAGCTTTATTGCTAAATGTAGCCAGAAAGCAAAAAAAACACCAAACCAATCAGCTACTCTCCTGTAGCATTCCCACATTGTGTTAAAACATTTAAAGAAATCATTTCACCAAATTAATTAGATGACCGATCTCAGTTAGCTCACCTAGTCATAGCTGGTATTCTTTCAGTAAGGATGTTCAAGACATACCCTTTTTAATCAAATTGATTCCAAAAATACTATTTTTATAATTTGAAATTAGTTATTTTTGACATTTTCTTTAAATTTTTGTAGGGCTTATATTGCTTGCTGGAGAAAATGGCTGAGAAAACAGCAATAGTAAATCTTGCTTTTCCTGTTACACATGTAGAATAGAAGACATTAAATACCAGTGAAATCAGTTGTTTCTAAAAGACCCTAAGAAAATACTCTTTCATTTGGAAATTCAGTTCTACCTCCTCCTCCCCCAGGAGATTCTATCTGATCTCTCTGTGATAACAATAGCTAGTATTGGTGTAACACTTTAAAATTCACAAAGCACTTTACATGTTTAGCATTTGTTCTTTACAACCACCCTGTGAAATATGAGGAAATAAGCTAAAAAAGGGTTAAATGACTTGCTCTCAGTTTTTAAGTTTCTGATGTCAATTAAACAAAGTTTCTCGAAGATCATCTTTTTATTAGTTCAGGTTAAATTATTCTACGTCTTCAAAAGCAATTTTTAGGTTGGCAGCTTTTTCCTATTTCCAAAGAAGAAAAAAGTCTGAAGAAACAAAGCTTGAGATTCTCTATACTATTGACCCATCCTTGCTTTGTGCTGGTATCATCACAGGAATAGCTCCCATTCTACTGAGATTAGATGCTGCGACCTTAGTGGGTTGGAAACTTGGGCTCTGTGGAGTCTTCACTTCAAAGTCTTCACTTGGTACTTGGTTATACTGAGCTTTGGAGTAGCCTTCTATGTTGGAAGGAGACATTGATCCCAGAGACGAATGATTGCTACCAATGTAGCTTCTGGCTGTAGATGTACGGCTCTTTGGAGGAGGAACATCCTCTCTAGAAATCAAAGCCCAGATGAGAAACATTTTACAATGTCTTTATAAACTTATAATTATGTAAACTTCAGTTTCTATTTTAAGACATATTATAGTAGGGCATACCATATTGGGGGAGGAAGTAGGAAATTCATGAAGTATATTTCTATTTACAACCTTATGCTCTAATGTGCTTAAGAAATGAATTGCTGCCTTCAATTAGTTGACCAAGTGAAGAGTAAATGCACAAGTCTAAGATCTTGTGACTAAGGATGTTTGAACTTGGTTAAGTCATACATTCAAACCAGTAAACCATGCTCAGAAAAAGCTTTTAATTGAATGAAATTAAAAGGTCTTAGTTAAATAATTAGCTATGCAAATATAGTACAAATGCAATAACACACTAACTTGACTGATCCCTAGACCCCCAACACCTTTTCATGTCATACAAAAATGATACCTCTAAAGTCTTTCTGAGAAGGAATTACACACCTCCACTAATTCACTTACCTCCCTTTCTACACACAATTACAAAAATTAATTGTACAAGACAGGTTTTTGAAAACTTACTGGAAGTATGGTATAGTGAAAAAAAGCACTGGATTTGGAAACCAGAAGACATGAGTTCAAATTCTGACTCTGCCACTCGCTCCATGTGAGGTAGTCCTCAATTAAAGAAAGGGAGAAACAGCAAAAGGACAAATTCTCACCTAGGAGATAACTAGGCCTAATAACTAGTAAAAACCCTAGCTGTATGATGCTGTGATCATACATCAGAATTGTTTTGAAATAGACTGAAATGGTAAATCCTATTTACAGTATATTTTGCTACCATTTAAAAATGTACAGGGATTGGTCAAAATTAGTCACTGCTAACGTGAAAAAGTGCCATGTATGTATGCAATGCTCAGGGAAGATCAGGAGACCTGTATTCAAATATATATAAATAGCTATGTGACTTTAGCCAATTCACTCAGCTACTCCAACCCACAGTTCTGTCATCTATAAAATGAGGGTCCTAGGTTAGATAATCTTTCTAAGTTCTTTCTAATTTCTAAATTCTCTGATGCTAAGTTGAAGCAAAGACCGCAGGGATCAATTTTTTTACTAATATTAGGTAAAGTAAGTGAATTACTGATTAAAATGTTGGCATTGACTATTTGAGATTTCGACATTGTAGTTAATTGCACCTCTTATGGAAGCTTTCTTGTGGAACTGTTTATTTGGGGAAACCTTTTTTCCAAAGCTCACCTGATATCGTGATGAACTTCTTTTTCATATTTTTCTTCCTTGTGCTTTTTACAGCAGCAAAAGATTAGAAGACCCAGCAGCAACAGGGCACACAAAGTTCCTATGACAGCTCCAGCAATTGTACCAGCAGTGTTGGAAGCTACAGTAATCAAGAACACCTTTTACAAGGGCTTTGGACTGAAATGACTACAAATAGCAATTTAACTTCCTATCCAAAAGATTAACTGATGGAATTTTTTCCATTTAAAATAATTATTTGCATAATTCTAATAGTGGAGCACAAGCTAATTTGATGCCCCCCCAATAAAAAAATCACCACAATGATAAAGACAATGTAGTAATAAAATATTCTCTTTAAGTTTGAGAAGATAAAAAGCCATCTGATCTCTAACACACTAAACAATAATTTTTTTCCTACCCTCTTCATACCACCCCAAAATCTGTCCCATTAACAAATCAAACTGATTAAGGGGTACACCATGAAACTTTAAAAATGGAATGCAAAATAAAGAAATATAAAGCCTTGTTATTAATTGCCAAAAAGATGAGAAATAACAAGTGTCTGGAGATAGAAGTTGGCACTGGCATTAGATCTGAGTTCAAATCCTGCCCCTGCCTAGCTATATGAATGTGGACACTATTAGTGTCCTGGGCTATTCTCTACGATTATGAGGTTCTAGGTCTTAGACCAGTTACAAAGTTGGTAAAATCAAAGGTGGAGGTGACACACTCATCCCTCCACCCCCCAAATAAATATAAAGAATATACTTACGAGGAACGACATTCACCCTCAAAAAGCATTGATCAACACCAACTCTGTTTTTAACTGTACAGCTGTATGTGCCAGAGTATTCTGTGGTGGCATTTCGTACAGAAATAATAGATGGGTTGAGGTCTATGGGTAGAAAAATAGATTATTTTCTAACCTATTTTTGAAATACATCTTTATTATTTGGGAAAGGAAACTGTATATTGTCGAAGACTGCAGAAAAGTTAAAAAAAAAAGATCTTTAAATAAAATACAGAAACACCCCAGGGGAAGCACACTCGAGACAAAAACTGCTAAGAAAACTGTAAAGCAGTACAGCAGAAATTAGGTTTATATTACCAAAAAATATTCATGACCTAAATATGAAAGGCCATGCAATTAAAAAAAAAAACTTAGTGGAGAAAGGAAAAAGAAAACTTTCACATCCGTGAACGAGAAAGAATTCTTGATTTAAAGGGGCATAAAAATAATAATGAAAGATAAAAAAGACAAGGTTGATTACATAAAAGTTGAAAAGTTTGTGCATAAGCAAATGAATGCCCATAGAAGTTGAAAGGAAATCACTACATGGGGAAAAACATTTGCAACAGATTTTTCTGATAAGAAGTAACAGTATCATAGATGTGAAGCTGTAACCAACCCTAGAGCCCTCTTCTTACATAAGATGAAGAAACTAAGGTCCAAAGAAGTTAAACTGCTCACTAAAAGCCACAGATGGTGAGGAAGACACTTTCCATTGTACCACTCTTCCTTCTCATCTGATATTCAAAATATGGTTATAATCCCTTCCACATTGCAGCTTTCAATGTGAAACCACATTGCAGTAGTTTCAATATATCTTGAGCCAGTGTAAGAAAATAAAAGAGAATTTTGGGGGACATTTGCAGAAGCTACAGACAACGTGCAAAGGCCAGCAGACGACACAAAAAGTTTAGAAATGCATAATATATGTACAGTATTATATCATATCAACATATTTTATCACGTAATACCATAATAATTCATACTTCTTCTCTGGTATGAAGAGAGGGGCAAAAAAATTTTATGTGGATTTTCCAAATCGCTGGGGCACTGTGCTCCTGACCCTTGTGATGTGGAAGGATTAGAAGGAATTGACAGAAATATTTAAGAGTAAGGAAGAAATTCTCCAAGAGGTCAAAGGATAAGAAATGGCATTTTTCCAATGAGAAATAAGCTATCAACAATCATACTGGCTGATTGGCTACCTTCCACATAACTAGCTCAGCAAAACCTTGAAGTGTGCATCAGACTGAATAATGACCAAGAAACTAGAGCAGTTCCATTCCAGAGGTGCTTAAGAGGTCAAGCCAGAAGCTCACACGTAATAGGAAAGAAAGGGGGCCCACCAGCAAAGAAACTATGGGTGTAGGGTAGCCTTCGAGTCCAATCAGAGACCAAGTACATGTGTAGATGGCAAGGCCTTGTCCAAGGAGGCTTCCCTGACACAGTCCCGAGGTGGTCTGAAAGCCCTAAAGCAAGGACCTTGAAGTCTCAGCAAACACTTACAAATTAGGAGCTACATTTTCTTAAAACAGGACCTCTGAGGTTAAGAGCTGAAAGATAATAAGCCTTCTGTCTTGACACACCAGTGAGGTAACTCCAGGAGGAGTCAACAGAAGAACCCAGGAAACCAGTGCAAGTTATCACCCCATCCAAAACCTAAAATTTCCAGCCAGTCAGTCTGTCTGTCTCTTTGTTTCTCCCCTCATTTATCTCCCAAAAGGAGGGACTAACTCCATAATAACTTTAAACAGTGATTCAAAGGAGGGAAAAAAAAAACTTTCCACAAGGATTACTATCAGAAAAACAATAGATTAAAAATGAAATAAAAGAATTAAAATAATTTAAGAATTTAAAGTAAAAATTTCATCAAGATGAGAAAAGGTAGGGGGAGCTCTCTTTTCTCTCTATACTACTTCATTTGGTGATTTCATTTGCTCTCATGGATTTAACAATCATCTCTGTGCCGATGATTTTCAAATCTACCTACTCCACCCCACCCCCACCGCCCCAATCTCTCTGCAGACTTCCAATGTTGCATCTCCAATGATTTGAGACATCTCAAACTGGATGTCCAGTGGACATTTTAAACTCAATGTGTACAAAAGTGATCTCATTTTCTTTCCCCCAAACATGCCCCTCTCCTAACCTTACTAGTACTGTTGAGGTCAATACCACCCTCTCAGTCCCTCAGGATTGCAATTCAGGTTCAAGCCTGTTGATTTTTACCTTTGCACTAACTCAAATATGTACTCTTCCCTGATACTGCCATACCCCTGGTGCAGGTCCCCATGCCTGGATTCAATAGTCTGCTAGTGGGTCTGCCTGCCTCAAAGTCTCTCCCTACTCCAATGAATGCTTGGTGAGTGACTGACCATTAAATGTGAAAGAAGCATATAATCCTTTTGAGGTTTTCTAATAATAATTATCATTATTATTGGAGTATGAGGTAAACATTTTTCTCCCATTCGGCGCCCCCTACTCAACAAACATTTAAACAACCAGAAACAAACTTCATGTACACTCCAAAAGTGAGATAGGACAGGGACTACAGATATTACCATGGAAACCAAGAAAAATGGAAGCCATCTTCTTACTTTCCCATAATTTCTGCCACTACAGACCTCAGCCTTGAAAAATCAATGAATGTCAAGGTAAAAAATAAGGATTGGAGTACACTGAGGTTGGAGATAAGTGGGGCAGCAAATCTCAAGCAATGACAGAAGGGAAAGAAGAGAGTGGAAGAAAAGTCTTCAATAACAGTTGGTAGGGCATGTCTTTGTTTGAATCTGGGTGGGGTAGCTTTTCCTGGGTATCAACAAGATCAGAATTCAAGGACTATCTCTTTTTGTGACCAAATGTGAATAATTAGTAAAAATAATAAATCCAAGATTATCATCTCTTTTGAAGGTGTAAACCTTGAATTCTGTCAATTTTCATATTATTTTAATAATATTATACAAACATAATACATTCAGTGTGTTTTTTGTAATATAATATCCTTAAAATAACTCCATTAGTATATTCTTACTTTGTCTTCATCCCCATTTAAAAAATGAGGAAATTCAAGTTCAGTAAAAAAAACACTTAGCAACTTACCTAAGATGATATGAGCAGGCTTTTAACTGAGAACTAGATTCAAATTCTAGATGCAAAATTTATTATTCTTTTCATTATACACATCTGTTCTAAGATAACCTCAAAGGAATCATGATAAAAAATGCTATCTGCCTCCAGAGAAAGAACTGATGCTGTTTGAATATAGACTGAAGCATACTATTTTTCACTTTCTTTTTGTATTCTTGTATAAAATGACTAATATGGAAATGTTTTACATGATTTTACACATACCAACTATATCAGATTGCTCACCATATCAGGGAGGGGAGTGGATACAATTTGGAACTCAAAACTAAAAAAATGAGTGTTAATAAGTGATTTGTTATTTAGTTGTTAATAATTCATCTAACAATTTCTTATTTCATAAATGGGGTCATAAGTGTCATAAAAAAGCAAAATTTTTTTTAGCCAAGCAACTGTTAAAATAGACAGTTTATACTCTAAAATAGAAACACAAATTATAACATTAGCAATACCTGAAAATGACATGGCAGGAAATTTTTCTGTGGTGGGCAATCTTTGCCATTCATAGTATAAAGGAAGTGAACCTTCTCCTGATTCGCATCTTATTTTAAAATCACTGCCAATCTCTGATGATCCATCAATGTAGCATCTTGTCCCTGAAGGCTTAACTGAAAAAGAAATTGAATCATTTCATTGATTAATTTGATTTAATACTCTTACCCAAAAGTGTATTTTCAGTGTGCATTTTACACACACACACACACACACACACACACACTCTCTTTAAAGAAATAAATTAAAAATTTCAGGAATATCTACATCTACATAGCTCTTTATTACTTATTCCAAAAAGTTTTCTTAGCTTGATTCTATTTTTGCTATTCAATGAAAGAAGAACAGAACAGGAAATACTTTGGATCAGTTTCGTTTAAGACTCTGGAGTCCTATAAAGCTTCTCTCATAGCTCCATGATGGTGCTGAAGGCAAACAGAAGACAAACACAATAACCATTTTAGCTCCCGAGCTGACTTGAGAGCTGCTCCCCCTCACTCTCCAAAAAGCATATTTTATTACCCTAAAATTCAACATCCATTTCACAGATTAGAGAAGAATTTGTGTCCTGGGATATCCATCATAATGGTAAAAAAAAAATCCATAAAATTGACTTCATTGGCCTCTTATAAAACAGTTTTTTCTCTCTTGGTACCTTCCAATGGTATCTTCCATCGCTCCCTGCTGTGCATTTCCCTTTTATGCACTGTCTTGCTCAAACAGACCATAATAAACAAATAGAACATAAGGTCCTCAAACACAAGAGTTGAATATTTGCTTGTATTTGCATTCCCAGTGCCATCACATAGCACGTAAAAAAATTTACGATGTGATGGAAAATTCTATCCATATCCAGAGAAAGAACTATGGAGTCTGATGCAGACTGAAGTGTAGTATTTTCTTTTTTTTTGTTTTTTCTTTCTCATGGTTTTTCCCTTTTGTTCTGATTCTTCTTTCACAATGTGACTAATGCAGAAATATGACTATACCATATATAACCTCTATCAGATATGCCATCTTGGGGAGGAGAGAAAAATTTACAACTCAAAATCTTATAAAAGTCAATGTTGAAAACTTAAAATTAACTAAAAAAAAAAAACTTATGATGACTTCTTTTTAGAAGAGAATACCTAAGATATCTCAAATCCTATCCTAGGCTTTTCTGGGAGCTAATCTTTCCAGGCAAATGAAAAATCAGTTTCCAAATACATAAGAGAATAAGGATAAAAGCTAATCAGTGTCAAAGTAAACAACCAGCTAATTGAGTTTCTACATTATGGTAGATATGTAATTTTGTCAGAAATTTTCCCCAAAACAAAGTATTACAACAAAAAAATGCTTGTGAAATTCTACATTAGAACCTTCTGCTAATGCACATCTTATTCATATTTCACTCCTCTAATACCCATCAATGTAAAATCTTGTGCCTGGAAGGCTTCTACAGAGGGCAGAGGGCTTCCACATTTTCAGGTTAATTAGGACCTGTTGCACAAATCACCACAAAATGATAAAATGGTAGAAGTGCACTTCTCATTTTGAATCTCAAGTTCTATAATCTCTCAGAGATTATCTAGAATAGCTCTTATCTTCTAGCAAACTCAGGCCCACACAGAGTAGAGAATTTTCCTCAAGGCCTCACAGCTAGTAGAGGGAAAAACTGGACTAGAACCTTAGTCTCCTAGCTCTCCTATTGGTCTCTGCCCCTTCCACTACACCATATTACCTCTGGAGGAGTCTACTGTGGAAGCTTTGCTGTCATTCAATTGTATTTGACTTTAAATGATCCCAGACTCTTCTGTCGTTCACTATCTCACAACATCTGTTCAGGTTCATGTTCACTGTTTCCATGATACTATCTAACCATCCCATCTGCCACTCCCCTTTCCTTTCGCCTTCAATCTTTCCCAACATCAGGATCTTTTCCAATGAGTCCTGTCTTCTCATTATATGGCCAGCTTCAGTTTCAGTATTTGTCCTTCCAGTGAGTGGTCTGAATTAATTTCTTTAAGTACTGACTGATTTGATCTCTTTGCTGTCCAAGAGGCTCTCAAAAGTCTTCTCTAGCACCATAAATCAAAAGCATGAATAGTCACACATTGCTACTGGAAAAACCATAACTTTGACTGTATGGACCTTTGTTAGCAAAATGATGTCTCTGTTTTTTAGTATACTGTCCAGATTTGTCATAACCTTTCTTCCAAGAAGCATCTTTTAATTTCATGGCTGTAGTCACTATCAGCAGTGATCTTTGAGCCCAAGAATATAAAAATCAGACATTATTTCTATGTCTTCTCCTTTTTCCCAGGAAGCGATAGAACTAGCTGCCAAGATCTTAGATTTTTTTGATGTTAAGCTTCAAGACAGCTTTTATAATCTCCTCTTTCATGTCCATCAAGAGGCTTCTTCATTCTTCTTCACTTTCTACCAGAATGGTATTGTTTGCATATCTGAGATTGTTGGCATTTTCCCTGGCAACCCTATTTCTGGCTTTTGATTTGCCCAGCCTGGCATTTTACACGATGTACTCTGCATATAAGTTAAATAAGGTGACAATATACAGCTTCCTTTCTCCTCCTTAAATCAGTTATTCCATGTTCTGTTCTGTTACTTCATGACCTGCATACAGTTTTCTCAGGAGACAAATGAGATGATCTGGTACTCCCATCTCTTCGAGGACTTGCCACATTTGTTGTGTTCCACAGTCAAAGGCTTTAGTGTAGTCAATGAAACAGAAGTATATGTGTAGATGTTTTCACAACTCCCTGGCTTTCTCCACAATGCAGCAAATGTTGGCAATTTGGTTTCTTGTTCCTTTGCCTCTTCTAAAACCAGCCTGCTCTTCCGATGATTCTCATACTGCTTAAGGCTAGTTTGCTGACGTGTGAAAGGAGTGCTATCTTATACCTTGTCAAAACATGTAGAAGTCATCTGGGTGCTACTTAAGGCAAATGTCACTCATTTTTAAGATACCTCATGCACTCCATAAATGAGATGTCTTTACAATACTCCTTACTTCTCTAAAAAAAGCTTTATGCTTTCAATCATTTTAATTTTAAGCATTCTGGAAGTAGGAACTTACACATTCTGAATGTCACACAAAAATCATGGAAGCTTTAAAATGGTTAAAATTACTACTAAAACTAGAAAGATTCTGACTAAGATCCGATGATATCTATAGCTACTTTAACAGATCTGAAAAAACTTACCAAGCACGGAAAGCTGCATCTTTTTGTTTGCAACACCAGGAAGTTTTTTCACTTTGCATTGGTATGTGCCCATATCTGATAATTGTAAACCTGTTATATTTATTGATGCATCACCTAATTTGGGATCGCTGCTTGTAAAATAAACCCGTCCTTTTAGATCTTCAGAGTATTTATCATAAATGTTGCCTCCAGAATATAAAATTATCTAAAACAAAAGGGGAAAAATAACAACAGTTTCATTAATTTGGCCAAAATACCAGTTTTACAGTAAAGAAGTACATATACCATAAAAAAACCAAAAGAACTGCAATAGCATGGAAAAGCTACTATTATCTTTTCTGTAATAGGCTAAAATGGGAACATCAAATTTAAAAATGAATTAAAATTAAAAGTATGTTGAAAATGTATAAAATATAAAAATGATGGATTTAGATCATAGGAAGACAGATTTAGAGTTAAAACAGACATTAGTATTCAGCTGCTCTAAACTTAATTTAAAAGTCAAGCAACTGAGGGTCAGGCTGGTAAAGTGACTTACCTAGAGTCACTCAACTAGGAAGGAAAAGAACAAAGACTCAAATGAGTTTGCAGATCCAGTGCTATTTCTACTATAATTCAAATGGAACTTGGGGAATTTACTTTTTCTGCAACAAATAAACAAGAGCCCCACCATCTCTTTCAGGGTTTGTATTCAATTTAATTCAATAAACAATCATTTATTAAGTGCCTACTATGTACCAGGCACTGTGCTAAGCACTGGGGATACGAACAGAGGCAAAAGACAATTCCTTCCCTCAAGGAGATTAAAATCTAACGAGGGAGACAACATGTAAACAAATGTATGCAAAGCAAGCTATATACGGGATATATAGGAAATAATTAACAAAGGGAAGACACTTGGGGAAAACTTCCTGTAGCAGGTGGGATTTTACTTGGGACTTAAAGGAACTCTAAGACATCATCAACTGGAATGGAGGAAGAAGGTTCCATGGGGTACAGCCAGAGATAATGTCCAGAGCTGAGAGATGGGGAGACCCTTGTTCTTAGAAAAGCTTGGAAGGGGGGTGTGGAGCCAAGATGGCAGCTGGAAAGCAGGGACTGATCTAAAGCTCTCTCCCAGGACCCTCCAAACACCTATAAAAAATGGCTCTGAACAAATTCTAGAACTGCAGAACCCACAAAATAGCAGAGGGAAGCAGGGCTCCAGCCCAGGACAGCCTGGATGGTCGCTGGGTAAGGTCTATTGCACGGAGCTTGGAGTCGAGTGGAGCAGAGCCAGCATGAGCCGCACCAGGACCAACCAGACTGGGCGGAAAAGGCTTAGCGTCCTGAATCAGTGAGCTGTGGCAGTTACCAGACTTCTCAACCCACAAACGCCAAAGACAACAGAGAAGGTTAGTGGGAAAAAACTGCAGGGGACAAAATGAAAGGACCTGGCAGTTCGGCCACCACCCCAGGGACAGCGGAGGAAGTGCAGCTACAGAACTACAGCTGCAGTTGCTTCTGGCCCCAGGCCCACCTGGTAGGAGGAATTAAGTGGCAGATCAGAGCAGGAGTACAGAGCCTGCTTAAGATCTGAGTCGCGGTCCGGGTTGGAGGTTCTTGGGGGAGGAGGAGCACTGGTGTAGCACAGCTTGCTGTGTAGAAAAAGCTCTGAAAACAGCACAGCCCCTCAAGCTTGGGACAAAGTACTCTCTACTCTACAAGCAGTCATACCCTGACAAAAAACTCAAACATCAAGTAGTTGGCTGGGAACGTGAACAGGAAGTGAAAATGGACTCAGATTCAGACTAAGACTTTGAAATCTTTCTTTGGTGACAAAGAATATCAAAACATACAGCCAGAAGTAGTCAACAAAGGCAAAGAGCCTACATCAAAAGCCTCCAAGAAAAACATAAACTGGTCTCAGGCCATGGAAGAGCTCAAAAAGGATTTGGAAAAGCAAGTTAGAGAAGTAGAGGAAAAATTGGGAAGAGAAATGAGAAGGATGTGAGAAAACCATGAAAAACAAGTCAATGACTTGCTAAAAGAGA
>CM053622.1:504611106-504647169 GCA_028646595.1 Phalanger gymnotis | reverse complement strand
ATATCTAAAAAAAATAAAATCAAATTAAGGGATAAGGGATAAGAGAGGAATATATTGAGAAAGGGAGAGATAGAATGGGGTAAATTATCTCGCATAAAAGTAGCAAGAAAAAGCAGTTCTGTAGGAAGGGAAGAAGGCACAGGTGAGGGGGGATGAGTAAATCTTGCTCTCATCAGATTTGACCTGAGTGGGGAATACCATACACACTCAATTGGGTATCTTACCCCACAGGAAAAAGGGAGGAAGAAGATCAAAAAGGGGGGACGATAGAAGGGAGGGCAGATGGAGGAGGAGGTAATCAAAAGCAAACACTTTTGAAAAGGGACAGGGTCAAGGGAGAAAACTGAATAAAGGGAGATAGGATAGGAAGGAGCAAAATATAGTTAATCTTTCACAACCTGAGTATTGTAGAAGGGTTTTACATAATGATACATGTGTGGCCTATGTTGAATTGCTTGCCTTCTCATGGAGGGTGGGTGGGGAAGGAAGAGGAGAGGCAATTTGGAACTCAAAGTTTTAATAGCAGATGTTCAAAATAAAAAAGTTTTTGCATGCAACTAGGAAATAAGATACACAGGCAATGAGGCACAGAAATCTATCTTGCCATACAAGAAAGTAAGGGAAAAGGGGATGGGGGGGAGTGGGGTGACAGAAAGGAGGGCTGACTGGGGAATGGGGCAATCAGAATATATGCCATCTTGGAGTGGGGGGGAGGGTAGAGATGGGAGAAAATTTGTAATTCAAACTATTGTGGAAATCGATGCTGAAAACTAAAAATATTAAATAAAAAAAAATAAAAGAAGAGCCAGGAAGCCAGCTGTCACTGGGTTTAAAGAGCAATGGGGAGTAAGGCATAAGAAGATTGGAAAGCTAGGAGGGAGAGAGGAATGAAGGGCTTTGAATGCAAAATAGGGCATTCTGTATGGAGGCAAATATGAGTATTGAGTGGGGGCTCGGGGTGGTAAAATAATCAGACTTGTGTTTTAGGAAAATCACTTTAGTGGACAAATGGAGAACAGATTGGAGTGGGGAGATAGGGGAAGCACAACAGCGGGGCTGTCTGCAGTAATCCTGGCTCATGGTGATGAGGGCCTGCATTAGGGTGGGGGTGACAGAAAAAAGAAGGGGGCATTTAAAAACATGTTACAAAGGAGAAATAGACAGGCCTTAACAGATTGGACACAGGGAGTGAGAGATAGAGTAGTGAAGGATGACTCCTAGTTTACAATCTGAGGGAGAGGAGGATGGTGTTGCTCTCTATGGTAACAGTAATAGGAAAAGTAGGATGGGAGAAGGGTTTGGGGGAAAGACAAGGAGTTCTGTTCTGACACAGTGTATTTAACATGCCTACTAGCTTATCCAGTTCTAAAAGGTAATGGAGATGGGAGACTGGAGGTCAGCAGAGAGACTGGAGCAAGAAAGGTAGATTTGACAATCATCAGCACAAAGATGGCGATTAAATCAATGGAAGCAGATGACATTACCAAGAAAAGTTACTAGTATAGAGGGAGAAGAGAAGACACAGGATAAAACCCTGAGACACTTTCAGTTAGAGGGCATGATCTGGCAGAGGAACCAGCAGAGAAGTGGTCAAATAGGTAGGAGGGAAACCAAGAGACAGTAATGTCCTGAAAAAAGAGCATATTAAGGAGGAGTGGTCAACTGTGTCAGAGGCTGGAGAGAGGCCAAGAAGAATGAGGATTAAGAAAAGGTAAAAGGATTTGGCAACTAAGGCCATTAGGACAGAGCAGTTTCAATTTGTATTATATCAAAGAAGCATGGGATGTTCCAAAAGTCTTAGTGCAGTTTTAGGCTTTAATGGCTATTCAAGTGAGTTCAATTTAATCACAGCCATTTTATTAACACCTAAAATTAATTTAGAAAATGCCTTTACTTTACCTATCACATAAATAACAAGGTAGTCTCCCATTGGTATCATACTGGCTTTGTCTCAAATGATATTTTGAGACCTCAAGGTCAAGCCTTGAGGATCTCTGAGTTTTCAATTGGAATGAAGCCAATACCTCCCCCAGTGGGCTGTTCACTGAGGCCATGCAGGCTGCACAGTGAGACTGTCCCTGTTTGTGGCTGTCTGCCTTTGTCTCTTGTGAGTAGCAACAAAGCTTAATTAAAGCTCAGAGAATGCAGGAATTACAAGCAAGACAGCTTTGAAAGAAAGAGATGGGTTTATAGCTTTAAAAAAGTGTTATAAAAATGGAGGGTCACAATTTCGGGTAGAATTTTTTTGCTTGGCTATATGTATATACTCTTTGGGTGTTTAAATTCAGAAAAAAACTTTTAAGCTAAAAAAAAGATGGCTATATTTTTACATATTTCAATGCTGGCTTACATATTTCTTACTTATTCTATTATATTTCAGTTATATTACTATAGGATTAGATGATCATATTAACATGCAAATTTCCTTCAATGGTACAAAATGCCAACTCATCTATAATTTCTTATCCTATGTGATTTGTGTCCATAATGTCCTATAGGTATTTATTCCATTTCTTCTGGACCTTTTTTTAAAATCTGAGTACCAGTGGATTTAAGCTGTGTATATTATCACTCCACCTTCTCACTACATAACCACTCATCTACATTTTCAGTCATATTTTTTTCAATTATATCCATTATGCTAGTTTTTGTGCATCATTTAGAAATGTGCTTCAACCTACTTGTACTATCAAGCATTTCTGGGCCAATAACCAATTTTATTTTTTCAGAAATTGTGATGTTTTTAGATCTACAACCATGCAGTATCACTGGGAAAACATTTATGTTTTTTAAAGATTTTGGGGGGGGCAGAGAGCAGCCTAGGATCACTGAACATATTCAATATGCAAATATACATGTCCAATATGTGAATTAATATTCATACTAGTTCCCACATGCGATCCAAAAGCTTTCATTTAACTCTGGACTCAATATCTGTTCACCTGTGGTGCCTATCCTTGATAACTGTACTGACATACTGAGTACTAGACATGTAAGCCATTTCTAAGTTTTTATTGTTGAAAGCAATTATCAGGCAACTGCCTAATCTAAATTATATATATATATATATATGAGTTGCCAAATTTATCAGAAGGATTTTCTGTGCTAAGAGTGTGTTACTATGATTAAATCATGGATGGGTGCAGACCCTTCCCCAATGCCCCCAAATGATGACATGCTATGTGTACATTAGATGCTCAGAAAGATTTCTGTTGAATACATACTTATTAATACTTACCTCTTGGTCAACCTTTTGGTTATCAGTTGGTGATTTAATCCATTCAATGTGCAGTGGTTCTTGATCCTCTGGGGCAATTGTAAATTTGCAAGGCAAATGAACCATTTCCCCCTTGGCTTTTTCAAACATTCCTTCAGTAGTGGTTATTGTCACACTTCTGGCCATGTCTAAAAAATACAATTTTGCGTACAGATTAAGCATCTATTAATTGTGCACGTTGTTAAAATACTTGGTACATTAGGGAAAAGTATTCAATCTTTAACAGTAACTAAAAAACATCAAACTGTCAAAATTTTGCTGAAACAGTATTGAATGATAATCTTTATGGTCTACATGCCTCTATTCTATACAATCAAGTTTAAATTTTCTGGATTGATCAGTTTTATGAGTCAGTCACACAGTGGACACTCAATGTTTATTAATGTACTGACTGTAAACTAATTTTGACATTCTTTTCAGCCCAAGGTTTTATAATGATTGAGTATAATGGCATATTTAAAGAAAATATTACTAAGCAATAGATTTTGCTGACATAATTCATAAAGGGGAAAAAATGTGTCAAAATACCTTTTTAAAAAAATAAAGTACTCATCATAAGAATACTGTGTATGTGTAAATTCAGATAACGATTAAAAAGTTATCTTGCATCATTATTTTCCCTTTGAAAATTCATAAGGTGATAAAAGTTTGCTAATTATAGAGCAGGAACTCCAGAATGCCTAGTGGAAAGGGGAGGCAGATCTGGAATGGGATACAAAGAAGTAGGGTTGAGGGGATGAAAATGAGGAGTGTACCGCTGAGAAGGAGATGTTTTTGAACAGTCAGAGATTCAGTATCACGAGGATGGGGAGTGTGGAAAAGAGTGGTAGTATGCTAGCCACTGGGAATGAGTCCAGGTTTAGTAACACTGAGGTTTGCTACAGGTAATTATAAGGTTCAAGGCTGTTGATTTGTGTCAGCACATACCTCAGTTGCCTGACTTGTCCTGTTGTTTGGGGGCAAGCCTAGCCTCATTGCCCAGGTGAGAAACCTAACAAGTGGTTTGTCCAAATACTTATTTTCTAGAATGCAATCATCTTATTAGACTAACACACACAACACACACACACACACACACACACACACACACACACACACAGCAAATAGGAAAAACAGGCAAAGAGCTATACTATAAATACTAACTCTATAGCACTGTGTCTATCTCAGGTCTAAAGACTGTTCAGTTTGTTTTATAAGGAGAATATATTCAAGTTTAGGCTTCTGACTGGATGTAAAAATATCCTGTACCTTGTACCTTCACTGAGGAATACTCTTCTATCATCTTGCCACTTAGCATCAGGAACTAGTAATCATTATGTTCCAGGTAAGAAATGGTTCCAAACTATTTTCTGAAGCTTTGTTTCCTTCATGATACTTCTATGTCAAGTCTAGTTACCACCACTCAAGGGAAAAACTAAACCACTGTATCTTCAAAGACAGAGTAAAAGGTGGTACTGAAGAGACCAGGGTAGCTGAAGAACATCTGGAGTCAAGAAGTGGCATGCAGTCAGCACAGAATTACCCCCTCCACATGTGATTCCTATCCATATTCACTCCTCTCTGAAGGGGTATTTATGGGAAAATGAACTCCAGGTTTATGGAGGCTGGTCTGTTATTATTTTTATTACTATGGTATTTCATTACAAGTCTTTTCTTTGAACTAAGGGTCCTTTTGGATGACTAAATAAAGTAGGAGTCTGAGCTATAGGGTGGAGAGGGTTGTGGCTCACAAGTACCTGGGATAGCTTTCTGAAGCCCAAGAAAGGGCATGAGGGTAGGGTGGGGTGGGGTGGGGAGATGGTGTGCAGGTATGGACTTGGGGAAAAGGAGACTGATGAAACCCAGAAATAATTTCTCATCACACAAATGCCATCTCCAAAGTAAATTTATTCACTATACACATGGCGTAGCCATACTGGTAATAGTAATTTCTCTTATTTTCGCAACTGCTCCCCACTGTGGGCACTATGGTACCAACTAGAAGTAGCAGCATTAAGGATTAATTAATGCTAGGTGAAAACTAAACGCAATGCTTACTTTGTGGTGAGCAATGTGCTAATATGAATGCCCAGATAGAGATCAGTCTGGGAAGGGCAAAGTCTGAGAAGATAATTACGTGTTGAAGTGAGGACAGGATAGGTGTCTGCTAATTCTGGGTGTGATTAAATCTGTTTAGTAAACCTGTCCAGTACCGGGCACATATTAAAATGCCCAATATTTCCTCACATCTTTAGCATAAGATTTTTTCTAATAGATATGTTACACAAATAATGTGTAATTTAGCTTGCTCTTCCATTTATTGAAAACAAATTTTAAAAATAGGTCCTCTTATTTAGGAAAGAACCTATAGACTTGGAAATATTACAGGGTGAGGATAATATCTTACTTATCTTCCACTAGAGTTTATATGTGATTCTATTATACATCAGCATGACAATGTCCCTGTAGAACAAGGTCACCAAGTGTTGCTAGGCTACAGAATAACATGTTGCTAGGATACTGACTTGTTCTGTATATTAATGGAGCTAATATTCTGATCTAGAGACAAGACAACTACATAGAAGTTTAACATTTCAGTCTTAGAACTATTTTTATCATAAGTAATTTTAGTTATTACTATAATTTTGCACATCTTACAATGAATAAAATAATTGGAGAAATGTATCTGCTTTGTCTGCAAATAGCTTCAAGGTATTTGCCATCTTTCAAAATAAGCCAACAAACAACCAAAAAAATGAAAAATACGACATTAGCTTGGAAGCGTTCAGCATTTTAATCAGTCACTTTAGCTTCAGATCAGAAATAATGAACAAGCACTATTAGTCTTGAGATCAAAGAAAAAGGGGAAAAGATCCTATATGTACAAAAATATTTATAGCAGCTATTTTTGTTGTTCAGTGGCTGAACAAATTATGGTATATGGATATATTACACCTTAAAAAAATAAAGAGATAGTTTTGAGAAACCTGGGAATATGAACTGCTGTAGAGTGAAGAACAAGGAGAATCATTTACACAAGTCACAATATTGAGAAGAAAAATAACTTTGAAAGATTTTAAGAACTTCGACTTCAGAGGGCTGATGATGAAAGATGACAGCAGAGTAAAAAGACTTAAGTCTGGAATTAGACATATATTTGGAAGTATGAAAAATGTATGGATGTTACAAATATTGTTTTTCTTAATTTAGAAGAGGAGAGGTGATGGTGATAATCTTGCTCTCAAAAAATAGGCGTTTTATAACATGTATGAAAGAGAACGAAGGGAAATTCAGGAAGAAAACAGAAAAAGCAAGACAGCTTTGAAAGTAACATGTTGAATTATATGCTTTTTTAAAAGAGCAAGCTGTATGCAAAAGATTCATGGTTTTGCATAATCCTATTTTTTTTCATGTTCTACTTTGAATATGAAAATGTTCTCATTTTTACAGGGATCATTAAATTTTGAATTTGAAGATAAGAAAAAAATTTTAAAAAGAAATTATGTACAATGAAGTCAGAAGCTCAAAGTAGGTTCTGCTGTTTATTTACTTTGATGGCTGCATCATACTTTGTCCATAAAATGCTTTGTTTCCACAAAAAAAAATTCAAGATCTTCTCCTGACTGTCATCTCTCACATTTGCCACTTGAACTGACTGCCTTCTCTTCTTATGTATTTCCTTGATGACCACTTTTATTCTTGTTCTTTGAAGTTCTCAATTGGTTATACTTTGCAACCTGTTCATGCCAATTATGTACTTCTCCACCACCATCTATGTGACTGTCACCTTTAATTTTTTGGAGACTGTTATAATACTAGCAAAATGTTGATATTAAAAAGATGTCTGTCCCAGATATATACATACTAATGGACAAACACTATAGATTTTCCATCCAAATGCATATTGACATGGGGAAATTTATACACAGCCTGTTTTTGTTATCATCAGAGGGTCACGTGCATGGGGTTATTGTTATATCTTTCAAGGGATTTTGAATGATTTGGATGCACATGTTCTTGGAAAAGATGTGAATCAAATGATCTTTCACCATCAAGAATCAATAAACACAATGGGTCAACATCTTTCAAAGTCAATGCAAAAAGGTGACTGCCTGTTTACCAATGCATAGCAGTTGATGTTTACCTCAGTCACAATTTTTTTTCAATACCTTTGGTATCTTTCTGTCTCTGAGATACCTTTCACATAAATGTCTTAAATATAAAGGAAAAAATGAACCTGTAAACTGCCAATACTCCAAGAGGGAAAAGAAAAGGGAGAAACAGAGATGAAAGAGAGAAAGACAGAGACATACAGAGTGACAGAAAAACACGTAGACATAAACAGAAAGAACCAGAAATAGGTATCATGTAAAAACATCACATACAAATGACACACTCACTTTACTTTTTTAAAAGTTAGGCAATTATCAAACTGCTGATGTTTGTCTTATTACCGAGAAGGCCCAGGATAAAAGAAGCATATATTTTGGTTAGGTCTTGAATGTAAAATTTGTGTGGGGCATTGATAAATGGTTGAAAAGATCTTTCCATTATGTTCTTAGGTACAATTGAAGCTAGGTGAGGGCTGCATCTAAGTGTGATGTAAAACTGTGGAGGTGAGATCACAGAATCACACAATTTCAGTGCTGGAATGGTCCTGAGGGGCTATCTTGTCCAGCTAGTACCTCACTGGAAATCTCTTCTGCAATACATACCAAGTGGTTTTCTGGCTATATTTTCTTTTTTTTTTTTGGATTGCTCTAAATATTAGTAAGTTTTACTTTACATCAGACTTAAATGTCTTTGTAAATTTCACCCATTAAGAAGTGGTAAGAATAGTCACTCTTCCATATGACAACCATTCAAAAGCCAAAGTCATGTTAACTCACATTCTCCCTCTAGTCTCAAATTTTATCTTCTCTTCTCCAGACTAAACATAACCAATTCCTTTGGATGACTCATATGTAGCACAGTCTCTAGGCTTTTCATCATTCTGGCAGCCCTCCTCTGGATATGAGAGTTTTCAATGTCGTCCCTTAATGTGGCACCCAAAGCTAAACATCATAGTCCAGATGTGGTCTAACCAGGGCAGAGTATAATGTGACAACCACTTCCCCAGTCATCTCATATCAAATTGTAGACTCATATGAAGCTTGAAGTCCATTAACACTCCCAAGAGATCTTTTTTTGTGGTGCTATTTCAAAACCCCCAGGTATAAGGCTACAATTATCCTTATTAGATTTTGCCCAATGGTAATCACACAATTTTTTAATTGAAAGGGACCTAAGCAGCTATGTAATCCAATACGTGCACAAAAAGGAAGCCTGACTATGATATACCTGAAAGGCAGACAGCTACCTTCTGTTGGAAGGTCTCTATTAAAGGGGAATCCACTACTTTAAGATGTACGGATAACTGTTGGAAAATTGTTTCCTGACAAGCCTAAATTTGCCACTTTGTTAACTTTCACCTATTGCTCCTCATTCTGCTATACAGATCCAGACTAAGCTCTCTCTTTTCACATGATAGCTAGCCTTACCCCATTAGCCTTCCTTCAAAGAGCGAACCAACGGATTGTAAGTAAGCACTATGTGAGAGTCCCTGCCCCTAAGGGCTTCCCATTACAAAATAAATACAAGGTAATTTTGAGGGGAAAGGCACTTGCAGCTAGGGGGGGGATGGATGTCAAGAAATGTTTGATAGAGCTTGTCTCAACATATTTGTTGTCTCCCTCATTAGATTGGGAGTTACTGGAGGTCAAGGGCTGTCTTTTGCTTCTTTTTGTATCCCTGGTACTTAGAACGGATTCTAGTACATAGGAGGCACTTAATAAATGTTGAAACAATGGCAAATTAAACAGCCAGTCTCAACCCAGTTGGAAGAGTGAGGCCCACTTACTCCCATTTCCCAACAGCTACAATGCTTTTGGACTTCTCTGGAACTGTTTCACCATGCCTTCCCTTCCCCAGGTAACTTACCACTGGGAAATCTAATCATGTTGCCTGGTGCTCACATTTCATCAGTACCTTCTGCTCTTTTGATTAGCCTCTTCGAGATAGAAGGCCATGGCCCCCAGGATTTCTATTTAGAGAAAGGGCTCAGCACAGTTTTTCTCCCCATTTCCCATAAGCTATACTGCTTTTGGACTTCTATGAAACTCTCCAACATTGTCCCCACCAGGTACCTTCTTCCTCCTTTTCTATACCCCTAACTCAGCTTTCTCAGCTTCTTTTTGTGCATTTTCTTCCTCCATTAAATTGAGGGGAGGGACTATCTGTTTTTATTTGAATTTGTATCCCCTGTGCACTGGCACAGGGTACCTGCTAAATAAATTTTTACTGATTGACTGGCTGATCATTCCCTTAATCTTGCCCCAACATCCTTACTCAGGAAAATTAGCACCCAAAAAGGGGTTATACTAAAGCAGTGTTTAAAAGAAAAATTACATGGCTAAAAACATACATTGTAAAATCAAAATGAGAATTAGTGAACTAAGCATACATTTTTTTTTAAAAAATTAGAAACTAAACAAATCAAAATAAGCATAAAGGAGGAAATCTTGAGAAGCAGGAATAGACAAATTGGAAACCATTTAATTAATAATAAATAACCATACTACACAAATTATTTTCAAAAATTGAGGAAGCATTTTATCAAACTCCTTGAGACAAATACATTCCTAATAAGCAAAGTAGATACTGGAGTCACCCGGTCAAAGCAAGACACACCCATGAGGAGGCTAACCATAAACCAGCTGCCAATATTACCCAGGTGTTTCCCCTAGCATGAGCCAGAAATGATACCAAACCTTGATCTACACCCCAGGTCCAAACTCCTGGATCCTTGCCCCCAACACCTGCTCCGAGATAAGAACCCCATTAAAATTCACCCCACTTCATCTGTGTTGGGCGCCTAACTCTATCCAGAACTCCAGGAGGCAGTTTCCTTCATTTTATGAGTACATCTTTGCTTTCACTTTCTCTCCATCCATTCTCATCTTGCACTTTCCCCCACAAGACAGACTGCAGATCTCAGCATCTTCACCTACATCTCGATTTTCTGACTTAGGGAATGCAGAATTAAAGGGACAGATCAAGAACTTCATGCTTTACTGAAGGACTCCTTTCCTTCCCCCAATAGCAGAGCTATAACTAGAAGCCTTACTGTGGACATCATGTACCTTGGATATTTTCCCCTGGGTTTCCCCTGGCAAGATAAGTTATCAGCTAGGGGAGATTGCCAACTTACTCTTTAATGGAACATAGTATTTCAAAACTTTACCATTCAGTATTAAAACACATGGATGCAAGGGATAGTTCAAAATTAGGAAAATAATCAACATATAATAACATTAAAAGCAAAAAAAAAAAAACCCTACCCAAATCTCAACTCACATGATTTTCTCAACAGATGTAGTCTATCAGACTTTATCAAAGTACATCATTTATTTATGCCCCAAATCCTCAAAGTATAGGTATAGATTTTTTATCCTGAAAAATCTATCCAAAATCAAAAAAGAATCAAATGCAATGGGAATACCCTAGAATTTTTGCAAAATTAGTAAAAGCATAAACAAGATGTCTACTCTCTATTATTATCTGAAGTATCTTGAAATAGCAAAATGATGAGAAATTAAAGGCACAAAGATAGGCAAAGGAGACAAAACTGTCCTCATTAGATGATGATATCTGATGATAGCATTCTTAGAAAATACTAGGGAATCAGCAAAGATAGTAATAGAGATAATAGGTTGGGCAAAGTTGTAGGTTATAAAATAACCCCCCCAAAATCAAGAGCATATTTTTTAACCCACTCCAATTCAAATATTTATTAAAAATTATCATGTGATAAGCCTTAAAGAGGCACCTGTGTCTATGCCATTAGTGGGTATCTGAGAGGCAGGATTCCAAAAGTCTTCCTTGACTAAGTCTAATACATTTTCTACTGATGGAATTCTTGATAGAAATATAAAAGGAAGAAAAGGCTAATTTTTACAGATTATTTTCTATAGTGGATCACAGTCATAGATACTGCAGACTAAGTAAGATAAGGAGTAAACAATGCAAGAACCCATTGCCATTCTAATTTTTTTAATTATAAAAAATAAAATTAACATTTGCCCCAGAAGATCAAAACTCAATTTCAAATCCTTTCCCACTAGACTCCTCTGAAGATCATAAAAAGTAGGATATAGTTCCAGAATTATCTCAAAACACTGCCACTCAGTCTGCCCAGTCTACTTTGCATCTACCTCCACGCCAGGGACTCCAAGGGGTCTCTCCCAGCTCCTTTCCAGCTTCTTTTCGTCTCCCCTCATTACTTGGTAAACTCCTTGAGGACAAGGACTGTTCTTCTTTTTATCAGTTGTATCCCCTGGGCAGAGTACAGTGCGGACAAAATAGTAGGTGCTTAATAAGTGTTGATTGGATTGGATTATTGGATTTCCCAGGCTTCAGTACTTCATGTCATTCTACTGTTAGTGAGGAGGGAGACCATCAGGTTAGTTGCTCCTTACAATAGGTAAAAAGGAACAGGCAAAGATGAATTATTCTTGTTCCTCTTCAGAAATGTCACCCAGATCCACAGGTACGAGAGATAATTCTCTCACTCACATAGTAGATACTTCTGGAGATGTAAACAGCTTATGCCTGAGATCTACAAAAGTAAAAGTCCTCTTTCTTTCATCAAATAATTAATATAGCGTCACTGCAACAATGGAGATCCTTGAGATTTTAAATTTGCTTGAATTAATGTAATAAGAATTGCTTGAGTTTGAGATGCAAGGTTCTGGTGTTTGTAGTGACAGATTCGTTCTTGTACAGTGTATCCTCCAAGTCCTGCAGGTGGTCCACATCTGGCATCTGAGGCTTTTCTTCCAACACTGGGATCATTTCGTTTGGGTCTTTCCTGTGTCACGACAGAGCCTGTTCTTCTTTTTCTTAATGTTTTGGATTTCTTGCTGGGCCTGATGTTCCTATTTGGAATACCTCATTGTTTTCATTATCCAGTTCTACTAGACCGTATAGGTCTTTTTTCTTGGTCACTCAGAAATTCACTTTTTTCAAAATTTCTTCAAACAGTTCCCAGCATATTCACTTGTGCTCACAACACAGCCCATGTCCAAGAAACCTCTTCCTCCTGAACAGCTTTTAAATTTCAGATTCTCCTGAAGCTTTTTCCTATAGTCCTCAGAAGCCTCATCTATGGGTGAGCCTCATGCTCCCAGTATACCAAGTAGGATATTCAGAATAGCTTTTGAACTGGCTGTTGTTTGTCGTATTTGCTCAGTCCCTCAGGAGTCTGCAAACGGTACTGCCGAAGTTCCTCAGTAATAGCCAGTTTCCTTTTTCTTTGAAGTCTCTGCCCACCCCCACCCCCTTTCCTTGAAGTGGGTTTAACAGCTCTTGAATAGGAGATGTGCCTCCACTAAAGGCAGTAGAAAAGCATGGAGTAACTTCACGGAAGCTGCTAACATAAGATTGGCAAAAAAAAAAGTGTCTGCAGTCAAAGGTCACTAGGCCTGTGAGACAGCCCTGACAAATAATGCAGGTGAGCACATCCTGGCGATTTTGGATAATCTCTTTTGAAGTCATGAACCTTTGACAGTCTTCTAGAATGCTTCCCCTTTAGTAACTTCAATCCAGTAAAAATCACAGGTCTAATCAGAAACCTTTTTATAATAACAATCTCCAAGAGACAATAGAAAGGGGAATCCCATTCAAAGTAACAACAAAATGCTTAAGATAGTTAGGATCACTCTATCTAACACAGTCAATACTTGTAGAGATTCAATTACAAAAGGTTCCTTCAAAAACAAAGAATTTAAATAGATGAACTATTTGGTTCTCATAGCTATGCTGTGCTAATAGAATAAAAATTAAAATACTGTTAAAATTATTTTATAAATGCAATGGCATACCAGTCAAAGTCCTAAAGGAATACTTTGTAGAAACAAAAAACAAAATTCGTTTAGCAGAACAAAAGATCTAGAATATTAAGGGAAATAAAGAAAAAAAGTATGAATGAAGGAGGAATAGAATACATACTTCAAAGCCTCAAATTATGTTCCAGAGTGGCAATCATCATAAATACTTGGTATTGGTTAAGAAAACAGAAAAACGAAACAGACTAAAATACGAAAGAATCAGAAATAATGGAACTCAACGCAGTGTTTGATAAACCCCTCCAAAATTCCTTAGGAAATAACTCCCTATTTATTAAAAATTGCTGAGGGGAAAAAGGAAAGCAGTGTGGCAGAATAAGGCTTAGGAAAAAAAACATTCTATAATAAATTAAAAATGAGTATGCAACAGAATATTAAAGTATACATTCACAAATGAAATTGAAAGCTTTTGTACAAAGTTAATACATCTAGGAATAGAGAAGTTAACAGAGAAAACAACTTTGTATCAAATATTTCTGATAAAGTTTGATATAAGATATACAGACAGTTAATAGAAATACGTAAGGACTCAAATCCATTCCCCAACATAAAGTGATCAAAGGATGAGTATGCAGTTCCAGAAAGAATTACAAACTATTAACAACTATATGAAAGAATAACCCATATCACTAATAAGAGAAATGCAAATCAAATCAGAAATTTGGCAAAGATGACAAAATATGGGAATAGTCAATGTTGGAAAGGCTGTGGAAAGAGAGGAAAACTAAAGCATTGTTGCTGGACCAGTGAACTGGTAGAGGCATTCAGGAAAGGAATTTGGAATTATGCAAATCAAGCAATTAGCCCAGGGGATGCCACAGACTGGCATATTCTTTAAAGAGATCACTGATGGAAAGGTTCTATATACAGCAATTTATTTATAGCATGATTTTTTTTGTAGCAAAGAACTGGAAAAAAGTAGCTGTTATCTGTTGATTGGAGAATAGCTGAATAAACATACTGTAATGAAGGGGGCAGCTAGATGCCATAGTGGATACAATGCCAGGACTGGAGTGAGGAAGCCTCATCTTCCTGGGTTCAAATCTGACCTCAGACACTTACTAGCTGTGTGACTGGGCCAGTCACTTAACCTTGTCTGTAAGATGAGCTGGAGAAGGACATGGCAAACACTCCAATATCCTTGACAAGAAAACAAATGACTGAACAGCATACGCCAGGCACTGTGTTAGGTGTTGGGGATACAAATAAAAGAAACTAGAATATGCCCTTTCGGAGTTCACAGTCTAATGGGGGAGATGACAAATATGTACAAGTTACATATACAGACTAAATAGGAAATAATTAAGAGGGATTGGGTAAAGCTTCCTGTAGAAGAGATTTTAGTGGAGCCTTAAAGGAAAACTCCAAATGGGGTTACAAACAGCTAGACACGACCGAACAGCAACATCCAAAACCTATACGCCCATTATTCTATTACTGCTCTGTTCATTTCTAGCCAGCAAGAGTCTGAGTTCTATCATAGAGCGGTTGCAGACTTTCAAGTGAGAACTGATTTGTGGTTTATCCATACTCCACAACATCCTTTGTGTATCTCTGGATTTCTGATGTGTCAGGACTTTCTTCGAATCCAGCTCACTAGATAGGAGTTCAGAAGGGGTGGAGAGAGGAATGTGTATCTGTCAGCCCCTCTAACCTCACCCAAAATGATAAGGCAGTAAACTGATAGCCTTTTCCTAGCATTTTCAGTGTTGTTAGTGAACTGGAGCGCTAGGTTTTAAGTATGGGAATTCCAGTCATTGTTAGCATAGTAAAATCTTAAGACAGTAAGAACTAAGAAAAAAGGCATCTAGATTTAAATCTGGATGCTTATGATGCATGTGAGTACTTATAGGTGAAGCTAGTAAAGTATTTTTGTTCTGTCAGTTTGACCATGGAGAAATTAGCCCACGTGTGCAGAAAACCTTTATCATCTGGGCCTGACCCATCTGGATGAAAGTCTCCTTCATCAATCTCAGCGCTTGTACTGCAGTATAAAAATATTTTAAAGTGTGCTATGTGTCCACTCTTGCTGCTATGACTTATAAGCATCAATTAACTTAGCAGTAATCAATTTTAGAGGAGGCAGCTAGGTATCGGTGGATAGATTGCTGGGCCTGGACTTGAGAAGCCCTGAGTTCAAATTTGGCTTCAGACACACACTTTCTAGTTACCAGACTGTAGATGAGTCCCTTAACCTCTGTTGCTTTAATTCACTTGAGAAGGAAATGGAAAACCACTCTATTATCCATCCATGCTAAGAAAACCCCATGGACAGTATGGTCCATGAGATCACAAAGAGTTGAACAACAAACTGATTTTAGACTGAGTAAATTTTTTTCTGCAAGATGATATTCTAAATTTCCCAAATATTTAGGTTTTTAAGCCCAATACCAAGAAGCTGTGAATCACTTTTCATTCTGAATTTAGCTATTCAGAAGATTAAGAAAACAGTCAAAATTCAAGGAGGAAGGGTAGGAAGTCTATGTTCTACTTTTCTGAAATATTACTGCATTTAACAAAGAACCTGTTCCACAAAGAGAAAACTGCCCAAGCAAATCAAACAGCTGGATTCTGGATAAACAAAATGTGTAAAATATTTCATGGTTTATATAGAGAAATTCATCTAGATTTTACCAACTAAACTGGGGCAGGAGGGGTGAGAAGGTTGGTTAAATATCAGCACTCGGTATTTCCATGCTCTTTTCTGACTGTTTACTATTAGTTACAGAAATTATCAGTAGCTTCTCTAATTACTTTCTAAGTGATAGACATTTATTTACTTCTCTATGTTGCCTCAGGATATGGGAAGTATTTTTGTTCAGGGTCTGTTTTACTATGTTACTATGAAGTCTGTTTTACTGTGTTAAAAGACTTCTTAAATAGAAACCGTAATACCATTTTATTAGTTTGCTAAACAAATTATAGTCTTCTCTCCACTTCCCCTCATTTGACTGAAGCAATAGTGTGTATCTTTAAATAAATTAACCTTTCCCTAGTGAGATCAAGGAATATTTTATTGTTGGGGTGGGGTGGGGAAAGAGAGATCATTGCATTTTGTGTCTTAGCAATGTAGATAGTGTTATTTTTCAAATGTTCGAAGTTTTCTTATAAGAATGTAAAACTGCATTATACCTTAGAAAGATTTTAAATCCCATCAATAACAAGTATAATTTTGAAATAAGAAAGCATATAGTCAGAGCAAGTCAATCTTAGACTGGTCTAATATTTGAAAATTTAATTGTTTTATTAAACAATGTGACAGGATAATTTAAAACCTTGACAAGGTAAAATTTGAGTATGGTATGAATTTAAAATCACATACAGAAAGAAAAAAGGATCCCAAAGCCTTGAAAAGGTATTATCAGTGTTCAGACTCAAGACATTAACTTCGTCGAGTAATACCTATGTCTGGTGTCTTAAAACATGTTAGTAATTTTATTCTCTGTTACCTAAAAGGTAATTTCATTAACTATGTCCATAAAACGGAGTCAAAAGCTAATCTTCAGGGCCTTCCTATTGCCAAAACAGTCCTTTTCCTTAAAATTCTCCTTGACTGAGTTATCTTTCCTACATGCTTTTTGAACTTGTACTTTTCTCTCTCACTCCATCTTCCTTTGTCTCTACTATACCACAGCAATCATGGTAGAACTGGCCTCCAGAATTAGGTTAAAATCCCAGATATATTATCATTAGATAATTTTATTACTTTGATTTAAAGTATGAGCTGTAATATGAATATATGGTACTCAACTAGGATATAAGTAAAATTATGAACTTACTTGTTAGTTAATAAAGCAACAAATTAAATTATCCTTTGTGATAAAGCAGAATCCACAAAATAAAACCAAAAGGTGTCTCATAGAAAGCTTAAGTCATGATTGCTTTTCAAAGTTTTACTTATTTAATGGCCTGTACTGACTTTCAGAGGGATTAAGTTCAGTTTGTGTCCAATGTTATTTTAAAACAAAGATGAAAGACTGCAAATATTAAGATATTAAATAAAAAATTAGTAAACAAAACCTCCCTCTGTCTGAATTTTATTTTTCTGTTTGAATTTTGTAACTGCTCTGCTACTTTTCAAGGAAATACCATTCAATTCAATTGTAAATTACATGGCGGGGGTGGGGGGTGGGGGTAGGGTGTGTTGGAAGGGAGGAATCTCCAGTCATCCTGATCTATATCTTCTTGCCACTGGACCTGGATGGCTGCAGAGGAGAAGGTGAGGCTGGTGACCTTGTACAGCCCTCCCTCACTTAAATCAAGTTCACTTGTCATGCATCATTTTCCTGACGACATTGTCCTCTTCGAGAACAAAGAACAAACAATAAATTACATGGAATAATGATTGCAGAGTATATGATATTACTACAGCAATATAGTATAGCAAATTACTATTATGTATTATATCATTTGTTGGTCATTATTATTTGTATTATTGTATAAATTATGTAATTATTAAAGTCAAATAATCTGATAAAACGGAAATGAGACAAGATGCATGTAGTGGTTTGAAATAAAATATCACTGTGTGGCCCTTAGTTGCTCTGATATTTAAAACAAACATGCACCTCTAGTGACCTAGGATAACAATCAATCCCTTACTTGCTGGTGGGCATGAAGGATGTATGTATAACAATTTTGTTATTTATTACTGGTTCTTAAGTATTGTCTTTGGGTTATTAAGTACTGATTGTTGACTATGGATTATTGGTTTGGGATTGTTATTCATTCAATGGATAATAACTACTTATTTTGCCTTATAGAAAATTATTTCCTCATCCTGTGGCATAACTTATAAATAACCTGGTAAACTCCAATGCCTTTTAATCAACCTATCTATAAAAACATAAAGTTGAGATATTAAAAATAACAAAGCAGTAGACCATCTTTATGTATGTTTTCAAACTGTTGTACAGATTGATGCTGTGAAAAGACTTTCTGCAGGGATTAAAATCACCAAGCCACTGAGAAGAAAATCTACCTGGAAGCCTGTGAAAGAGATACCAGATACTTTTCTGATGGTCTACCAATAGCATTATTGAATATTATGGCCTTCAAATTGAAATCCACAGATATTCCTTTGAGGTTGACAGTGAAATAGAAAGTTAGGGTGAAATTTGTAGGTAAACCTCTCCCTTACCTAAGGAAAGGACACCATATCTCTCAGCTGCCAGCATTTTCTCTAGCTATCTCCCATGCCTGGAACTTCTCCCTCCTTGACCACTATGACTTCTAACCTCCCAGTCTTTCTTTAAGTCCCAATAACAATCCCACCTTTTACAGAAAGCCTTCCCCAGTACTTTCCTCCTGTTAATTATTTCCTATTTATCCAATAAATAGCTGCCTTGGTAAGTTATCTGTCTGCATGTTGTCTCCCCTGTTAGACTAGAAGCTCCTTGAGGGCAAGGCCTAATTTTTTGCCTCTTTTTGTAGCCGCAGAATGTAGCACATTGCCCAGCACATAGTAGGTGCTTAAATATTTACTGATTGATGTATAAATACAATTTCAGAGACATTAAGCCAAAGGTTTGTAGGAGTTCTTAACTTAGGACCGTGAGCGAATTGGCAAGAATCAGTGAGCTTGGATGGGGAAAAAAATTACATTTTCACTAAGCTCTAATTGAAATTATGCATTTCCTTCCATTACAAATTTAAATAAATATCCTAAGAATGGAGTCCATCAAACTGTCGAGGTCATCTATGAAATTAAAAAATGGAAAAGAAATCCTACTTTAATGTTTAGGAAGGTATGTTGCAAGGGCATGGATGTACTTCATTTCTAGTTCTTTGCTACAAGATGTACTGAAATAATTACAAATCATCCCATCCAATTTTAAATCTATAATTTTTGCCTTTCTATTTGGAACGCTTCTCCTTTTTATAGACCGATTCATCCCTTAGATTTTGGCATATTCATTTAACATAAAATTATTTCTACTTTTAACATTTTTCTACAAAAGGGTTTGGTAAAGGGAAATTTTGCAGCTAAACTCCCAAACTGCCATCCTTTCTGTCAAAGTAACAGTGAAAACAAAGCTTGTCTCACACAGACACTTCCCTCATGAACCCCTAGCAACATGGTTAAAACCCTTTCAACATACCATTCCTTTTAATTTCTACAAACAGAGATCATAGAATCTCAGAGTTGGGAAGGACTCCAGAGACCACCTAGTCAAACCTTAATAAGAATTCCCTCTATAATAAGTTCTGCTATGAGACTTGTTTTGAAAACATAAATTTTTTCCAAGGCAATTGATTAGGGAAAATTTTGAGCAGAGGAAGGGTGGGGTACATTTCAGGCATAGTTCTGGAATAGCATGAACAAAATCACAAAAGCATGTTAGTTTGCTTGGAGAAGAGAGTAAAAGAAGAGTTATGATGAGGCAGGATTAAAGGAAGGGTGATACCAGATTGCCTAGGGTTTTCAATATGAGGACAGGAAGTTTGAATTGTAATTCAGTAGGGCTTAATTTAATTCAGCAAATATTAAGAACCTATTATGGTTAAGGCACTGTGCTAGGTACTGGATATGGCAATGGATGCAAATTAAGTAAATAGAAGATAATAATTAGATAATTTGTGGAGAGGACGGGGGAATGAGAACACACACTAATAACTGGAAGGAATTAACTGTAATTTAAGAATTGCTCCAGTGCTGGGCTATGTCTAGGGCTTCCACTTGTTACAGGGTTTTGGGACCTGTCCCTATTGTAGTCTTCACTTGGGGTCCTATCCCTCAGTTGTTGGGCTTCATTCAGGGAGTGTTCTGAACAGTTTTTGTCTAGGACCCTTCTCCAGAAGCTGGGCTGGGGCCACTGGTGTTGTATTGGACCTTGCCTAAAATGCCCTGAGACTACACTCTCCAAGGCTAGGGCTGGGTTTGGACTCTGGGGACTGGGGTGATTTCAGGCCTTGTTAGACCAGCTGAGAAAGTTCTCAAGCAGCCAGCTGTGGGGTTGGGAAAGGCTCAGATTGGAAAGGGAGTGTCAGGAAAGACTGAGGTGAAAACCCAGAAGTCCAACAAGCATTCCCTGAAGGCCGGGCTTGCCTGGTCTTGGGCACTGCAGGGCTGAGGTCAGGAATGCTGGAATTGTACCAAAGACTTCAGGCAGTGCTGACTGAACTCTAACACTCTGCACTTTGTCGGATACCTTCTCTGTCCCAAGATCTCTTCGGGACTTCAAGGGTCCTACGGATTCTTAGATTGAGCACTGACTAGAGGCGATTCGTTGCTAAGCTCCAGTGGAATAGAGAATCTGGGATCTTAAGCTAACATCTTCCCACAACCCCCTCTCCTACTTTTCTCCCTGACTTTAGTCACTTACTCACCATCATTACCTTCCTGGGCTTGCCGAATCTTGTCAAGTCCATCTCCTTTCTACCTTGTCATTTCTACTAAATTTATACACCAATGTAGTCTGGTGCTGACTGAGGTTTTCCTGGGAGTGTAGTCCTTCAACTCCATGTCTCTGAATCCTTAATCCTTATCTTACTACTTCAAGGTTGGGGTAAGAAGCTACACTTCTATTAATTCCTTCCAGTTATTAGTGTTCTGTCTCAACCTCGAGCCCAGGCCTGAGCTCCCCAACCCCCCGCAAATGATCTATTATCTTCTTGTATTTACCTATTTGTGTACATACTATATTCTCTAATAGAATCCTAGATGGCATAGGCCAGGGCTGTCCAAGGTTAAGTTTTTATTGAAACAATAGACAATATATTTTGATTTGCCATTTTAGTGAGAGTTCTGCTGTAGCTCAGCTTTGTTTACTAAAGCATTTATGCGAATTTCTATGCTGGTAGGCGGGGTGGCATAAATTACACTGTCAGAGGCATGCATTTTGGACAGCCCTGGCATAGGCGGTGCCATCTTTATCTATGTAATACTTAGCACACAGTTCCATAAACATAGTAGGTTCTTAATATTTGCTGAACTAAACTAAACCCTACTGAATTATAATTCAAACTTCTTATCCTAGAATTTCAAGTCCTGGACCAGTGAATAGAAATTGGGGGCCACTATATTTTATAAAGGATCCCTACAAGCTGCACATTGACTACGAAAACAACATATTAACATAATCTATGTTCTATTTTATTTTTACTTATTTTGTTAAATATTTCCCACTTAAATTTTAATCTTGTTGGTCTGCAGCAGGCAAAGGTCTCTGCCCTAGATGACTTGCTACCACTCTACTATTAAAGCTACCTTATCGCTGCTCTTCTTTTAGCCCAAGCTCCAAGCAAACATGCCTTTTTATACACCCTTCCCTAAACCTGGAATGTCCCCGATTTTAAAGCACTACACAAATATTATCTTATGAAACTTTCCTGTGATCTTCCATAATTCAGTATAATAACTACAACTACTCACATTAAAGGGTTGGGAAGTGCTGTTTCCATTACAATCATGTTGTAGGTTGTACACTGACCCTCTTCTGTTCTCCCTCTATACCACTTCACTTGGTCATCTCATCAGCTCCCATGGATCTGTACCCTGATGATTCTCAAATCTACCTATCCTCCCCCGGAAACCTCTCTGGTGACCTTCAACCTCTAACACCCTTTCAGGTATTTAGAATTAGATGGCCGGTAGACATCTTAAACTCTGTATGTTCAAAAATCTCCGTATGTCCAAAAAAACAAATTCATCATCTTCTCCCCCTGTTCCCAACCACTTCCCTATTACTGTGGAGGGTAATACCATCCTCCCAGTCCTTTGGCTTGCAACCTAGGTGTTATCTTTGACTACTCACTGTCTCTCACCCCATGTCCAATCTATTGTCAAGACCTGCAGATTTCACTGTGTAACACCTCTTCAATATTCCCCCTTCTCTCCTCTGACTCTACCACCTGTCTAGGGTAGGGCCTCATCACCTTGAGCCTGAGAGAGCCTGCTGGTGGGTCTGCTTGCTTTAAGTCTTCTCCCACTCCAATCCATCCTCCATTCAGACATTAAAGTGATTTTCCAAAAGTAAAGAGTCACCTTTCTCCTACTCAAATTCCAGTGGCTTCCCATTGCCTCTAGAATCAAATACAAAATGCTATTTGGCATTGAAAGCTTTTATAACCTAGCCTCCTCCTACCTTTCCAGTCTTGTTATATCATTCTCTCATACCATACTCTTCACCGGAATGACACTGGCATCCTTGCTGGTCCATAAACAAGATACTCTCATCTCTTGGCTCCTGGTGTTTTCTCTGGCTGTCCCCCAAGCCTGGAATCCTTTATTTCATCTGCACCTACTACTGGCTTTTCTGACTTCCTTTTAAGTCTCAACCAAAATCCCATTTTTGCAGAAAGCCTTTTCAAACCCCTCTTAATTCCCTATTTATATGTAAACTCCCTCTTAATTCCCTGTTTACTATATTTATTATTCCTATTTATCCTGTTTGCATGTTGTTTCCCCCATTTGATTATAAACTCTTTGAGTCTAGGGGTTGTCTTTTGCCTCTTTTTGTATCTGCAGCATTTAGCCCAGGTACACAGTGCCAGGTACGAAGTAAGTGCTTAATAAATATTTTTAATTGATTGATGATAGGCAACAGTAACTCTGAACCCCAACTAAGTATTATCCTCCCCAAAAGAATTCCATTCGTCATTAGTAGACCCATATTATTTTTAAAATTATACTCTTATTATAATACTTTGAATTTCATCAATAAAAAACATGTAGAAATTTGTTTTCTTTTGTTATATAAGTACCTACATAATATCCTTGATTTTGTCTTTTGGCCCACAAAGCCTAAAATATTTACTTATTTAGTCTTTCAAAGAAAAAGTTAGCTGGGTAACTTCTAATCTTTCCCAGGCCACCACTCCTCAAAGTGTGTTATTGCCTCCACTGAAATGTAAGAGTATGGAAATGGCCAGTGCTTTTGTATCTGCATCCCCAGCACTTAGCCCAGTGCTTCGCAAAAGCATTCATCCATTCCTTCTAACTACTATTTTGTATTAATTATTTGTGTTTATGTCAGATCCTATCAATAGATGGTAAAATCCAGGAAGGAAGGACTTAGGTAATCTTTTCATATCTCCAAGAGAATAAGTATAATGATGTGTACACATAAGATATTTAATAAATGTTTGTGCAATTCAGTTGAGATATCCAGCAGGCAAGTGGAAATGTAGGACTGAATCTCAGGGAGAGATATCAGCTAAATATAGATATATGGGAATGATCATAAAGGTAGATTCAAAAAGGAAAGAATATATGTAATTATGATGATCTCAGTACACCTACTTAGAAATAAAATTTAGAGCAGGAAAGGATCTCGGACAAACTTAATCTAGTCCAACTGCCTTGTTTTTTCACACGAGAAAACTGAAATTGGGTGCAGCTAGGTGGCACAGTGAGTACAGCACTGGCCCTGGAGTCAGGAGGACCTGAGTTCAAATCAGGCCTCAGACACTTGACACATGTACCAGCAGTGTGACCTTGGGCAAGTCACTTAACCCCAAATGCCCTGCCAAAAAGCAAAAAAAAAAAAAATTGAAATCACAGGGATGTAAGTGACAGGCAGCATATGAACCCGGGTCTTTGGAAGGTGGTGACAACAGGAATAAGCATTTATAGAGCACCTACTGTGTGCCGGACTTTCATTTTATTTTCATTACTACAATGTAAGTGCTATTATTATCCTCCCATTTTACTGTGGAAGAAAATGAGGCACATCGAGGTTAAGTGACTTCTGCAGGGTCATATGGGTCATATAGCTAGTAAGAGTCTAAGGCTAAATTTGAATGTCTTCCTGACTTCAGGCTCACTGGGCCACCTAGTTGCCAACAGAACTGACAACAAAGCTAGTACTATTTCCACTCTACCAACAAGCCTTTTCTATGATTAGAAAGGTAGAAGAGAGAACAAAAAGATGAGTGTCATAGAATCCAAGGGAAGAAAAAGAATAGTTAGAAAGAAAGAAAAGAGTACTTAGAAATGCTGCACAAAAGAGATTTGGTAACAAGCCCTCTGATTCATAGTTTAATCTATCAACTACCTTCTAGTGGTTATTGTTCTACCTAGGCAAACAAATAGTATGTACATTGAATATGGATGATCTTGATGGGGTGCTCAGGCCCCAATCCTAAGATCATGTCTCTGGAAGCCTCCCAGTTTCTCAGCGGGGCTTTGTCCTGTGAGAAAATTTTCTCTTGTTGCAGAACACATTCTCTTATCAGGACAGAGGGGTGCCTGGCCCAAGGATTTTTGTTCCTGGCTGGCCCAAGGACTCTTCCTCCTGCCACATCCCCAAGTTCCATGCCTCTGACATCTCCCTCAAGGTCTGGTATACTCCCTACACTTTTGTATCCATAGCTCCCAAAGACACCTGGGACCCTCAGATTAACTAATTAGTATACTTGGCATTCCTTTCCATGCCCCTATTCCATATAAACCTCAGCACAATCTTGCAGGTTCCATAAAGACCCTTGCCCACTTTTGCTAAAGCATTAAAATAAACTTTTTGCCACTTGACTAAGAGAAGGCTTGAGTGTGTGAATTCATTCCAGGCAACTATGCCTTGGCATTCTCAGGGTCGCAGCACCCCCAAAACCTCTTCTATCTTACCAGAGGATTTCTAAAATTGTCATCAGGAAATGTGAAAAGAGAGCAGTGTTGATACATTGGAAAGAACTTCAGATTTTAAACTTAGAAGACATGGGTTTGAATTACCCCTTTTCCACTTACTGCCTTTGTAATCTTGGATAAGTTACAACAGGTTTCTTCATCTGTAAAAGGAGGGGATTAAGTTAAGTGATCTCTAAGATCCCTTCCTTAATGATAATTTCATATGGCTGTATGAGAGTTCCAATTCCAGGGAAAAGAATGTGAATTTTGATGTAATACAAAATAGGACTAGCAAAACAGTGAATTCTAGGAAAAAACAAATCTACAACCAAACTGGCTAAACCTAACTAAACCATTTCATTGGACTGATCATCTAGAAGGTCTGTCCATTTCTCCATTTCAATACTTCAAAATGTGATTGCTTTTACCTAAAGAAAGGCTCTCCAAAGAGATCCGAAAAAAGAATGAAGTTATTTCAAAAATGAGTAGCTTTCTAACACTCCATGGTAAGCCCTAATTTTACCAAACAATTTAAGTCAGCTTTAGGTAACAAAAAACAGATAGTGGTCAAGTTTCCAGTCAGTGAGTACTTTCAAAATAGGATTTTCAAGCCATGAGTAATATTCATAGCCATGTCAGCAACAATGGATTTCACATTTCAACAGGAAACGGAAAGTGCCATCCCAATTCTGCAGCAAAATACACTTAACATTTAACCTTCCAGGTGCTGTGCAAAATACAAATCATGAAGTTCCGAAGCAGGGAAGTCTGACAAAATACACTGAACCATTTTACTTTCAAAAGAGTTGGCACCAAAAAACATTACTTTCACAGGAATAAAAACAAATGCTAGGTTTACTTCTATTTCAATCACACACACATACGTATGTATATGTGTGTATGAGTGGATATGCAATAACAAGTAGATATCATACTTCCCTCAACAAAGAAAATCCTGCATAATATGCTTTAAGAATTCTAAAACTCCACAAGGCATATTATCCAAAAGAACTCTACTAATCAGAAATTAAGAAATAAAACAACTCAATCCTCTGTAATGCATTGATACTTTTTTTCCCCTACAGAAACCTTTTGCAGGAAATCTCCATTTGATTTCTTCAGAATTGTACCATTACTCAGACATCTCGTTCCCGCTTACATCATTCATAATCTTATGCTAACTTCTGCTAATTTCCACTCCAGTACCTTTCTCTAAAAGAACTGGTGAACCACAGGTGCCACCAGGACACAGACAGAGACCTTTTTAAGCGTTAATTATCTGAAATTTTACCTTCTAGGACTTAAAATACAGGTGACCCAGACCGGAAACGATAAAATGACAAACAAAAGTGGGCCAGAGAAACAGAAAACCTGTGGAAACTCATCGATACAATTGAAGGAAGAATAAAAAAAAGAGAGATACGAGCAAATCAGGAAGAGAAAGCAAAGAGTTGGCTGCGTGCGAAAGGTCCCTTCGGAACACTGGGCTTCCCAGGCTGGATGATTCTCCCTCCCTCCCCTCAGTTTCCATACCGCCCCCCCCAATACATCAATTACACACACCACCCATTTTGGGAACCAGCCCCAACAGTGAGGGTGATCACTCCAAATGCTATCAAAAGGACCACACAATTTCAGCTCCACTGCAGTAGGAGTTCAATCCTGAACCCCCAAGAGACCAGAGAGATGGATTTCGAACATTTCTTTTGTTCCATGGCTCCCTCGGGCCCTCTTATCTCTCCCACCAGGCGACCTCCCCCCAGACCAACAAACAAGCCTCGAGGTCCAGTAGGGAGGGCCACCTCCCGATGGTCTTCCCAGTAGCCACGCAAACTAGGCAAAACACCTAGCCCCCACTTGCGAAATCCCTTTCAAGCCGCTCCGCTCGGCTCCGCGGTTCTCACTCGCCCGGGTACAGAGTCCTACTCCTTTGTCTCTCCGCCCCATTGTACCCAGGGCGAATACAGGCGGGGTAATTCCCGGACCTGCAGGAATTCAGTGGGGATCCATCCTCTCTCCTCTACTCACCCGCGGTCCAGCACAGGAGCGCAACGCACAAGAGGAGCTTCATGGTGAGGGGACTGCCCTGGCTCTGCGCTCCAGCCCCAGCCACAGACTGCCTTCACTCCGGTCCGCACTCTCCCGCCGGTCCGGCTCCCAGCCTGGCTCACCAACACCTCGGTGCCGCTGTCCTCTCCCTCTCCCAGCCCGCACCAGGGCGAGCAGGTGAAGCTGGCGTCACTTCCGCTCCGAGCCTAGGCTTTAACTCCGCGCCTATGCCCGAGGGTTCAAGGTCTGACCGGGCTCTGATCCTTTCTCACGCTTCTGCCGCGAGCCCCAAACCGACGCCCCGAAACCACCTTCTTGGGGTTGGATGGTGATGGTGCTGGAGAGGAAGGCTACACGTGCCTGCCGGGAGCGAGAGGGAGAAGGCACCAATACCCCGAGGGTGGTTTTTCCAGGAAAAAACAGAACCTCATCTGCATTAGCCACCGCCCATACTCAGTAGTCTTCTTTTAAATTGGCCAACCCACAATTTTTTTAAAAAAAGGTATCGCTCACTCAAGACCCCCAACCCTTTTGGCTGAGAGAGCTACATTCCCAGAGCAAAGTCTGGACGCTATTCCCTGGAGATTGGATAAATTTTTCTGACTGGTGTTACGCACGAGCTCATTTGCACTTCATTTTATTTGACCCCCTGGCCTTAAAGAGAGCCCTAAGGCATGGACAAGTGTAATTAAAAGGAGAGCCATACTCTCGTTGTATCCCCTGGAAAAAGGAAGAAATCGCCTTAAATTTCAGCCAAAGAGTAGGGAATGGAAAAAGAAATAATTGTCTTAACTCTAAACGGAGTTGACATCCAACACTTCGATTAAGTATATTAAACAAAAAAGGTTGTATATATTATTTATATATGTATATATTAAAAGGACGCAGTTGGAGGAGAGGATAGGCAGATTTCTCTTAACAAAATAAAGACAAAATTATATATATGCATATACATATATATGTATATATACATATACATATTAAGTACTATATAAACCCTGTAAGAGTGGTTTAAAAGATTTGGATAACTGTCTAATTTCCAAAACTGCTGGAGCTGCCCCCAGTTAATTTAGGGTGGGCCCCTTCAACAGTTTCCCTTTGGTCTAGCTCACCAGAAAACTGCCAGTTTTTAGTTATAATGAAATTAAAATGGTGTGCAGTAAACTTTTAGGGGCAGGGACCATAGGTGAAGTGGAAAGGATGCTGGATTTGGAATCAGGAAGATCTGGGCTCAAAAGTTGGCTCAGCAATTTACTGCCTCTATAACCTAGCCAAGTCCCAGTTTCTTTGCTATTGTTTCCTCCTGTGTAGAGTGTTGAGATTATACTAAATATGTATACTAAGGTCCCTTCTAGCTCTAAGTTTATGATCCTTCGGTGGCCCACAAGGTCTTTCTTACTGTAAGTCCCCAGTTAGTCATTCCCAGTTCTAAATATTTGGGGTTGGAGAGGTTGAGAAATTTTGCAAACTATAATTGACAACCCTCTCCCCGCCCCCCAACAAGGTTTTACTTTTTCCAATCAGCCATAACAACACATTTTAATTAAATAAAGCAATAATATAACATTCTTCTCACAAAAATTGAGCCTCCATGAATACATACACTCTCAGGAAGAAGAGTGGACATCCCTAGGAATTAGACGTGGGGATGATGCATCTACTCTTGCAAATGTACCCAAGGCATCTCTATTTACCAGGATGTACACAGAGAGAGAGCACATTTCTTTTTCCCTTCCCCTGCCCCGACTACCATCAGACATAAATAGGTGTGTGTATGTATAAAGTTATGTAAATTTTTTTCTTTTTCCCTTTTTTTCTTCTCTTCCCCCTCCCCTTCCCCCACAATGTATACATAGAGATGGGATGACATGTATTAGAGGGGCAACTCATACCTCTGACACTGCAAAGCTGTCAGTGTCTTCTACAAAAGACATCACACTGACATCACACACTACAAAAGACAGACCTGCTCCCCAGAAGGCTTTGTTCTCTGAAAAATATTTTTTTCAACATGCCAGCTGGTCATCAGCTCTATTTTCAGGGTCATCTGAAGCAAGGTCTACTATGAAAACTGGTTACAGTTTTTTCACCATCTAAAAGCCAGCTGCACCATTCACTGAGAGAATGCTATGATAGATTAAAGAGCCTCACTCCAACAGCTTCCTTTTCTGCTTCCTCCTGCTTCAACTAGTTCTGAGATAAAATGTTCAGACCACCTAAACTCTGTACTACATCAGGAAGAGGTGCTGTAATTACTGATCCTTTCCTATGAGGAAAGTCCTCAGCTAGTCAGTCACATAAAATATATTTATTAAGTTTTATCAAGCAAGGCACTTTTACTAAGTACTGTGTATACAAAGAAAAGCAAAAACACCTTTCCTGTCCTCAAAGCGCACACATTCTAATGGGAAAGAGAACATACAAGTAAGTATATATAAATATATATGGAAAATAATCTCAGAAGGAAGTCATTTGGAATTGGGAGGGGACAGTAAGTGGGTAAGGGAGAGACCAAGAAAGATAACACTATAGAAAATGGTATTTAAAAAAATATTTTATTTTTAATTTATGGAATAAAACAAGCTTTTCTCTAATGTAGTATAATAGGAAAGATGATTGCATATAAAACTACGAATCTATTATGTACAGCTTGCTATTCCTCTTAAATACATAATAATCATGTTATTTTCTTTTTCCTTTTTTCTCCCCCCACCCCCGGTGGCTACTGTTAGACACAAATACGTATATATGAGTGTGTGTATGTATGTATACATACGCATACATACATGTATAGGAATAAAATAAAGTTATCGTGTAAATTTCTTTTTTTTATTTTCCACTTTTTTTCTTCCCTACCCCACCCCACTCTAGAGATGGCTGCTATTAGGCACACATACACATGCAAGCATACATACATATATATATACATATAGATACATACATAGAGATACATACATACATATATAATTGTTTTATACATACTTCTATTTTCCAATTCTTGAAGATGGGATTTAAGTTGAGTTGTGAAGGAAGCCAAGTAGTTGTGATGAAGGAGAGCCTTCCAAGGAAACAGAAGCAGCCAGTGAAAAGGCAGAGAAAGGAAATGAAGGGTTATGTGTGAGAAACAGCAAGCAGGCCAATGTACCTGGTTTGTTAAGTACGCAGAGGGGGAAAGGTGTAGTGAGACTAGAAAGGTAGGAACACACTAGGTTGTGAAGGGGTTTAAAAGCCCAGTAAAGGATTTAATATTTGATTCTGAGGTTATAGGGAGGCATTGTATTTTATTGATTGAAGGTGCTGCAGGTTGGGGTGCTGGCTGTAATGGTACAAGGGAAGCCTTCTTTCAGTCAAGGTAGGTTTGTTTTGAAGCCAATAGAGCAGGCTAGATTCCTAATGAATCTTTACTTAGATGGGGGCGAGAGTGATACTTACATTAAAAAAAAGACTGAGAGGATCTGGATAGGATTAAGGAATAGTAAATAGCCCCTAGATGTGACAGTGAAAGGAGTATTACCATTAAGTGGTCTAGTGGGCCTAGAGCCACTGTGAAAGGACTGTTAAGTACCTAGGTGGGCTGTGATGGGCCAGGTACCTCAGGCAAGCTGCCAATGATCTGCTCTGCTGAAATGTGTGGGAAATTTCCAGAACTGGGCTGCTTTCAAAGACATGGTCTTTTCATTTTCAGGGTTTCGGGTCCCATCACCCCATCAGTGGGAGTAAGAAAGAGGGAGGTAATGTGGTCGAATCTGTGCTTTAGGAAAATAACTTTAGCAACTGAATGGAGGATAGACTCAAGTGGTAGTAGATTTGAGACAGGGAGACAAACTAAAGGGCTACTTTGCAGTCGTCTAGGCATTATGTGATTAGGGTCTGTACCACATGTGTAAATAAAGAGAAGGGAACGTATAGAAGAGGTGTATTTTTTTCCCTTTGTTTCTTCCCCCATCAGACACAAATATATGTATATGTATATGTGTATACACACATATATGTGTGTATACACATATATGTCTATATTGATATATGTATAATTATTATATACATACTTCGATGCAAATAGCATCTTCTTTCATAGGTTCTTTGTAGTTAATTTATAATTATAATATTTATAATAATTATATTTATAATAGTCAAAATGCTAAAAGTTGTCCTTAAAATAATATTGCTGTCGCTGTATACATTTTCCTTCTCTTGGTTCTGTTCATTTCTGCCTTCCTGTTTCATGCAAACTCTCCATGTTTTTCTAAAATCATTGAGCTCATAATTTCTAGCACAGTAGTAGTCCATCAAAATCTTATACCACAACTTGTTCACCCATTCCCCAATTGACAGGCATGCCCGCAATTTATAGTTCTTCGATACCACGAAAAGAGCTGCTATAAATATTTTAGAACTTGTAGGTTCTTTTCCTTTAGAATACATATGTTCGTTTCCCTTTTCCCTTATCCTCTTTGGAAATAGACTTAGTAATGGTATTGCTGGGTCAAATGGTATAGGCAGTTTAATAATTCCTTGGGCATGATTCCATATTGTTCTACAAAATGGTTTGATCACTTTGCAGTTCTACCAACAGTGAATTAGCATCCCAATTTTTCCACATCCCCTCCAACGTTTGTCACTTTCCTCTTCTATCATTTTAGCCAATATGATAGATATAAAATGGTATCTCAAGGTTTTAATTTGCAGTGCTCTAATCAACAACAATTTAGAGCATTTTTTTATATGACTATAAATTGTTTTGATTTCTTCATTGGAAAAATGCTTGTTCATATCCTCTGACCATTTATCAATTGGGGAATGACTCATATTCTTATAGATTTGATAAAGTTCTTTATATATTTGAGATATGAGATATCTGAGAAACTGTCTATAAAAATTTCCCCCAAATTTTCTGCTTTCCTTCTGATCTTGACTATATTGGTTTTATTTGTACAATCCATCTTTAATGTAATCGAAATTATCCATTTTGTACCTCACTCTGCTGTCTAGCTCTTGTTTATTTATAAGTTATTTTCCTATCCTTAAGTCTGCTAAGTAATATGTTCCATGTTTTTCAAATTTTCTTGTAATCTCTCTCCTTATATCTAGTTCGTGTATCCATTATTGGTCTATACCCAATTTCTGCCATACTGCTTTACAGTTTTCCCAACAATTTTTACCAAAAAATGAATTCTTATCTTTAAAAAACTTGTCTTTACTCTCGACAAATGCAAAGTTACTATGTTCATTTGCTACTGTAAATTATATGTCTACTCTGTTCCACTGATCTACCTTTCTATTTCTTATCTAGTACCAGATAGTTTTGATAATTACTGCCTTATAATACAGCTTAATATCTGGTACTGCCAATCCTCCTTCCTTTACATTTTTTTCCATTAGTTCCTTTGATAGTCTTGACTTTTTGTTCTTCCAGATGAATTTTGTTATTATTTTTTCTAATTCAGTAAAATAATTTTTTTATAATTTAATTGGGATGTCATTAGATATATGAATTAGTTTAGGTAGAATTATCAGCTTTCTGCCCTCCCCCAGTCTTCTTACACTTTTCTCTTCCACACTTACTCTGATTAACTCACCCTGGCCTCTTTGCTATTCCTCATGCAAGACAGATCTTCAAACTCCAAGCGTTTTTGTTGGATATGCCCCGCTACCTCTCCTCCTTTCTGCCTCCTGGCTTTCCTGGCTTCCTTTAAGTCCCAGCCTTTCTCAATCTCTTAATTTTAGCATATTCCCTATGTTGATTATTTCCTATATAATCCTGTGTATAGCTTGTTTGTATACAGTTGCTTTCATATTGTCTACCCCATTACACTAGTCAGCGGTGGGGAACCTGTGGTCTCGAGGCCCCAAGTTCCCTACTCCTAAACTAGCTAATCTAGAATTGAACTATGAGGAGACTGAAGCTGACCTTGTCCCCATTCCCAGACTTGTGAGATGCCTGAGGTGACCAGGTATTACAACCAGACTCTTTCTCTCCCCTCCCCCCAGCCTCTGGCTATTTTGTAAATATTCAACTCTTCCCTCCTCTGGGAAGGGAGATTTCAGGCTTTCTCTAAGGACTAATAGTTCTTATGCAAAACAATTTACCTGGTTAAAAACTTGGAATGTCCCAACCTCCTTGAACTTACTTTAGGAGTCTTTCCAAGAATTGTACCCATCTTGCTCTGCCCTAGTACTCTGTAAGAACCCCTTGTCCAGCTCTTTCTCACATACCCCAACACTTGCTGCTGCATGGCATGCTGAGCTACCATTCCCTTGCCTTGCAAAGATCATAATTTTTGTTCTATTGGAGGTCTTCTGTTTAGTTCAGATTGACAGTGTGTATATAGTTTGTATATCATTTATATGTGCATGTTATTTCTCCTCAATAGAATGGAAGCTCCCTGAGGTTAGGGACTAATTTCTTTCTTTTTTGGGGGGGTAGGGATCTTTGTGTCAACTGCAGCTAGCTTAGTGCCTGACACACAGTATGCACTAAATCAATACTCAATTTATAGATTGAATTTCCCCCATTTTTCACAGCAATCCATCCCAGCCCTGTGTCTCCCTCTGATCTCTCTACACATATAGTGCACTTTATAGCAGGGCTTCAGTGTGATTTATGTGGCCCGCCTACAAGCATAGAAATTTACATAAATGCTTTAGTAAAGGAAGCTGAGCTACCTCAGAGCTCTCACTAAAATGGTAAATCAAAATATATTGTCTATTGTTTCAATAAAAACCTAAGCTTGGACAGCCCTGCTTTATAGCATTAAGGCTGTGTAGAGTGACTTCCTTGTCTTTGCTTGTTTCCTTAGTTGTAAAATAAAAGATTTGAACTAGTTGAATTGTAAGGATCATCCCGGTTTATAAATTTAAAGAGGCAACTTTTTTGGGCCAGTTTCAAATGTGAGAATTTTTTCATTGACATATTTCCTCAAAGCTTCAATGATTTTGAGGTGAAAAGGAACCTTGGAGATCCTCTAATCCAGCTCCTTTGTTTTATAGATGATATATACATATATATACATATATACACACATATATGTATATCTATATGATAGATATAGATAGCTAGACATAGATATATTTAAAGATTACTCCCAGTTTGTGAGAGGTCTCATTTCCAAGTAAAACAGTTAAAGAAAACTAATAATACAGTTATTGAATGTTATGTCGACTCAGTGACCCACTGTTCCCAGCCCTGCTTGTCAGTCAGTATTGGGGGAGGCATCACTCAGTCCTCCGATATTTGTGATATAGCCAAGTCAATCTCTACCTGCAAATTGTCATGTTCTTGCTATCTTGGGAAGGATCTGAGATACAAGGACTAAACCTCTTCACCTATCTGAATTGTCTTAAAATTACCTATAAAACCTGGCCCCACCTTGAAGCTATATTGCTGATCTCCAGTGATCAGCCCAGTGTACATGTTGCTATCCTGATGTACTTATAAAAAAATCCTTTTGCTTCTTTCTGCTCTGAGTTTTGCCTCACTAATCAGGGTGAAAACCCGTATCAAGAATTTTCCTTTCAACAGAGTGATCTCATCTTACATGTCACATTTCACATTTTATTAAAAAAAATAACAGAAATCTGATTTCTCCTATTCCTACCCCCTACCCCACTGGGAAAAAAAAAAGAAAAGAAAAACAAATATAGTAAATGGTGCATAGTCAGGCAAAACAAGTTCTTTTGTTTTGCCAGGGTACAGGCTCTGGAAACCCACTTGAACTCTCCTTGAATCTTCCCAATGGATCTGGCATTTGCTTAAGGCTAAAATCCCCTCAACTGGCATTTCCTTAAACTAAACCCAGTTCTCAGTTACTCTTAACCTAGCCCTAGGCTTCATAGTCTATTACCTCAGGATTGCCTCTGGCTCCTTCCTACTCTTGATCCTATCTAAACCTCATTCTCTTGCTTCCTGGCCTCCAACCTCTAATCATCCCAGCCTACTGGCCATTCCCATCAAGATCCTCCCTAGACCCCTCCTCCAATCATTCCAGACTACTTGGCCAACCCTAGATCCCTCACACAGTTTTTCTTTATATAAGATCCATCTCAGCCTCTATTAAGGTGCTCAGATTCATTCTGGCCCACTTACCACTTACATTAATGTTACAAATGCTTGAGGGGTGGAGCTAAGATGACAGCTTGAAAACAGAGACTCACTTGAGCTCTCCCCCAAATCCCTCCGAGCACCTATAAAAATGACTCTAAACAAATTCTAGAGCTACAGAACCCATGAAATGACAGAGTGAAGTAAGTCTCCAGCCCAAGATGGCCTGGATGGTCTCTGGATGGTCTATCACACCTTGCTGGGAGCAGAGCCTAGCCCAGCTTGGGCCCTCCTGGAAGAGACCAGACCTGGGGCACAGCTGAATCACTGAGCTATGGCAATTTCCAGACTTCTCAACCCACAAATTCCAAAGACAACTTAGCAGGTCAGTGGGAAAACTGATGGACCTAGGTGAGAGAAGTATATGGCCCAGCTCTGAGGGGAGAGGGGGAGGGGAGGGGAGGGGAGGGGCAGAGGTGGCTGCAACAGTGGCTGCTTCTGGAGCTCCAGGCCCATAGACAGTGGGGGAAATCAAGCAGCTGATTAAAGTGGGAGTGCAGGTATCTCTTTGCTGGCACTAAGGCAGCGTTTTCTTGCTTTGCCCTGCTTGGACCTGGGTTGCAGTCCTGGTTGGCAGTCATTGGGGGAAGAGAAGTGCTGGTGTGACAGAGCTTGTGATGACTTGGAAAGGGAGTCCTCCTGCTAGTTACATAGCACAAAGGGGTGCTTTCACCCACAGACCAGAGCACAGGCCAGGAGAGGAGTGTCATACCACCTCAGAATAGAAATGGCTCTGAAAACAGCAGTGCAAAACCCCTGAATCTTGGGACAGAGCACTCTCCACTCTGGAAGCAGTCATACCCTGACAAAGAGCTCAAAAGTCAAGTAATTAGTTGGGAAAATGAGCTGGAAGTGTTAAAGGACTCAGACAATAGAATCTTTCTTTGGTGAGAAAGAAGATCAAAACATTCAGCCAGAAAAAGTCAACAAAGTCAAAGATCCTATATCAAAATCCTCCAACAAAAATATGAATTGGTCTCAGGCCATGGAAAAGCTCAAAATGAAAAGAAATGAAAGGGAAGGCAGCCTAGGCATACCAGATCTTTGATTTTATTTTTTATTTTTTAAATTTTTTTTAGATATCATCCCTTCATATTCAACTCATCCTGTGCCCTCTGTATGTATGTATATATATATATATATATATATA
>CM053622.1:504565128-504610606 GCA_028646595.1 Phalanger gymnotis | reverse complement strand
GGCCTCAAGATCTCACTCGAACTCCTGGGTCCACCCAGGGTTTGGCTCTGCTTCGGATTTTTTTTCAGCTGTAGTTTCTTGCCTCTCCTCGCAGCCAAGCCTCTGACGTTCTCAAGCCCCGCCTCAATGACCAGAGAACAGAGTCCAGAGAGCATTGGTTCCTGAGTTGGCCCCTCTTAAGTTATTAATCTATGCCCACACAGGTTTCACACCTGATAGGGCTTTGGGCCTGGGGCTTAGCATTTAACAGGTGAAAGTACTTTCACGGTAAACAAAAGCCAAACTCCTCAAGGGCACCCGTTAAACTAAGCCCATTTTGCCTTACTGGCACAACGGGCAATGGGGTATAGAAATCTATCTTGCCCTACAAGAAAGTAAGGGGAAAAGGGACATGACATATGTGTAATTGTAGCCCAGGTTTCTTTCCTTAAGACCTCTCTGTTCATATCCTTAAGCCATTTATCAACTGGGAAGTGGCTCTTATTCTTTTAAATTTCAACCAGTTCCATATTTATCTTGAAAATAAGACTTTTATCTGAGAAACTTACTACGGTTGGTAGTTATATAGATCTTGTGTATGTTTTGGAAAGCAGACTCTGAAATATTTTATATACTTTAGAGTATTTTGAATGGAATTTCTCTGTCTCTTCTGGCTGGGTGTTATTGATCTGACTATGATTGTGTTTATATCTTGAAACTTTGCTGAAGTTATTAATTGTTGGAATTAATATTTTAGTTGTCTCTCTGGATATGTCACACATAAAACCATATTATACACACTTCTAATTATCAGTTCTTTCTCTACATGTAGATGGTATTTTCTTTCATAGTTCCTTTGTAGTTAATTTGGGTATTTGTAATAGTCAAAATGACTTGTTCCCTCAAAGTTTTGCTTAAAACAGTATTGCTAGGGCATCTAGGTGGCTCCAGCACCAGCCCTGGGTTTAGTAGGACCTGAGTTCAAATCCAGTCTCAGACACTTACTAGTGACCCTTGGTAAGTCACTTAACCCCAACTGCCTCAAAAAAACAAAAACAAAAACAAAACCAAACCAATATTGTTGATACTGTATACAACATTTGCTTGGTTTGGCTCACTTTGCTTTTCACTATTTTATACAAGCCCTTCCATGTTTTTCTAAATTCATTGAGCTCATCAGTTTTTATAGGACAGTAGTATTCTATCACAATCATATACCACAGCTTGTTCAGCCAGTGACCAATTGATGGGCATCCCTGCAATTTCTAGTTCTTTGCTTCTACGAAGAGAGCTGTTAAGTTTTCCTCTTAGAATCTCTTTTTGGTGGTGATTGGTGGATTTTTTCTATTTCTTCTTTCCCCCTCATTCTAGAACTTTAGGGAAATTTTCCTTAATTATTTCTTGTAATATTGCATCAAGATTCTTTTTTGATCATACCTTTAAGGTCATTCAACTATTCTCATATTGTTTCTCCTCTATCTGTTCTCCAGATCAGTTGTTTTCTGATGAGATGTTTTACATTCTCTTCTATTTTTTTCATTGCTTTGATTTTATTTTATGATTTCTTGGCGTCTTATAATGTCATTAGATTTCCCCCAGCCCAATTCTAATTTCTTCCTTCTATTTTTATTTGTTTGACTTTTTTTTCATTATTTTCTTGGATTGTTCCCAATTTTTTTCTTAATTTTTCCTCACTGTCTCTTATTTGATTTTTAAGGCCCTTTTAAAGTTCTGCCAAGAACTCTTTTTGACATTTCTATTTTTTTTTCTTTTGGAGGGAGGAAGGCAGGGCAATTAGGTTTAGTGACTTGCCCAAGGTCACACAGCTAGTAAATGTGTCTAGTGTCTGAGGCTGGATTTGAACTCAGGTCCTCCTGACTCCAGGGCTGGTGCTGCCCCAACATTTGACACTTCTAATTGAAAAAAGAGTGGCTTTTTTAGCTCTGCTATCTTCCTCTGAATACGTACTCAGGTCTTCTGTATCCCTATAGTAGCTACCTTTGGTTGGGTTTTTCTCACTGGCTTACTCGTTTTATTTTGTTTTTTAGCAGCTATAATCATAATCAAGTTCTAGGCCCAGATGTGGAGAATGATGCCCCAAGCCTCAAGTCCTTCTTATTGTTATTTTCTGAGCTCTCCTGGGCCCACTCCTCTCCATCCCTAAGCATGTTAGGGCCTCCAGGCACAATGTCTTGCAAATGTTCTTGCTCCCGGTGGCCCTCCTGGGACTGCAAACTACAGCTATCTTCTCTGCCCTAGAACTGAAACAGGAGACTGCTCTCCTGCAAGTGCCCACAGCCTGCAGGGTCCCTGCTGCTCTGCTACTGCACTCACCAGGTGTGTGCTAGCTTCTTTTTACCCACAGCCACAGCCCAGGAACAGGTCAGAACATCCTTCAACAGTGGAAAACTCTTCAGTCTTCTACTCAGGAGTGCAATCCCCACACAGTTCATGAAGTGAAAGTTCCTGAGGCTGAGGCTGAGGCTGAGGCTGTCTCGGTAGGCAGCTGCCCTCAGGACTTATTGTTTGTTGATTCTGCTGAGTTGGCCTGGAGAAGTTTGTACTTCACTCAGGCTGAAACTCTGCCCCTGGAGGTCAAATCTTTCCTGAGGTCCTCTCTAGCTGTCTTAGGAGGACAACTGTTCTACCCTAACTTCTGTTTATTTCTGCTTCACTCCATTAACTCTGAGGCAACGCTCTGTCTTTTTTTGTGGAAGAAATTTGGAAAGCCTAAAGTTTTCTGATCTACTCCACCATCTTCCCAGAGTCCTCTCTTAGATTCTGATTTTTAATCCATTTCTGTTTTTGGGTGAGTTCATCCAAAATGATAATTGCTATTCGTATCATTTGTATATAATAATTACTATTTGTATAATTACTATTCACATTCAAAATTATAATTACTATTTGTGTATTTCCCTCCATCCTATTTTTCTTTATTATTGTCTTTCTCAGTCTCTCTTTTTACCATATTCCTCCTCAGAATCTAGTTTCCTTCTAACCAGTACCTCCCTAATTCACATCCTTTTAAAAAGACCTTTCTTTATCCTCCCTCCTTACCCTTCTATTCCTTATTCTATTTACCTCCAGTCCCTCTCTTATCCTCTCCCCCCAACCTATTAAATCTTAATCTATACACCCTTCTAAGAGTGAGAGAGGGATAAGTGATAAGGGAGAGCCCTTATCCTGTTCCCTCACCCTCTTATTTCTTTATAAATTTAGAAGACTTTTATACCCTTTTAGATGTACATGTTGTTCCCTCTTTACCCTATATATGATGAGAGTAAGGTTTCAGCACTGCCAATCATCATCTGCCCCCACCTGCTTCTTCTGTATCAGTCTTTCCTTTCATGCCTCATTTGTATGAGATAATTACTCCTTTTTACCTTTCCCTATCCAGTTTTGGTTTTTAGAATCACCCCATCATATTCAGCTCATCTCCAACCTTTCTTCCAAATTACCCAAGTAAGAATGATAAGTCTTAAAAATACTGATAACATTTTCACATATAAGATGTAAACAGTTTGATGTTATTGAGTTCCTTATAGTTGGTCTTTAATGTTTGCCTTATATTTCTCCTGGATCTTATATGTCAAATTTTCCTTTGAGTTCTGGTCTTTTTTTTTTTTTTGTTCAGGATTACACTCATCTTTGCTGGGTAAATTTTGTTTGTTTGTTTTTTGTTTTGTCTCAATCCCAGCTCTTTTGCTCTTAGAAATATAATGTGCCAAGACCTGTGGTCTTTTAGGGTGGAAGCTGCTAAGTCTTGTGTACTCTTGATTGTAGCTTTGTGATTATGTTGCACTAGAGATGTTGCAATATGTATCAGTGAAAGACATAGCAATTAAATTACAAAAACTACCAGTGTTAATGTTCATGAATAGGTTGACTACAATAAATGTAAAAAATCAGAAAATTTTGCTGGAAATCAGTTCATACATTAATAAAATACATTAATCAATTATTTTTTGTTGAATTCTTGATAATAGAAATTTCTGTCATTTCTATAATCATAATTTAGGGGCTCAGAGGTCAGGAGCAGCACTACCCTGAATTTGTGGCAATTGTCATTGACAAGCTGTTTATAGTGAATCACAAATGTAGGTCTAGATCATGGGGGAGTTTAAGTAAAACATAGAGGCAGCAATTACACTGTTATAGCCTAACCTGTCAGTTTTCTCCATAATTTAAAACTCATTGTTCCAAACTCACGATTTTACTTCTAAAATGATTTGGTATTCTCTTCACATTTTTGATTCTGAAGGAACTCAATAAATTTAGCATGTGTTATCATTTTATGATACTTATCCTTTTTGTCTGGTTGATTTAAGGTATTATATGCAACAGTTGATTTATAAATAGGTGAACAGGCTAAAAATTGTGAACTCATAAAATCATAAAATATTTGAGTGATAAGAGACCTCAGAGATCATTTTACGGGTAACAACAGGCTAAGCAAATTGTTTAATAGCAGAGAGTTAGCCAACAGAACTGAGAAGAATTGGGAAGAAAAACTCAGTTTCAAGAATAAATTTATACCATAATACAAAGCTTATCTTTTACTGCCAAATACTTATAGAACTACTGAAATCTGGAATGATGTCTCTATTATCTGTCTTGGCAGATGCCACTATCTTGGCAATAGTTTTTTTAGGATACAAAGAATCAAGACTAATCATAAAACAAAACTGCTTAATTTTTTAAAATTAGGAGAAGTTAGTTTAATATCTAGACTTCTTCCTTGACTTGAGCATAAAAAGACAGCCTACTTGGACATAGAGGATACTTACAAATAATTACCATGTGAAGTGTATTATTTTTATAATTTTAGAAATCAAATGATGTGTATTAAAAATCATATGATGCCCTACTTCTCTATTTACCAGATTATGACAGTTTTCATGGAGCTGAAAATGTGCTCTGGCCTTTTCTGGGAGACTACATTCTCTGGACCCTTAATAAATAACTTATATGGCTGTTGAGTGTTCCTATGACTGGAATTATGTCAAAAAAAGATTGGCAACCGAGTAAAAAAGAGCTGCCTCCTTAGTAGTTAGGGAGGCTGGGACTAACTCAGGTCGGTCCTCTTATGGATTAATTCCAACATTTCAATAACAGGAGATACTTGTAAGTTATTCAATAGCCAACAAAAGGAGATTTATATAGCCATAGAAGAGGAAGGAAGTTTAACAAAGATATTCTGTTAGGAAATCACAATTATTTACCTCTTCACAGTTTACTAGTATTAGACAGGTTGTCAATTTAAGGTGAGCAACCTCAAATGGAATACTGGACCTGGAGCTATTGGCTTTTTGGATTCAGGCTCACAGGGAGCCATATCAACAACCTGAGAAGGGCCCATTAGAAAATCTAGTTTGTAAAAAAAGCATGCTTTTTTTACTTTCAAAAAAAAAATTTATATTATATAATTATAACATATAAAATTTTATTCTACTTATAATTATGAAGACTCTAACTATAAAATTGTAAAGCTCTAATTATAAGATAATTATGAATATTTTATGTGGAATATTCTGTAAGAATTAAAAGAAGTAATCTCAGCAAGACCACATGCTTACTATTATCTATAAGATTTCATGTTAAATTTATTTTGCAAGTTGTGTTGAACATAAATAACATTATTAATGAAACAATTCACAACTTAGATGTTTAACATAATGTAATAATTACAAATAAATTTAACTTAAAAGTTGGAGTTTTTTATTTGAAAAAAAAAAAAAAGAAAATCTAGTTTGGAGGATAGTCTCAATAGGGGGCTCAAATGAACTACCCTGACCTGAACAAAAGGGTCTTAGGAAAATCTAACCTAGCCTACTTGGCAAGGTCCTAGGAAATATTGCTCTATAAAAGCTACAAAAAAGCTGTACCTCTCTCTTTGGGGGGAATATACCTTTCCATTAACTTTAAACACGTAGGGAAATGGATTTCTCACCTCTCTCCTCCGTACCAACAACTCTAAGGGTGGTGATACAGTTTACTGACCATCAGAATATGTGTTTGCCTAGGTGAGCCTGGCACTGGACCTCAAATCCCTGTCTGCCTTTTCTGCTTCATATTTCCTTTCCTGAACTCAGTTCACAAATGGTGATCCTAAGAAATGAATTTTTTAAAATTTTAATTTAGTTTTTTCTTAATTACATGGAAAAACAATTTTTAACATTAATTTTTAAGATGTTTGAGTTCCAAACTTTCTCCCTTTCTTCTCCCTCTCCTTGAGAAGGTGAACAATTTGCTATTGACTATATATGTGCAGTCATGCAAAATGTTTCCATATTAGCCATGTTGCATGAGAAAACAGACGAAAAACCCCCAATAAAATAAAGGTAATATAGGACTATAAAAAATAATAACAAAATTCATCTGGAAGAACAAAAGGTCTAAAATACCAAGGGAATTAATGAAAAGAAATGCAAGAGAAGGTGGCCTAACCATACTAGATCTTAAATTGAATTATAAAGCAGCAATCATCAAAACTATTTGGTACTGGCTAAGAAATAGAGTGGTGGCTCAGTGGAAAAGGTTAGGTATACAAGAAACAGTAGTCAGTGACTATAGTAATCTACTGTTTGATAAACCTGAAGACTCCAGCTTCTGGGATAAGAACTCATTATTTAACAAAAACTGCTGGGAAAACTGCAAAATAGTATGGCAGAAACTAGGCGTAGAGCAATATCTTGCACCACATACCAAGTCAAATGTCAAAATGGGTAGATGGTTTAGATATAAAGGCTGATACTATAAGCAAACTGGGAGAGCAAAGAATAGTTTACCTGTCAGATTTATGAAGAAGGGAAGAATTTATGAGCAAACAAGAGATAGAGAAAATTATAAAATGCAAAATGGCTAATTTTTATTACATTAAATTGAAAAGTTTTTGCACAAAAAAAAGCTAATGCAATGAAGAATCAGAAAGCTGAGAAAGAATTTTTACAACTAGTGTCTCTGATAAATTTCTTATTTCTAAAATATATGGAGAACTGAGTCGAATTTATAAGAATAGAAGTCATTCCCCAATTGATAAATGGTCAAAGGATATGAACAGACAGTTTTCAGGTGAAGAAATTAAAGCTACCTATAGTCATGTTAAAAACTCTAAATCACTATTGGTTAGAGAAATGCAAATTAAAACAACTCTGAGGTACCACATTGCATCTATCAGATTGGCCAACATGACAAAATAGAAAAATTATAAATGCTTGAGATGTGGGAAAATTGGAACACTAATGCATTGTTGGTAGAGTTGTAAACTGATCCAATCATTCTGGAGGGCAATGGAACTGTGCCCAAAGGGCTATAAAACTATGCATACCCTTTGACCCGGCAATACCACTTTTAGGGCTGTAGCCCAAAGAGATCATAAAAATGAGAAAAGGACCCACATGTACAACAACATTTATAGTAGCTTTTTTTGTGGTGGCCAAGAATTGGAAATTGAGGAGATGCCCATCAATTGGGGAATGTCTGAACAAGTTGTGGTATATGAATGTGATGGAATACTATTGTTCCATAAGAAATGATGAGCAGGTGGACCTCCGGAAAACCTGGAAAGACTTACACGAACTGATGCTGAGTGAAGTGAGCAGAACCAGGAGAACATTGTACACAGTAACAGCCACATTGTGTGATGACTAACTTTCATAGAGTTGGCTCTTCTCAGCAATGCAAGGATCTAAGACAACTCCAAAAGACTCATGATGGAAAATGCTATCCACATCCAGAGAAAGAACTATGGAGTCTCGAGGCAGATTGAAGCATACTATTTGCTCTCTGTTTTTGTCGTCGTTGTTGTTTTGTTTCTTCTTTCTCATGATTCCTCCCATTGGTCCTAATTCTTCTTTACAACATGACTAATGTGAAAATATGTTTAATATGAATGTATATGTAGCGCCTACATCAGATTGCACACTGTCTTGGGGAGGGGAGAAGGGATTGAGAGGGAGAAAATTTAGGACTCAAAATCTTACAGAAGTGAATGTTGAAAACTAAAATTAAATAAATGAATTTCAAAAAATAAAGTTAAAAACCCAAAACAAAACATCCTTTGATCTGTATTCAGACCTTATCAGTAATTTCTCCAGAGGTGGATAGCATTTTTTCATCGTAAGTCCTTAAAAATTGTCTTAGATCATCGTATTGACCAGAATAGCTAAGTCGTTCACAGTTGATCATCATGTAATACTATTATTGCTGTATATAATGTTATCTTGGTTCTGCCCACTTTATTTTGCATCAGCTCATAAAAGTCATCCAAGGTTTTTCTGAAAGCATCCTGTTTGTCATTTTTTAATAAATAGCACAATAGTATTTTAGCACTATGATACACCACAACTTGTTCAGCCCTTCCCACTTGATGGGCATCCCTTCAATTTCCAGTTCTTTGGAACTACAAAAGAGCTGCTATTAATATTTTTGTTCAGATAGGTTCTTCCCATCCCCCCTTTCTTTGATCTCTGGGATACAAACCTAGTAGTGGTGTTGTTGGATCAAAGGGTATGCACAGTTTTATAGCCCTTTGGGCATAGTTTCAAATTGCTCTCCAGAATTGTGCATTAGTGCCCCAATTTTCTCATATCCTTTCCAATATTTATTATTTTCCTTTTCTGTCTTATCGGTCAATTTGATAGGTATGAGGTGGTACCTCAGAGTTGTTTTAATTTGCATTTCTTTAATCGACAGTGATTTAGAGCATTTTTTTTTTGTATGACTATAGGTAGCTTTGATTTCTTCTTCTGAAAACTACCTGTTTTTATCCTCTGACCATTTCAAAATTGGGAATGACTTATGGTCTTATAAATTTGACTCACTTCTCTATACAATTGAGAAATGAGACCTTTATTAGAGAAACTTGTTGTAAAAATTTCCTCCAATAATCTTCATTGCATTGATTTTGTTTATGCAAAACCTTTTAAATTTCATGTAATCAAAATTATCCATTTTACATCTAGTAATGCTCTTTGTCTCTTGGTCATTAATTCTCCCCTTCTCCATATATCTGACAGGTAAAATGAAACGAGTGTTTATATCCCTGATGATAACCTGAATTTAAGAGGTCAGGAGTTCCTTAGTCAGTGTAGGCTGTCCAGTAGGAGGTGTTTCTTGCAATTACATTGCTTTCCTAAAGAGAAAGTGCACTGCCATCAGGAGAAACTGCCAGGACGATGCTGTTGCTGACAGGACTAATAAATCTTCAGCCATGCCCTAGCTTGCCGGGAAATCTGAGTTTGTGAGTTGTACAGACAATGTAGGTCAGAGATGAAAGTAAAATATCATGTCAGCAGTCCAACAAACTGCTTTTACCCTAAGGCACAGTTGAATAGGTGATAGATTATTGTTTCATGTTTTTTTTTTAAGTATTTGTTAAAGAACAAGTCTTTCATATTTGTGTTTGTGGTGGAGAAGTCTTAATTCCAAATAACTATTTTGTAGAGTAAATACTGTTTTTAGAAGGAATGCTATTAATCTAATTTAGGAAAGCCCTAGACTTGAGCCATATGTTTGTTGTGGAGATTTTCCCTGGAACTCCTGGGTGCTGGTATATTCAACCAGCATAGGTGTTCATTGTGGGAGGGGAAGGGGATGCTGGACTTGTGTGTGGCATATAAAAGAATTGAAGTCATTATCAATTTAGCACCGGGGGCTCCCTTCATCTTGCATATGTCTCTCCCTGGAGAAGCACCTACCCTTAGGTTCAAGGCACTCTAGTCATACCTTTATTTTTACTACCCAGAGAAAGGACATGATTCAAAGCAAAATAATTGAATAAAGTTGTACAGCAGGAAAAAAAACTATAATAAAACATTTTCTCACAAACATGGGATACACACAGATGTATATATTAATATTGGGAGAAGTGGACAGAACTAGGGAACACAAATGTAAAGAACATGTCTTCCTAGTATCATTATATATGTATATATGCATATTTGCATATATGTGTATACACATACATGTATGCACATATGTAAGAAGGGGCCCACAAATAGAGCAATTCTTTCTTCCGAAAAAGAGTGGGAAGAAAGGGCAATATCAAAGAAATGTATGATTAACAAAAAAAAAAGATGGATTGGTCCAATTGTAAAGGGAAGAACTTGTACCCTCTTCCACTGGTCTGGTCTCCTTGTGATGACAGGAAAAAGCAAAGAAGATAGTCAGCACATTAGGTAAATCCCTAGTGGTGGACTTATGGAAGAACTTGGACAAATACTGCACTGGATGGACAGGCAAGGATGAATTGTGAGCTGCATCATCATAGGAAACATTCACATCAATGAGTTTATGGATCACTTTGAATATTTGAGTGATACAAGGCATTTTGCATTTAGGAAATGAAGATTTATTTTTATGCTCCTCATTGATATATTCACAGGGGAGCTAGGTGATGCATTGGATAGAGTGCCAGATCTAAAGTCAGAAAGATTCAGCTTTCTGAGTTCAAATCTGGCTTCAGACACTTACTAGCTTAATGTAGAGGGGTTTGTCTCAGTTCCTGTATTGGCAATCAAGTTGGGACTTTTTTACTGTTTTAGAATGCTAAATTAATTAAGTGTCTTTGATTGAGTCTTACTAGGTGCAAAGCCCCAGGCCCAAATCCCTATCTACTAGGTGCTAAGCTGATGTGGGCATGAAGCCCTCAGGGCCCTAAGGGAGTCGCTAAGACCAGAGCCAATAGTAGGCAACTAAATTCTGGGTGCTCAGATGACATTTGATGATGTCCAAAGACTGTATAAAGAGAGAGAACAGAACTATTTGCTTGGGGCTCTCACTCTTGGAGGAGTGTTGATGTGGAGACTTTGGGCAGCTGTAGCTAAGATCCTCCAGCTTGTGAACCCAGATGTTGATGCCTTCTTGGCAACTATGAACTGTATGCGGTCTGTTTATAATATATCTTTGTATTTCATTTGTATTTGCGCTGAAGTTCGGGGTGCTGGCTTTTTCCTCTGAACCAAGTGAATGATACACACACACACACACACACACACACACACATATATTTGTATGGTGGATTGAAATAAGATTGTTAACCCCCTAACGTTACTTTCCTCATTAAAGCAGATCAAAAGAGTCTGTACTGGATGCGTTCTTGTTATTGGGCTTGTGTTGGTCTTTCACCCCACTGCCCACAACAGCTGCTAGCCAAATTGTTGCAACAGTTCCTCACCTGTAAAATGAGCTGGACAAGGAAATGGCAAACTACTCCAGTAGTCTTTGCCAAGAAAACCGCAGAAGGGGTCACAGAGTCAGACACAACTGAACCACAACAACACTCTTTCTTCAGCTCTTTCTTTAAAATCTCGATTAAAAAAAAAAAAAAGCCGATCTGTGGTTTAAAAAAAAATAAGTAAGATTGGGAGCCTGTCAAATAAATGTCAGTCAATCAAGTATAAATTTCTTCAAAAGAGCAGTTGTAGGGAGAGGGGCTTGCTTCTAACAGACAACCACAATAAAGGGAGAAAATTAGGTGAGGTGAATAACAAACTTTGACTTTGCCTCCTTAGTCTACCTTTTGTTCTGCCTCAGATTTATTTGCAGTTAAGTCAGGGTGTAAGATCATTGAAATCCTAAGTTAGTTACTCATAAGAGATGTTCTTATTTTTTCCCAGTTATAAGAATTATGAAAGAAAGAAAACTTTATTTTGGCCCAAGAAGTACTGCTTTAATTGTGCTAGTTGAGTGTAGTGTCTTGGACTAAAGAGCTGTTTGTTTGCATTTTTTAGGGAGGGGCTTTATAATTTCTTTTTTGTTTTTTTTGGAAGGGAGAGGCAAGGCAATCAGGGTTAAGTGACTTGCCCAAGGTCATACAGATAGTAAGTGTCAAGTGTTTGGTTCATATTTGAACTCAGGTCCTCCGGATTCCAGGGCCAGTGCTCTATTCACTGCACCACCTAGCTGCCCCTCGGGAGGGATTATAGCAATTTTATTTAGACCTAGCAGACTGAAATTAAAATAATGTTTGCCTCTCCTTCCTTAGTTGAGCTCACCTGAAGCACAATAATTTCTTCTCTAGCTCTCAATTTTAATTTCTCTGTAAATCTTTGTTTCAAGTGTTTCTTGTAATCAGTTAATCGATTCTGAAATTTTTTTTTGTTTTATAGGAAAGTTCAATCAATCAACATATATTAAATGCCTCCTATGTGCCAGACATTGTACTAAATGGTGGGGATACAAAGAAGCAAAAGACAGCCCCTGTTCTCACAGAGTTTATAATCTAATGGAGCTCATCTTTTTCACATTCATGGTTATGATTACTAATTGTATTTCTGTCCATCACATGCACTTACTTTTTTCCTTTCCCCTTTTCAGAGAAGAACAAGGCAGTGAAAGGGAAGAATTGTAAGCAACATTAGTGCTCCATAATTAAAGTCATCTGGTTCTACTTCAATGCCCTTCTATCAAGTTCTTACATTTTCTTTCTTATAATCCTCCATTTATACTTTACCCCTTAAAAGTAAAATTTTTAGAAATTTTGTGACTATTAGCTCTGTTGTTTTATCCTCCCTCTTAAAACATGTTCTCCCTTAACTGTCCCAATATTTCCTTGTTGAGTTTAATGTACTAGCATGTCAAACTCTTTGTGTGTGTGTGTGTACAAATGTATATGTACAATAGGTGTTTATGTGTGTGTGTGCATGTTCAGCTGTCCATTGTTGGGTTCAGATGAAAGTGAGGCTCATGTAATGTCTCCTCCACTCCTTGCTCTGTTTTAATATACTCTTTTTCTTATGCACCCTAATTATGAGAAATAGTAAATTCTCTACCCTACATACATTTCCCCTCATTTCTTCCATTGTATTCCCTCTTCCTTTCCTTTTCTTTCCTCTCTTAAAATCATCAAAACTACAGTCACTTAATTCCTCTTCTTGAACCAAATCCAAAGAGAGTAAAGCTCATATACTAATCTTCTCCCTCCCTTCTTTCCCTCTACTATAATATGTTTTTGTGCCTCTTGTCACTTAATTCCTTTACATCACTTGAAGTCATTAGGCTTTCGAAGGACATTTGTTCCTTTTCCTGGGCTAGAATATAAGTGCTTCATTATTATTTAGCCCTTTCCAATTCCTTAAATGTATCTAGGTTTATGGCTACAGAATTTGCATTTCAAAATTTCTAATCAGTTCTGGTCTTTTTTTCAGGAATATTTTAAAGTCCTTATTAGGTTAAAAGTTCATTTTTTCCTCCTGTTGGACAATGCTGAGTCTTCTACTTCCATGAAGGTCTTCAGAAACTGGATGACCTCTCTGGGCTATATTTTAGTGAAGATCCCTCTGTTGTATGGATTGGACTAACTGTGCATTGAGATCCCTTTCAACTCTCAAATTAGCTTTCCTGTCTACCTAAAAGTCTCAGTTAAAGTTTCTACCTTCTAAAAGAAGACTTTCCTGGTCTTTCTTCACCTTAGTGTCTTCATTCTGAAATTATCACCCATTTATCAGTAAATATTGTCAACAGGGAATCACAACTGCATGCAACTTTTAGGTTTTTGACAAGAGAAAAAATCATGCATGTAGAACCCAAAGAATTTACAATCCATATAGAAGTTTGCATGTTTATGACAGTAGAACATAGAGGAGGAGATAACATAAATCTTCACCTAAAGGGGCACAGCATAGGAGGGGGAAAGGTGCAGTAAAGGTGGGAAAGGACAAAACCCCTCCTGAAGGGGAGAAACATGGCGATGGCAAAAGCTGCATTCTTTTCCCTTGGGAACTGCTAGACTAAAAAGTGAGGAAGTTGTTTCATTGAAAACCCCTACCCTATTCCAATTAGTGTTAGTCAATTGGATATGAGAGGGGTAGTGATTATAAGTTCTGTCTGTTTGGCCCCAGAGCTGTGAGATGGTAAGATCACTTAATTATGGGAGGTTGGCTAGAGGCCCTTCACCCTTGTTTTTCCTTGTCATGGTGACCAAGCTCAGTGTGGCAGAGATGTCTCAACTGCATGGAAAGTCCCTCCAAATTATTTTTGTATCTCTGGACCATTCTCTCTTGTCCAACATGAGCAGGTGCCCATCTTGTGACCATCTTATGACCACTTCATCAGTGGAGATGCCCTATGCTTCACCTTATAACCACCTCCTCATTGGAAATATTTCCTCCCTTGCCCAGCCCATGACCCTGCTGATATATCGTTTTGCTTATTTTAGTGTATGTGTCATATGTCAACCAATGGAATTATTCTGTGTCTGGCATAGCTGTTCTTGAATATTTACATATCTAACCCTGTAAAAATAGGGCCCTAGAAGGAGGGGGCATCTCAGATTGTGAGGAAGATCTGAGGTCCACTTCATTACCAGGGACCATGGACCATTTAATAAAGTGCCATTGGCTCAAAGCTCTGCCTCAGTTTCTCTTATTGTAGGTTGGATAATTTTTATCCCCACAGAAGATATGATGATTTGCCACACGAGCAATTTCCTAGCCTAGTGCGACTGACTGGTGCCTCTCTTGACTTCCAGTGACACAAAAGGAGTCCAATTTGGGATGCAAACAACAAATTATGTCAGCTGGGATAGGGGGAGTGGGGAGAGAGGATTCATCCTTGGCACATTCAGGGCTTCCTACATGCTCTGGGTCCAGTGTTTCTGGAAAATATGGCAACTCAAAATGACAAGCTCAAGGGACCTCTTAACCTTCCTCAACAATATCTTGTTTGGGCAGAGTTGTTTTGCACAGTGGCTCTCCTATTGGACTGTGTACTCCTTGAGAGCAAGGACTAGGGCATTTTGTTTTGTTTTGTTTTGCTTTTGTTTCCATTTCTTTTTGCCTTTATTGTAATTCCTTTGCTTAGCTTGATGCCTGGCATGTAGGAGGTGCTTAATACATATCCATTTACTTGAGTCAAAATTTTTCATTCTACAAATAGTTCTTGGTTGTCGACCTTTACTTTTGCCTTTTAAAAATATCATTTCTTAAGATTTTTTCTCTGTTATGTAAGGTGCAGTATAGTTTTGTGTGATTCCTAGGTTTTTGGGTACTTTCTGGATACTCGAAGTATTTTTTTATTTGACTTGGAAGCACTGGAATTTGCCTAGGACTTCTTTAGAACTTTCACTCTGGTTCTAATAAAAGTTCTCATTTGTGATTTTTTGTAATATGGTATCTATCTTATGGGGGTCATGGTTTTCAGGGAATCTAATGATTCTTAGATTGTCTCTCTTTGACATGTTTTCTAGGTCAGGTTTTTTTTTTAAATAATAGATATCTATTTTTTCCCCTATTTATTAATCTCTTGATTTTTTCCCAATATTTCTTGTCTCTTGAAATGATTGATTTTTATTTGGTTCATTCTAATTTTCAGTGAGTCAACTAGTAAGATATAAATTATTGCTCTCAGTTATTTGTACTCCTACTTTTTTTCCTTCAGACCTCTTACTTCAATTTTTATGTCTTGCTTCATTTCTTCCAGTAACTCTTAAAGTCTCTCTGAGGTCCTGCTTATATTTTTGTGCAGCTATTTTTTTGGGTTTCCCTGCTTAGTAATTCTTGACCCATAATATTCTTTTTAAAATATATTTTAGTTTGTTTCATTAAACATTTCCCAATCCCATGGAAAAAAATTTTAACATTCATTTTTTAAAATTTTAGATGTCAAATTCTTCCTTCTTGTCCCCTTGAAAAAGCAAGTAATATGATGTTGATTATTCATGTAAAGTCATGCAAAACATTTCCATATTAGCTATGTTGCAACAACACATATACACTGATAAAACAAGAGAAAATAAAGGCCCATAGTATTTCTTTACAGTTTTTGAAATCCTTTCCTTTTTACTTACATCCAGTTTCTGAGTTGAGAATTTGTTTCAGTGTCAGGTTTTGCTCTCTCTTGTACTCTTGACTCTGATGGTCTAAGCCTCTTTGTTCTTTATTTCCCCTCCTAGATTCCTGTTGCTGGTTTCCTCTTGCATTTTGGGGGTTTTTGTGCTGTCAGGTTTCAATTTCTCTGTAAGAGGTCTTTTGTTGTTTATCCATAGTCAAGGTACAGCTCAAGGGTGGTATGAAGCTCCCAAGGAAAACTATTAACTACTATATCCATGACAAAAGTAACAAAAATTGTATGACTATTTCAATAGATGCAGAAAAAGCTTTTGACAAAATACAACACTCCTTCCTATTTAAAAACACTTGAAAACATAGGTAGAAATGGATTTTTCTTTAAAAATGATAAGAAACAGCTACCTAACAACATCAGCAAGCATTATTTTTAATGGAGATCAACTAGAGATCTTCCTAATAAGGATGCCCATTATTCAATATTGTATTAGAAATGCTAGCAATGTTAGCAATAGGAGAAGAAAAAGAAATTGAAGGAATCAGAACGAGCAATGAGGTAATGAAACTCTCTTTTTCAGATAATATGATGATATACTTTGAAAATCCTAGATATTCAACTAAAAGTTAATTGAAGCAATAATTTTAGCAATGTAGCGGGATATAAAATAAACCTGCATAAATCACCATCTCCATATATCACTACGTAATCATCATATATCATCAACCCTGCAAGAAGAGATGGTAAAAGATCCTCATTTAAAATAACCAAAGACAGCACAAAATACCTGCAAGTATACTGGCCAAGACAAACTCAGGAACTACATGAACACAATTATAAAACATTATTTTTAAAAAAAAATAATTAATTAATTTTTAGTTTTCAACATTCACTTCTGTAAGATTTTGAGTTTTAAATTTTCTCCCTTTCCCTCTCCTCAAGATGGCATGCAATCTGATATAAGCTCTACTTATACATTCATATTAAACATATTTTCACATTAGTCATGATAAAAAGAAGAATTAGAACTAATAGGCAGAACCACGAGAAAGAAGAAGCAAAACAAAACAAGAGAAGAGGAGAGCAAATAATATGTTTCCATCTGCATTCAGACTCCAAAGTTCATTCTCTGAGTGTGGATAGTATTCTCCATCGTGAGTCTTTTGGAATTGTCCTAGATCCTTGTGTTGCTGAGAACAGCTAAGTCTATCAAAGTCACTCATCGCACAATGTGGCTGTTACTACGTACAATGATAAAACCCTTTTAATACAAATAAAGTCAGATTTAAATAATTGGAGAAATATTAATTGTTTATGGGTGGACAGAGTCAATATAACAAGAATGACAATTTTACCTAAACTAATCCACTTATTTAATGTCATCCCAATTAAATTTATTTTATTGAGCTAGAAAAATAATAACAAAATTCATTTAGAAGAACAAAAGATTAAGATTACCGAAGGAATTAATGAAGAAATATATAAAGAAGGTTTAGCAGTACCAGATCCCAAATTGTGTTGTAAGGTGGTAATTATCAAAACTGTCTGGTACTGGCTAAGAAACAGATGGATCACTAGAACAGAGTAAATATACAATATGCAGCAGTAAATGATTATAGTAACCTTGTGTTTGACAAATGCTTTTGGGATAAAAATTTGCTATTTGGTAAAAATTTTTGGGAAAACTAGAAAGCAACCTGGCAGGGTATAGATCAATATCTAACATTATTTACCAAGATATGGTCAAAATGGGTATATAATGTAGATGTAAAGGGAGATATAAAAAAAATTAGAAGAACATTGAACATATTACCTATTAGACTTGTGGACAGGAGAAGTAATGAATAAACAAAGAGCTAGAGAGCATTGCGAGAACTAAAATGGTTGGTTTTGATTACAATAAATTACCAAGGTTTTGTACAAATAAAACTGATATAGCCAAGATTAGAAGGCAAGCAAAAAATTGGGGAAAAAATTTATAGACAGTTTGTTAGATAAAGGTCTCATATCTCAATTGTCAAGTTTACAAGAATCTGAGTCACTCCCCAATTGATAAACAGCTAAAGGTAGTTTTTTGATGAAGAAATCAAAACTATATATAGTCATATGAAAAATACTCTAAATCATTATTGATTAGAGAAATGCAAATTGAAACAACTTTGAAGTAGCATCTCATACCAACCAGGTTGGCTAGAAGATAAAAAGGGAAAATGGCAAGTGTTAGGGAGGATGTGGAAAAATTGGGAGACTAATACATTGTTGGTGGAACTGTGAACTGATCCAACCATTTTGGAAGGCAATCTAGAATTATGCCCAAAGACTTATAAAACTATGTATATACCCTTTGACCTAGCAATACCACTACCAGGTCTGTTTTCCAGGGTTATCAGGGGGAAAAGAAAAGAATCTACATGTTCTGAAATATTTATAGCAGCTCTATTTGTGATGGCAAAGAACTAGAAATTGAGAGGATATCAGTTGGGGAATGGCTAAACAAGTTATGGTATATTATTTTGATGGAATATTACCATATGGTAAGAAATAATGAGCAGGTTGGTTCTAGAAAAACATGGAAAGACTTGCATGAAAAAATGAAGAGTGAAAGTATTTATAAGTACTCAGATCAACTACAAAGGCCCTATGAAGGAAGATGCTATCTTTCTCCAGAGAAATAGAAATATGCATAGTATGGTTTTACACACACACACACACACACACACACACACACACACACACACACAAATGCAAACATTTTTCTGCTTGAAAGAGAAATTTCCAAACTGACAGATTAACCTTATGTCCCCAAGGACATTTCTCTTCCATAAAAGATATTTTTGAAGGAACATTTAGAGGAATGGTGTAATAAGGAAAAGTGTGTGTGTGTGTGTGTGTGTGTGTGTGTGTGTGTGTGTGTGTGTGTGAGAGAGAGAGAGAGAGAGAGAGAGAGAGAGAGAAAGAGAAAGAGAGAGAAAGAGACTGAAATGGTGGCCTTCTCTAGTGTGGGGTGGGGAGGGAGACAGTTTGGAACTTTAAAATGTAACAAAAATATATATTAAATTCTTACAAAAGGGTGGGGTGAGGCTCTGAGATAATGTATGTAAATACACTGTGCAACTTAATATAATATGAAACTTAATAATGCTATAATAAATGACAGTTGATATTAGCCTCTAGTCACTAACTCTGTAGTTTGGTGATGACAGACTTAAAAATTAAAAAAAGAAAATGCCTATTGTAGAATGAATATTTTTTAAATTACACCTTTTTTTTTCATATTACAAACATTTGTAGGGTACTCCTACTTTGTGAAAGGTCTCTTTTAACAAGGTAAAACATTTAAGTAAAACTAATAGAACAGTTGGCAACTAGGTAGCGAAGTGGACCTGTAGTCAGAAAGACTCACCTTCCTGAGTTCAAATCTGACCTCAGACACTTACTACTGTGTGACCCTGGGCAAGTCACTTAACCCTGTTTACCTGAGTTTCCTTATCTGTAAAATGAGTTGGAGAAGGAAATGGCAAACACTCCAGTATCTCTGCCAAGAAAACCCAAATGTGATGATGAAGAGTTGGAAACAACTGAAAAAAAGTACAGTTATGTCCTCTTAAAAGTGCACTCAGCATTTCCCATCTGTATTATCCTCAACTCTTAAAAAAGAAAGCTAACAGAAATTCATTTTCTCTTTTTCCAACCCAAGAAAAACAAATATTTGCAAGATTTTTTTTAGTCGAACAAAAAAAATCAAATAGCTAGCTTGCAAAAGAATTATTCTTAGTTGAAATAGTCATTTTCCATAATTTTGTTATTTTGTAAACTTACTGAAGCAAAGTTTATACACATTTTTGGAGATAAGATTGTTTGCTATCTCATATTTATTGTGAAGAGTCAGTTAATCATGGTTTGTTTAGCATTAGGAAAAGGTCAATTAAGTGACTGAAACCACTTATAAGGAAATAAAACCTATCTTGAAAGACAATCTCTATAGAGACCAGTTTATAGATGCCTACACTGTATTTTTAAGTAAAGGCAATTTCCCTTAAATCCTTGGGCTTCTTTTACTATTCTTCTCTCAGCTGACCTTTTATGGACTAATTAATAAATTAATTAACACTAAAGGTGAAAATTTAATTGTATCTCCAATTTATCCAATATTTGTATCTGCAATACATACACACATATCTATTCATGGAAAGAACAAGAAAGTGGGTCAGTACTAATGACAGTGACAAAAGAAAAATATTAATACTATATCATACAATGTAGGCATGAGCCTGCCAAAAATAATTTGTATTATTATTTTAAATCCAAACATTTTTTTTGCTTGAAAGAGAAACTTCCAAACTGATAGATTACGCTTGTGCACTTGGACATTTCTCTTCCATAAAAGATATTTTTGAAGGAACATTTAGAGGAATATTGATTAAGGAAACTTTCGCAATATGATAAAATACATTCTAGGGTAAACTTAAAGTTAAATTTTTGTTCAAAATTGGCCATGCCCTTGTAGAATCATATTCCTAAAATAACTCAATCCCTCTATGACCAGAGTTTAGCACAGTGCTTGGCATACAATAGGCATTTAATAAACATTTAATGAATGAATGACTACTACTTTAAAGGAAGGGGTGTGCTAGAGCCAGCTCAAATTGACTCAAGAGAGCCAATTGCTGAATTTTTAGTATGAGATTTATACCTCCAGAAATAAGGTTACAAATTGAGACTTGATTTTTTGTTAACTGTGTAAGCCTAAGAAAGTGATGGAAAAATATTAATAATCTATTTAAACTTAAGAGTATATCTTATGATTTTTTTGTGGGGGGTGGGAGAACCAGTTGTTAAACATTTACCAGCACACCCTTGCCTAAAGTGGTCTTTTTCCCCCACCCCTCCCTCTTCCTCCAAGCTGATCTCAGTGACCTGGAGTAATCAGAGATTCCCTCTCTCTGATCGAGACCCTAATTTCTTCAGGGCACCGGAAAAGAAGCTTTTAGTCTTAGGTGGACCAGCATTTGCTATTTACACCTGTTTGGATCTTCTGCTCTGATCTTGCCAGTAGATCAGCTCACACCTATATAGTTGTGTGGTCTAGGAGACACGCAGATAAAATATAAAACCATCCTGGGGAGGGGTGGGGAATAAACCCACTGGGCAAGATTTATTTCTCCTAAATCAGGCTTTTCATAAGATGTGGTTGGCTATGTGGGCAAATATAAATCTAATTTATCAAACCCATTTCTTTTGGGAATGTTACCCCATTCCTATCAAGAAGCTAGCTACTACAGGAATTGATCTTTATGAGGTCAGGTGAGGATAACTTCCTATCCCAGTCACCTAAAAAAGGGATAAAGGGCAGGGTTTCTGGTCTGGAGCCTCTCATTTAGTTGACTCCGTAACAATGAGGATTCAAATAGTTCCTCAAGTCTATCAAACTCTAATGCAGAAATAGTCTCAACCTTGACTTCATTAGACCACACCCTCAGCAGAGAGGTGGCTCTAGTGATTCATCAGGTTTCTATTATAATTTCTCTTGGCACCCTGCCCAGTTCCTTGGTGATAAAGGCCCTCCCACTCCCTTATTTCCTCTGGGGATGAATCACCCTCCTCCCAGGAACAGTGATAACATTAAGTCCAAGGGTTTTTTTTTTTTAAACCATTAGAAAGAATTCCCAAATCCTTTCCTCATTTGCCTTCCCTGCCCCCCATTCTCTTCTCTTATGGCTCTGATTTCAATGAAACCAGAACCTGTAGAACTGGAATCTATGGGCTTGAAATCGTATGTTGAGTTCCAGATTGTGGCCTCTCAATTTCCACCTCCCTCAGGAGAAATCCCTTCTTTTTTGTGCCACTAGCTCCATTAGCTACCCCTTAGCTTTCCTTGCATGGTCCCTAAAAGTCAAAATGTATCTCTAATTGCTGAATGGGCTGAGCTAGTACACTTTCAGTCTCATTGTGTTGATACTCCAGCTTCTCCAGATAGTAAAAAAATGACCAGGGCATACCAAGGTGGGCTTGACCCTTTCTTTACCCTACCCTCCTTCATTACACACTGAGCTAATTGTTCCACATGAGGGGAACCTGATCCTTGTCCCAAAGAGAAGATTCCTCATATATAATCAGAAGCACTCTTTCTTTCAGTGTTCCACCATCCGACCACCCGACCTTCTATGTTTGCACTCCCTTTACCTCAATTCAAACATTATATTATCCACACATATCCACATGTGCCCTTCTAGGTCCTTGGGTGCGACATTTTGACTGAGTCCAAGTTCTACAGAACAAATCCTTTTATTAAGGGGATTTGTTCCGTGAAGTTTGGATTCAGTCAAAGGGCTGCACTTGAAGACCTAGAGGGCCACATGTGGCCTTGAGACTGCATGTTCCCCACCCCTGCAGAAAGCCATTTCATCTTGCCCCAATTAAAAACTACATCAAATGTTAGGCACATGTTAGAAATACACTTGACACTGAAATTCAGGTATCGAGGGCAATTTATTATTATTGAGGAATCCAAAGGAATTGGTAAATATTCACGTCCAGGAGCAGACTCCTCCCTTCTTTAGGAAGAAGGAGTACTGCTTACAGAAATGAGATCAGCTTTATAGTGTTAGACTACCACAGACTGACGCACCATCAACTCAGTATCTCCCCTCAGAGAGCGGATTGGTCTGCTCTACTCTTCCCTTCCTGATACAAATCTCTGTATGTTCTTTCTTTGATTTGTGTAAGCATGTCCCCCTCTCCTCATCATATGTACTATGTTCAAAAATGGCAGAAAATTCCTCCCCATGGGTATGTAAGATAATATTCAATTAGCCTATTAAGCATGCATGGTAGCCATTTGACCCAGTTTTCTCTTCAACCCTGACCATTATGTGGCCAGTTTAGACCAGTTTTCCTAACATCCTGAGTCTGAGGTTTTCAGAAAGCCACTAGCTATTCTCTCATTAGCTGGGTCCATCTACCTTGGTTAATTTTTATTTCCTTTTTTGTTCAAGCTTTATTAATTGTTCTGTAGAACTTAATTAACTCTTCTGTGGAAACCTAACTTTCCCTAACTTTTACCAATCTCTCCTAGGCAGGTCTGGCATTGTCACTCAGATAGGGTGTGATGTCAGGACAAAATGAGATACTTGCAAATTATTAACAGTTAATAAAAGGAGATTTACTTAGCCCTGATCTAGCTAGGATATGCAGCAAGAATATAGTGGCACTTAAGATAATATAGTGGTGGCTCTCCTATCTCCACATGGAAATATAACTGGTTAGCAGGATAGTTTGTGGTGACTCTAGTGATCTTCAGACATCCACCAAGTTGGAAGGGTCTTGACTCCATATGAATATGACTTTTTATGCCCTTGGGTAACCAGGAAGCTGCATCAAGGGAGGAAGGGGCCTATTAGGTCCTGGTCACAGCTTTGTTGCTTTTTAGGAAAAACTGAGTCCTATTGCTCAGAAAATAATGCTCTGGTCTCATTCCATCAGTGTACCTGAAATTGGGGTAGAAATGATCCAAAAATATGATTTATTAACAAAACAAGCATAATAGATGGGTCAATGCACTCCCCAGTCAGTCCAAAGACCCTGAATATAAGAGTGAGACAGATTTTTATGTATTAAAAGCAATTAATCAAATAAGACCAATTAATTAAAAGAAAACAATTAGCCAGGATAAAAAATTAGCTTATAAGATTTCTAATTAGATGAAAGATGACCACTTTCCAAGTTGGGAGATGGGGAGTGAACAGGTGTAATTCCCTGAAATCAGAAAAAAAGGTGTGCTACTCCCCATAAGTGTCTATATTTAATCAAAGCAGATACTTATCATCATCATCATCATCAAAGCAGATGTATAATTGCGAGAAAATTCTTTGAATCAATTTTTGGATCTGACTGGGTTTCTGGTCAGCATGACCTAAGTCCTTAGTTAAGGGTCTCTAAGCAACAGGTAGAGGTAATCCAGCTTCCCAGTTACACAGGGATAAGGTACGTACAGGGCAATAGGGTTTTCTCACAATTCCCATATTTGAATAAAATTTTCTCCCAAGACAGAAATTGGACTAGACCAGGCCTGTACAACACACTGTGGGCCCCTTGAAACCTGCCAAAGGCTTTCAGGCACCCAGGTGAAAAATGTAGGGTTGTCACTACACACTTGCCGGTTGTTTGTCATGTGACCCCTGCCTACTGACCACCGTCTGTCTGTCTCTAGTCTAACCTATCTGCAGCCTAAAGAAGTTTACAAGTTGTGCAGGTCTAGACTAGACCCATAATTGAATAGAAAGTGAACTGAGCTAAATCTGGAATTGAGTTACAAGATGGCATCAGTGTGGTTCACTCACTTCCCACAAAACAGAGACATAGAGTACCCCTATTTCCATGATTAGGCATAGCACTCAGAGTAGAGCATCTTTGTTCAGACAGAAGTGCGTGGAAAATCCTCTATTTGGGTCAGTTTGCAACTCTGTTGGAGATAGTCTTTTAGATCAAGTCCTGACCAAAATACTTTCTACCCCACCCCCATTTTCTTTCTTTTGCAACTGAATTTTAAATACATTTTTTCATATAGCATTTATCATTAGCCAGTTGAAAAAATAAATTTTCATCAATTGGTTAGGTGGCTAAAATTTTTTTTAAATGAATTTCCATCTCAGCAAGAGAGCTAATAATTCCGCTATTTTCCCTTATATTTGAGAGGAAACACTTTTACTTTATTCTTGTAAAAGAAGAATTCTGTTTTAAAAAATCAAAATACAGAAATAAATTCAATGCAAAACCAGATTTATCTGGTATCGATCCAAATATTACAAAGCTTTGTTCAAATAAAAAGTCTAACAACAAAAATTTATATTAAACATCTTCCAAGTTATAACTTATTTCTTTGATGTTATTTATATGTAACAAAATTCACAAAATAAACAAATTTAATAATATCTTACAAATAATAGTAAGAGTATGTGTTCTTGCTGGACTACTTCTTTTAATTATCACAGAATATCCCACAAAAAACACGTAGTTATTTTATATTTCTATTTTATAATTGTAATCATCTAATGTAAATTTTGATTTGGATCCTTTTTTGGCAAATGTTATCATAAGTACTTAATGAATAAATCTAAAACAATATTATGAGTTAGCTTATTCAATTACCCTGGGTGTTCACAACACATTTTGTTGTTGTTGAAAGAGCTTTGTAGAACAACAGAAAAATTAAGAATACTACACAAGAAGATCCTTAGGGTCTAGCCACTATGGGTGGTATGTTATAGAACTAATATTGGGTTTCTCCATGTGTCCTCCATCCTCTTACAACGTGGGTTTGACTTACTTTCTTTTCCTTCTCCACCCTGCCCCACCCCCCACCCCCAAACAAAGTGAAGTTTCACTTCTCTAAAAGGTGACAAAGCTCTTTCTGGACCTGATTGACTCCTATCTCCCTTGTTGAAACTTCTTACTTACTTAAGAGTATATACAAAGTTCTACCCACTTGGAATCCAGGCCTCTTGGTACATGTCCCAGGATAATTCAAGTCACTCTACTCTCCCTGCTGACTAGATACATTTTGATAAGGTGGTGTGGAAGGTCCTGTTTACCAAAGCTAAAGCTAAGTGTTGTTGCATCACTGTTGTTGTTAAGTCAGTTTTCAGTTGTGTCCTAATCTCTGTGACCCAATTTGGGATTTTCTTGGCAAAGATACTGGAGTGGTTTGCCGTTTCCTTCTCCAGCTCATTTCATAGTTGAGGAACTGAAGGCAAATAAGGTTAAGTGGCTTGTCCAGGGTCATACAACTAAGTATCTGAGGGCACATTTGAACTCAGAAACATGAGTCTTCCTGACTCTAGCACTCTACCCACTGTGCTACCTAGCTGCCCACTGCATTTCTTTACTCATATCTTTTCTATGAGATAGTGCCTCATATCAAATGATTATGAAGTAACTATGATAATGTTAACTCACATTTATGTAGCATCTTAAGTTTTATAAAATAATATGGAGAATCAGCAAATGAAAAGAATTTTCATTTTTCCTAGACATTATTGACATATATATTATGGTAAAATTGAAAATCGATTTTAATTTTATTTTATTAAGACTTAATCAAGCTAGACTTAAAATTACCTTTCAAGGTTCCTTCCCTTTGTAAATTTCACCCACCACCTATAGCCTGGAGAAACTTGCTTTTGTTACCCCACCCATTGCCCACTTTCCAGAGGAACTTGATTAATCTGAAAGGTCAGCTCTCTTCAATTTAAACTATTGTAGAAACTTCCATTGGCTAGAAACCTTTGTCTTGTGACTCAAATCACATAGCTTTGATGTGGTTAAAAGGGTTTTAGAAGGGGAGGTCCAAGTGATGTAATCTCAATTTTGGCTGTGTCACCAATAGCCAGTAGAAGACACCTATGTTACTAGAGATTTTGCTTTTTAATCTTGCTAATTCTTATAAAAGACCCTGTCAGTCCTCACTCAAGGTCTTTGGTCATTGAGAGAGGCCATTGACCCGATTTATTGGTCACTGCCAGCCTAACTAATAAATTGATCATTCTTAGACCTTTGTCTCTCGGTTTGCCTTAATTTCAATTATGTCATATACATATATCATAATTGAAATATATAAATATATATATATATATTCAATACTGTCTGAATGTGTAGTGCCTATAATTTAATTTTAATGTGATAAAACTGAGGGTATTTCTGTTCAGATATCTAAAATTAAGCATATTGAACTCAGTCTTACTCAGATCTGGAAATTAAAGCTATCTGAATTTCAAAATGTCAGAGGGTCAAGAAATGTTTTAACAGAGGAGAAAAAAGACAAGGAATATTATAAATCTCAAGCACTACCAGAAAAAGATTTTCTTATAGAGAAGATAAGATCTTATAAATACTAAGAAAAGTATCTTCCGCCATTAGAATTTGTGGCCTTTCTAGTATTATCTATAAAAAAGAATAATTTTGCCACTCTTCTGTTTATATAGGTGTCTGCAAAGTCTTAGTTTTATAAGCTATTAAAGCTTAAAACTGCACTAAGACTTATGGAACGCCCTATATTACCACACGCTATAATGCGTGGTACTTACAATTTACTTTTGATGTGTGTTACAGTCATAGATCCTTGAAGTATTTCAGTCTAACGGCTCAAGGTTACAGCATTATTATTCTCAGCTGTGTTAAGTACTAAGCTTGAAATTTGTTTCAGAGACTGGGTTTATCAACTTTTCTCACAATCCAAACTGTCTGGAAGTCAGCATTACCCAAGATGATCCAAAAGTTTTAGAACTGCGCTGAGGTTTTTAGAACATTCTGTATTAGCCTAACACTTGGCTTACTCTGTATTTTACCCTGCTTTTTAAATAGACTGCTAGTATGTGGGCTTCACATTACGATCGCACAGAATCCTAGAGAAGAGTAATGGAGAATCAACTGAAGAGAAAAGGAGGGTAGTGTTAGTTATATAATAACATAGGTGTTAATGAATAACAAAATATTAAAGTTTACTAACTCTGAAAATTATGTTTCTCAATAGACTCTATCATAGACTATATATAATAGACTCCCAATAGACTCATTATATCTAGTATATATTTACATAGGCCATAGGTCATAGAAGTATCTTGCCAAAAGGGACTCAATAATAGACTCTATTATAGACTATATATAATAGTCTATTATAGACCATATATAATAGACTCTCAATAGACTCACATCTAATGTGTATTTACATAGGTCATAAGGCATAGAAGTGTCCTGCAACAAGGACTCAATAAATGGATGACCACATGCATTTACAGAAAACAAGAATCTAATTCTTAAGGTCAAATAACTCTCAGGACAAACAAAGCAGCCATGAAACTGAGGCAATACAAATTGCTATTGTTTCATTGGTTTACAAAGCATAAATCATGTATAAACAGTAAAGGTGACATCAAAATACTGACATTTAAGAAAAAAAAGTTTCTAAGCAAAGCAGTGAAGGACAGAAGTGCCTCACTAAACATGATTACCTATAACATGTCTTCTGTTAGAAGGACATGATTATACTTAAATATTACTTTTTTTTTGACTTTTTTTATTATTTTTTTTTATTTTTAGTTTGCAACAAACAGTTCTACATAATTTTGAGTTCCAGATTTTCTTCCCTCCCTTTCCCCCTCCCTCCCCAAGAAGGCATGGAATCCCGTACAACTTCCATGTATAACTTGGCATTGAATTAATTTACACACTAGTCAAGTTGTGGAGAAGAACCATGACCAATGGAATGACTCACGAGAAAGAAGAAACAGAACCAAAAAAACAAACAAACAAAAAAAACCCAAAAACACAACCCAACAACAAATACAAAAGAGAGAAAAAAAAAGTGAGGGGGGAGGGAGGTGAGGATGAAGTGAAGTGTGCCTTGATTTGCATTCATACTTCATAGTTCTTTCTCTGGATGTAGATAGCCCTCTTAACTATTACTTTTAATCATATCAAAATATGATGCTTTCAAACTCACTCTCTCAGCATAGCCTGGTCCTGATTTACTCACTTATCAATGCTACTTACCGATTTCGGAGTTCCTGCCTCTTTATTTTGACTGACCAATACATATTAGTGATTCAGTATTTGTCATTTAACAATAAAGGCATATGAGTAAGCTAGGCCTTCATCCTTGCACTATCAACTCTCTCCTTTTCCATGCATCTTTACTCCTTGGTGAACCAGTTCAACTCTACATTGTTCTCTCTTGAATCCCTACCCCTCCCACCCCCACCCCCACTCTCATCTCTTTATGGGATCAGTTATTACTCCCAGGCAAACCTCAGCCTTGAATCATTCCCACCTTTCTCACCTTCTCACCTACACATGTGCTGCTGAATGAAGATAGAGCAAATCACATAACTTTTCTGGCTGATTCCACTAAAAATTTATGTCATATGACCTCAATTAGGCACTTACTGCTGCTAGGCAATCCTGTTATACCTTCCCAATTAAATCACTATCTCACTCTCCACAGCACCTTTCCTTGAACCTCCCATGGTTCCCCAACTCCTCAGTTGAGAACCTTGTGTCATATTTTACAGAAAAAAAAATCTTTCTCCGTGGCCCCCTCTTCCCTCTTACCTTCTCTATTACTGTAGAGGGCAACACCATCCTTACAATCCCTATCTCACAACCTAGGAGCAGGGGTGGGGAACTTGTGGCCTTATAGGTCCTTAGTTGTGGCTTTTTGACTAAGTCCAAGTTTTACAGAATAAACCGTTTTGTTAAGGGGATTTGTTCTGTGAAGTTTGGTTTCAGTCAAAGGACCACTCTCGAGGACTTAGAGAGCCACATGTGGCCTTGAAGCCTATGGTTTCCCACCTTTGACCAAGGAGTTACCCTGGATTTCTATTTTTCACCCCCACCCCTCCATATCCAAGCTGTTGCCAAAGCCTATTGATTTTACCTTTGCAACATTTCTTGAATATATCCACTTCTCTCCTCTGACATTGCCTTTACTCTGATACAATCCTTTATCACCTTTCACCTGGATTATCAATAGCCTGCTGGTGGGCAACCTCCAGTATCTTCTCCTTCCAATCCACCCTCCATTCAGCCACTAAAGTGATTTTCCTAAAATGTAGATCTGATCATGTCACCCCCTTCTCTATAAATTCAAGTGGCTTCTTATTGCCTCTGGTTGCAAATCCAAAATGCTGTTTGACATTCAAAGCTCTTCATAACCTAGATCCCTCTTATGTTTCCAATCTTCTTAAGACCTTACTCAGGGACACGGACTCTTTCTTCAATCCAGTAACAATGGCCTCTTGGCTCCAAAGACATTCCGTTTCTTGACTCTGAGCATTCTCTCTGGCTGACCTCTGTGCCTGGAGCATTATCCTGCTTCTGCTCTAACTACTGGCCTCCTGGTTTCCTTTAAACCCCACCTAAAATCTCACCTTCTCCCAGAAGCCTTTCCCAACCTTTCTTAATTCCAGGCTTTCCTTTTTATCAATTATTTCCTATTTATCCTGTTACAATCCCATTAGGTTGTAAGTTCCTTGAGGGCAGGGACTATCTTTTTCCTCTTTTTGTATCCCCATCACTTAACACAGTGCCTGGCACATGGTAGGCACTTCATGTTTGATTGATTGATGAGTTTCAGAGTACCTTGTGAATAGTAAGGTGTAACTTCCTATACTTAGTAGAAAGGTAGGAAGGAGTCAGGCTAAGAAGGGCTTGGAATGACAGATAGAATATTTTATATTTGATCTTGGAGGCAATAGAAGACATTAGAGTTTGTTTGAATAGGGGTTGACATGATAAGACCTGAGCTTTAGAAAAATCTATTTGATAGGTGTTCGGAAGATGTATTCTTCTGTAGTCATTTTTTTTTTTTTTGCTCTCATGTCTTCCCAGTCACCAATGGAGTGAAACGAGGCTGTGTTCTTGCTCCCATGCTTTTTAGCATGTTGTTTTCAGCCATGCTCTCAAATGCTTTCAGTGAGGATGAACCCGGCATCAAGGTCGGCAATCACACTGATGGTAAATTCTTCAACTTCAAAAGGCTACAAGCCAAGACCAAAGTGGAGGGAGTGTTGGTGCATGATTTTCTGTTTGTGGATAATTGTGCACTCAATGCAGCCTCTGAAGCTGAAATGCAACAGAGTATGGATTGCTTCTCTGCTGCTTGTGCTAATTTTGGCCTATCAATTAACATCAAGAAAACACAGGTGCTCCATCAGCCACCACCACACCATCTATATGTGGAACCACCGGTTACAGCAAATGGAGAAGTTTTGAATGCTGTGAATAAGTTCACTCACCTTGGTAGTATACTTTCCAGGGATGTACACATTGATAATGAGATTGATACGTACATTGCCAGAGCTAGTTCAGTGTTTGGGAGGCTCTGAAGGAAAGTATAGGAGAGAAGACGTATTAGATTGATTACCAAACTGAAGGTCTACAGAGCCATTATGCTGACTTCTTGTATGTCTGTAAACCTAGACAGTCTACCAGCGCTATGCCAGGAAACTGAATCACTTCCATTTGAATGGTCTTAGGAAAATTCTGAAGATCACTTGGCAGGATAAGGTACCAGACACTGATGTCCTTACTTGAACTAAACTGCCAAGCATTCAGACTCTGCTTCACAGAGCACAACTCCGTTGGGCTGGCCACGTTCTTTGAATGCAAAACATATGCTTGTCAAAAAGACTATTTTATGGAGAACTCACACAGGGCAAGAGTTCACGTGGTGGTCAGAAGAAGCAATACAAGGACACTCTCAAGGATTCTCTCAGGAACTTTGGAATCAATTGTGTGACATGGGAGACACTGGCACAGGACCACTTAGCATGGCATGCCTGCATCAGAGAAAGCGCTGTGCTCTATGAGCAAAGCAGAATTGAAACAGCTAAAAGGAAATGCAGGATTCACAAATTTAGAGAATCTACCCCAGATGTTCATGTGGATTATTTGTGCCTGATGTGTGGTAGAACATTCTGAACCTGTATTGGTCTGATCAGTCAGTCAGACACATTGAATCTTGACCTAAGTATAATGATGTCATTTTGGTCCTCTTTGAGAACAAAGGATAGCAACTAACCAAGCAGGAAGATGTATTGGAGTGAGGTATAGGCTTGAGTCAGGGAGACCAACCAATAGAATATTACAGTAGTCCAAGTGGGAGGTGATAAAGGCCTGTGTCAGGGTGGTGGTAGCGTCAGAGGACAGAAAGGGATACATATGAGAGATGATTTGAAGGTAAAATTGATAGGCTTCGACAATAGATTGGATATGAGTCATAAATGAAAGTGAGTAGTTGAAGATGACATCTAGTTTGGAAGCCTTGGTAGCTAGGAGTATGTTGATACCCTTGACAGTAAGAGGGAAGTTATAAGGATGAGAGAGGTAGTTGTGTGTTGTGTGTGAAGATGATGAGTTCAAATTCTGATGTTAAGTTTAATATGTCTACAGGACATCCAGTTCAAAATGTACAAATAAGCAACTGGAGATGCAGGACTGGAAGTCAGGAGAGAGGTAAGGATAGATAATTCTCCAGTAAGTACATCTGAGAACCACCAACACAGAGATGACATTTGAATCTATGAAAAGTGGTGAGATCACCAAGTAAAGTAGTATAGGTAGAGAAGAGAAGAAGGCTTGGGGGCTCAGGGTAGAGTCTTGGCAGATACCCACAGCTAATGGGAGTGACCTGACTGAAGATCCAGCAAAAGACTGAGTAGTGGGCAGACAAATAAGAGTAATACAAGGAGGGAACAGTGTCACAAAAACCTAGAGTATTGAAGAGGTACCCTAGAGAGTGTCAAGAAGAGAATGATCACCAGCATCAAAGGCTGCAGAGAGGATGAGAAGAATGAAGATTGAGAAAATGCTGTAAGATTTGGCAATTAAGAAATAATTGGTAACTTTGGAGAGATCATTTTTAGTTGAATGATGAGATAAGAAGTAGGACTGAAGAGAATTTAGAAGAGAGTGAAAGGAAAGGAAGTGGAGGCACTAATTGTAGACAGCCTTCAGAAAGAATTTATCCATGAAAAACAAGAGAGAAAGAGAGATATAAAATGATAACTCTGTCCTAGTGGTGTTGGTTCAACTGAGTTGTTTTTTTATTCGGTTTTTAGAATGGAGACATGAGCATGTCTGTAGGTAGTAGTGATACTGCCAGTAGATAGGGGAAAATCGAAGATTACTGACAGTGTGGGGATGATAGATGAGGCAATCCGCTGGAGAAAACAGGATAGAATGGAATCATTTATGCATGACTTGACTTGAAAAGAAGGGCCACTTCTTGATGTGACAAAGGATTGAAAGAGGAAAAATCGGGGGAAGGAATCTGAGTGATGAAATGAGGAGGAGGGATAAGAGAGAACTCTTAGCAAATGACCTCATTTTTTTTCAGTGACTTATGTGGCAAGGTTCTTAGCTGAAAGGCTGGGGGTGGGGGAGTCATGGGATGCTTGAAAAAGAATGAATAGTTTGGGAAAAGTGCCATAGTGAGTGAGATAGTGAGTTGATTAGTGAAGTATAAAAGAATAACCTTTCTGTAGTGAGGACCCAGTTGAAATTATGTAACAAATTTCTAGTGCACCTAGTCACCACAGTTCTGTGATTTTTTTTCCAGCTTCCTTCAGTAGCACATGAGTAGGGTAGAAGGCAGTGGATACTGGGAGTAATCCAAGGTGGAGGCTCTGCAGGCCTAGATCCATGATAAGAGGGCAAGGGACTTGAGAGAAGAGAGACGGCAGTGTAGAGTTCAACTGGCTCACCCATTTCACCCAGGGGTCAAGATAGAGAAGAGAGGAAAGTATAGTCAATGCAGGGGTGATGGCTTGGGAAAGAACTAAGGGGTGGAGGTATTGGAGGTTGTATTGTGAACACAGGGTAGGGGTTATAAGACAAGGTAAGAGGTACAATGACAATATTGTGTTCAGATAAGGTAATTTTGGAGCTCATCAATGTGGAAGTAAAACCCTTAAAGGTAAAGCTTCTTGATTAGGGTATACAGGAAGATGGCCTCAGAGCCAGGAAGATCTGCTTCAAGTTACACATCTGATACATACTGGCTGCGTGGTCCTGGGCGGGCAAAGTTACTTAACATCTCTATACTCTTAGCAGTTCTCGAAGACTGAATTTTAGAGATGATGTTGACCCACATTAGTAGAGAGAGTTTACTAGTCTGAATTTCTTTACACTAATGAAATTGCTATATGAAATATATATACATATATATAATTATATACACACACACACACAATACACTACGCACATAAATGTGTGTATGTACAAATAAACATGTTCCTGTATGGAAGCACACATGTATGGAATTTCCGCTCAAGCTGAAACTGGGAATCTGATATATTTTAAAGATCATGAGCATCCAGGGGGAATAATAAGTGCTATTTAAAGGCAATCAAGAGGATATCAATAACTACTAATGCATTTACCTCTTTTATCTTCCCATAAAATATGAAACTTACCTCCACATACACTTACTGATGATAAGTTATAAATGCCAGAAGGGAATGGAAAGATTTTTGTAAAGGATATTCTACAATAAACCATGTCTTTGCAGTCACAGAATTGACTGACAGGTAAAAGGGCAGCGAGGTGGCACAAAGGAATGCCAAGCCTGCGGTGAAGAAGACTCATCTTCCTGAGTTCAAATCTAGCCTCAGACACTTACTAGCTGTGTGACCCTGGGCAAGTCACTTAACCATGTTTACCTCAGTTTCTTCATCTGTAAAATGAGCTAGAGAAGGAAATGGCAAACCACTCCAGTACCTTTGCCAAGAAAATGCCATTTGTAAAGAGTTGGGCACAACTGAAACAATTGAGAAACAACAAAAAAATACAATATCTCTCTATGTTTAATTTTTGTTATTCCAGAAAAGCATTTGATTAATCAGAGCAAAATGAAACCTCAAAGGTTCTTCTCCAAAATAGTGTCTGCCATGCATAAGGTAACATACAACCATACATGCAACCTATCTACTAGCAATATCACTACTACCTACAGACATGCTCATGTCTCCATTCTAAAAGCCGAATAAAAAGCAACTCAGTTGAACCAACACCACTAGGATAGAGTTATTTTATATCTCTCTTTCTCACTTGTTTTTCGTGGATAAATTCTTTCTGAAGGCTGTCTATAATTAGTGCTTCCACTTCCTTTCCTTTCACTCTCTTCTAACCATATAAGATCTCTTGATAGGTGTGAGAAAAGAGATCATTTTGTGTAAAGACTCTCTGATTCTTTATACAAAACAAAATCAAAAGTTTTTGCCATTGTCTTAGAGTATGTCGTGCAAAGAGTACAAATGGAAGAAGATGCCCTTTAGATACTGAGGTTCTCCTGATGCTTCTTTTTGCACATAATAGTGTTCTAATTATATCAACCTCTGGAACACTGCAGAGATTCAAGGAGTTCAGCCTAACTATACATGCAGAAAGAAGATCAGTTGAAACAGAATACTTGTATTGCCTAATCAATCAATCAACAAACATTTATAATATATATGTTACGTGAGGGGCACTGTGCTAGGTGCTGAGGATACAAATACAAAAGTGAAACAGTTCTTTCTGTCAAGGACTTACATTCCAATGGGAGAGAGCATATAGCTTATAAAGATACCTATAGCATATGTCTTGGGTAAGACTGTCTATTTCCCTCCTCCCCACTTAATAGTATTTTTTTTTTCCAATTGCATGTAATAGTTTTCAATATTCACTTTTATAAGATTTTGAGTTCTAAATTTTTTTTCTCTCTCCCTTCCTCCCTCCCCTCACCCCTTCCCAAGACGGCAGGTAGTCTGATATAGGCTAAACAAGTACAATCATATTAAACACATTTCCACATTAGTCGGGTTGTGAAAGAAGAATCAGAACAAAAGGGAAAAACCATACTGCTCATCATTTCTTACAGCACAATAGTATTCCATTACATGGAATGTAATACACAACCATTCCCCAACTGATGAGCATCCCCTCAATTTCCAATTCTTTGCCAACATAGAAAGAGCTGCTACAAATATTTTTGTACATGTGGGTTCTTTCCCCTTTTTTATGATCTCTTTGGGATACAGACCTAGTAGTGGTATTGCTGGATCAAAGGGTATGCACAGTTTTATAGCCCTTTGGGCATAGTTCCAAATTGCTCTCCAGAATGGTTGGATCAGTTCACAATTCTACCAACAATGCATTAGTATTCCAATTTTCCCACATTTTCTCCAACATTTATCATTTTCCTTTTTTATCATATTAGCCAATCTGATAGGTGTGAGGTGGTACCTCAGAGTTGTTTTAATTTGCATTTCTCTAATCAATAGTGATTTAGATATGACTATAGTATATAGTTTTAATTTCTTCCTCTGAAAACTGCCTGTTCATATCCTTTGACTACTTATGAATTGGGGAATGGGCTGTCTATTTTTAAAAATACGTAAATAAATGTCTGGCTTATAGGTGGCATGGGTAGGTATGTCCACAAGCAGCTTAGCTGAGAAGGGACAGGAAAGATCCAACATAGCTAAGTATGAGTGAACTTTCTAATCTCTGAGAGAATGTTGGGCTCAAATATCTTTAGTATTGGGGTATGGCTTTTTAGGGATTTAGAAGGAAAGCTGCTTCTTTGATTGCTCTTAGTGGCAGCTAGATAGGTGGTAGAGGGAGAGCTAGGCCTGGAGTCAAGAAGACTTTAGTTCAAATCCAACCTCAGACACTTACCAGCTATGTAACCTTTGGCAAATCACTTAACTTCTGCCTCAATTTTCTTATCTGTAAAATAAGGATAATAATACCACCTACCTCTCAGGGTTGTTGAGGATCAAATGAGATCATATTTGTGAAGTGTTTGGCACTTAGAACTATATAAATGGTAACTATCACTACCATCATTATTATCATTATTATTATTTTAAATAGGGAGCGTAGCCCGTATCTTACTCTTGCTGGCTTAAATTATCTTATACGAAAGACTACCATAAATACTGAAAAAATCTATTTATTCAAGCAAAACTACGAATAAAAATGAGAAAAATGCTATAGATTAGAATATCCTACAGCTATACTGTTAGCTATTCACCTGGAGACAAGACAAAATCTCAGCTCGAACCAGAAGAGAGATAATGATCTCACCAAGGGGAAGTTCCTTTTTAACACTCTCTCCTTCCTTTTTAACACTCTCTCCATTTGCAGTTCCCTAATATCTAGGGGCTATATGGGGCTGGCATTGCCATGGAGAATGTAACTCTGAAGCCTTCATTCCAGTACTCAGAAGTTCATGAGATTCAATAGTGTCTCTCTTTCTTGAGTGCTTTACTGTAGTCTCTAAAACTGTGTCTGCAACTGACTCAAATAAGTCGTCTATGGCAGGTTTGCAGTGTCAGAATCAGTAGCCTCTCGACTAATCAGAAGTCATGTCTCCCTCTAGCTCTGCAGCATGGAGCACAGGGCTGTCTTTCAGGGCACTGATCAAGGGGGTGTTATCTATGCAAGAGATTTAAGGTAACCTTGGGTTGCGGGGGAAGGCATTAAGAACTGAGCAGGTAGTTGTGGGAACCAGGAATGGTCTTGTCTAGAAGTGGGTGCTTGAGCTGCATCTTAAAGGAAATGAGGGATTCCAATAGGTAGAGGTGAGCAGAGAGCACATTTCAGGCACTGGAGGACAGTCAGCAAAGAGGCATGGAATTTAGTATGGATAGGCCAGAATTAGTCATTACCTTATTAGTTTAGATTCACTGTTGGAATGAAATAATACTAGCTGTTCGATAGTTAACACAAGGTGGTTTATATAGCCACTGCATAGGAAAGATATGTAGCACTTAGCTTTGGGTGGATGCCTTCATTTGGAAATGTGTCTGGTCAGCAGGGTTAGATGGTACAGTCTTGGGACATCTGGCAAGTCTGAAGAAAACTGATTCCATGTGAATAGGCCTTTTTATGCTGCTAGGTGATCAGGAATCCATGTTGATATGGCAGAAGGCCATTAGGAAGCAGCATTAAGGAAGGTACAGTTAAAGAGGGGCTTAGCCCAAGTCCCAAGAATCTTTATTTCATTTTAGGGTAAAAATTGACCTAAATCAAGTTAGAAGAGAGGGGGATCCCAGGTAGAGAGGGATTCTATTCCATGATTACAGGGGATCATGTGTCATATGTGAAAAACAGCTGGAAGGACAGTTTGGCTAAACCATCAATTATATGGAAGGGAATAATGTGTAATAAGGCTGGAAAAAAAAGCTATTCAATTGCATTAACAGCATATAGATCTAGTCCAGTGGTGTCAAACTCAAATGGGTTCTAGGTGTCCTAGAATATGGAAAAAATTTTACCTCTTTACCTCTTCCACATAACTCTTATTCGGGAGACTTTTGAGAAGTTGTGAAAATTGGAGAAAATGTCTAATCTTCCATCTTGTTCATCAGGTCCTGTACTTGCATCTTAGGGATTTAAATTCTGAATTCAATAAGGTAAAAATTAGAAAAGCGATTGTAGCAGACATTTGGCAAATTTCTGTGGGCAGAGAAAATCTTCATTGTCTAGCAGTATGAGTTTCTGGGAGACTTAGTCTCAAACAGACAATGACGTCTTCCAACTTAGGAGGGTTTAATTTGTAGATGGACAGGGCTGAATGAAAATACTGAGTGGTGATTCAATGAGGAGTAGGAGGAGCTCAAGAGGCAATTAGAGTATGTTATAGGCTTAGAGACGGCCAGAAACCAAGGTGAGGGATAGGCATGGTTATTTTCTATTACATCAATAACCCATTATTAATTAAATCCAGGCTTTTTATTTCTTCATTGAGGGACTAGTCCCCTAGGTCCATCAGTGAATTTCTTAAGGACATGGATGATAGATGAGATTGCCTTAATCCTAGGGAAACATACTCCTAGATCTTGGGCAGGACTCCACCCGACAATGTCATCTAATCTAGGTGAATTCCTGCCCCAAAGCAATAAGCTCTGAAAATGTCTGAAGATATAACTTTAAAAGTCTTTTTTTTTGTCTACAACTTAAAAATTTTGGCATGTTTTTTCATTGTAGTCTTTCGTATAAGATGAATAATTTCTAATGAAATTATTGGTTGTTTCTCAAGTGTAATAATAATAATAAAAGTGGAAATGGAGAGGGTCTGGGATGATTTTGGGGAAGATCCATCAGAAACTGACAAATGAATCACTAGAGATGTGGATTAATGAAGCTAAGGCTGAGACACTTTCCCAGCTGACATATAGGCTGGAGGAAATCTCTGAGGATATACTTTTACAAAGTCAACTAAATTTTTTAAGTCTCCAAATGGGGAATACTCTTTTTATGTTTTTAGGTGACTGAGACCAGGAATTATTTGCAACCGGCACCCTGAAGGTAAATTGGTGTTGTAGAAAGCTCCCTGATGGGGATATAAAAGGGAGGCGGTAAAATTCCTAAAGGAAATGTATTTGATAGTTTGGATTTTTATACTTCCATCCTCTATGATCTTGTGTATCCCATGCCCAGCCAGTCTTTGGGACAAATAGATTCTAGCTTTGGGGAAGAGTCCACGAGAATGGGTTCATAATTACACATATATAGGCTATATATTGAGCAAGAGTTTGAGATGGCAGCGGCTGTCACAGAGCTGTGAGTATAAAAGGGCTTCTGGCAGATGGGCACAGGGCAATGACAGTCTATCCTGCTAAGAGTCTGAGGATAGCTCCTGAAACATGGGGGTGAAAGGAAAGCAAGGGGGCAACTTTTAAAACTGTATAGGACCTTCAACCCCATCAAAGCCTGGGGCAACCCTCTAAAATTTCTTCCATATTTGGATCATTCAGGAGATGCTATATCATAGCAGAACATGGAGGAAAGGGGTGTTACAGACTAAGTATTTCTCTGGGCCCTTTTAGGGATGTCTGGGCATGCTACTATGAACAGGACCAAATGGAAACCTTTAGAGTAACTCAAAGCTTGTAGAGGATTCCTGGGAGTTAAACAAAGTCATCATTACCATCAGTAAATCTATTCTTGACTTCAACATCATAGACCAGATAGGCCAGGCACGGGGTGAGTGGTATGAGGTTATTGACCTTGCCAATACTTTTTCAGACATCTTAAACTAGAAACCCAGTAGATGTCTTAAACTCAATATGTCCAAGACTGAACTCATCTTTTCCCCCTAAACCTCCCCAACCCCAACTTCCCCAGTCCTTTTAAGGGCAACAAAATCCTTCCAGTCCTTCAGGCTTGTAACCTAGGAACCATCCTTGATTCCTCAGTCTCTCTAACCCCTCCATATCCAATCTATTTATGAGGTCTAAACTCTGTCTTTCAATATAACTCATGGTACTGCAGGGTCCAGAAGTCCTTTCTATCTTTGTAGAGTACATTCCCTGGGATACTGAGAGTCTCATTTTCTTGCTTTCACAGTGGTTCTCATTTATACCTGGAATGCTCTACCCCTATACTCCTGCCTCTTAGCTTCCCTGGCATCTTTCTTGATTGAGCACAATTCTCATCTCTTGTAAAAAAATTTCCCTGACTCTGTGAACCATCAGGGTCTTTCCTTGTCATATTATTTTCCATTTGCTTTGCATAATTCTTGTGTGCAACTAGTTAGTTATGTGTTGCCTCCCCCCATTAAAATGTGAGATCTTTGAGGGCAGGGAAGGTTTTTGCCTTTCTTTGTATTCTCAGCTCTTAGTTTAGTGCCTGGCAGATAGTAAGCACTTATTAAATGCTTGTTGACTGCCTGAGTTGCTCAGCTGGGTTCCTAAAATCTATTCCTCTTCACATCCAGGAGTGTGCTGGTGAACTGTTTAACAATTGGCTTTCTAGAAAAAGAAAAAAAAATACACACATACATATATTTATCTACATGACCCATTTTAAAAAGTTAATCTATATTGTTAATTTTTTTGCTTTCTTAAGTCTAGACAACCAACAATAGCAACCAAAAATCAACCCCTAATTTGTAATGTTTGCCAATTTCTGAGGAATAAATGCTTTGAAAATTTAACAATCAGCTCTCTAGAGAGATGGTATGAGCTGGCTCCAGTACATTAGTGGATCCTATCTTTCTTTTCTACAGCCAAAGGTTCCTTTCTTCAAAACTAATTCTTTCTATATCTTTTTGAAGAACATATCTTCACTCCTTCAATTATGCTTTGAATTTATCTCCAACGTCATGACAAACTCTAGAACTGCAAGATGGGATAAATTGATATGGCTAAGTCACTCTTAGATACCATGACTGATGGGGGTGGGGAAGGGAGGTATATAAGAGAGAGTAACTCCTTTCTCCCTAATGGAGTTTCCACCACAAAACACTTCTGAGTCTTCACTTCCTTGGAAGGCAATGCTGTTCATAGATAACTCATCAAAAGCATGCTGACTCAGTAGCACTTGAGGTAGTATTCAAATTTCATCCTAGGAGAGCAGTGTCTGAGACCTAACATATGGGCTGTCTGACACATGAATGACGTTTGCTTCTAGTTTGTGTGAAGTGCCAGATAACTCAGTTTGTTAGATAATTGATCTATTTATAATTAAGGTCTTACTTTATTTCCTAGTATAATGACTAAGTTTCAATTTGTATGTATTTTAGTATATACTTGAAAGAATTTTTCTTCTTCCTGTCTTGGGAATAAATAATTTATGTTTTCTTGCCTTTATCATCACATGAAAGCAAGTTGAGACATTTTGAGTATAACACTAGGTCTTCAGTAGAAAGACTAGGCATCTTTGAGAGGCAATAGAATCTTGGTATTATAGCTTAACACATTTTGTGAGGAGTCTCTGAGGAGAATGCCTTTTAAGTGTCATTCTGGAGAAACGGTTAGCCATAAAGACTGAAGAAAAGACAAACAAAAAGGACTAAGAGAACTTAATTCAATTTGTCTTATAAAGAATCATGAAGAAGATCCTTTAAAATAGACTTTAGTCGGTATGCTAAGAGAACTGAATGCTGAGACAGTAATTTCCAGAATTGAGGGTACGTCAGCAATTGTAGCGATGACTCAAAGTGATTTTGGCTGTGATCTTTCTCACTGCTGATATTGTAAATAACCTTATGTCATTGTTTTATTATTTGTTACACTGTTAATAAACAGTACAGCCTGTATCATTTGTATCTATTTAAGCCTTAGAGATTAGGAATTTTCAGATATGTAAAGAGATGGGCAAGTGTTTATGGGAATAGTGGTTTCTCTAGTTCATCCAGGAGATAATGATATTGAATAAATGGAGATATAGGTAATTAATTAATGGGAGCGATGTTGCAATTTTAGTAATTAATGTGAAAATATCAGAATGTATTCCTTGATTGCCTTAGAGTCAGATGAAAATGAGTAAGAAAAGTGAGCTAACAGCAGGGTAGTCAACCCTAAAGATTGCAAAAAAGTGAATATGAAGAAGAAACTTCTTAGGACCTAAGTGTTAGCATATCAATGTGGCACCTTCACATCATCTTCATACCTGATCAGACAGATAGCAAGTCATCATAGTGCTTGATATTTGATTCCTATGACAGATGAAAGCAGTTGACCTTTAAGTGATAGATTCTATGGTATTCCAAAGAACCGGTTTAATTGTACTTCTTGTGAAGGAATGAAAAGGAATCACTTTAATGTTTTTTTTTTTTAAAGCTATGAAAATCAACTTCCTGTTGCAGGAAATAGAGGGAAATGGCTTAAATGGCGTTGTCAAATTCAAATAGAAATGGCCAGTACATAAGGATCACTCCTGCCCAAATACTGATTTAGAAAACACATGATTTATGTTCTACTGCATTTTAATTTATTCTGTTAAATATTTCTTAATTACATTTTAATTGGGTTCTGGCTACAACTGGGAGTGTTGCCTTAGTGTTTGACAGCTCTGGCACATAAGGTTAAAAAACCAGAATGCTGAATTAAATACATTCCAATTAAATGGAATTCTACCTCTGTTTCAACAACTAGATTTTCATTTTGAATGTTCTTTTAGACAGTTGTAGTTAAAATTGTTCCCACTAGGGTGTGCTAGATCACCAAATAGTTATACTTTTCTTATGCTACCAAATTCATTGTGATCTGTCTTTCCAAACTGACAAGTTTCAGTACATACAATGTTTTAATATCAGAACAATCTTGTATACTGTATATGAACTTTGCAGAAACACTGAAAAAAACCATTTTTATTTTAAACCAGAAGAGTCCTAAGTTTTCATTGTCCAATAAATCTAACATGTTTTCTTGACTTTCATTTCATAGAAATTATTTTGTTATTTTTAAAATAATTTTTTAGGAGATTAATGTGAAAGAATTTTCTAGGCTTAGTTGCTGAAAGTGGCAATCTTTCTTCACTACTATTATTCTGTACTTTAGTATTGTGTATTACTAGTATTACAGACAACATCTTTAATTCACAACATATCAGATGAACTTTGGTATCCTAATCCATCAATACTTAGGCTCTCCATTTTTATAAATTCACTCACTGATTTTTGAAAATTAGATAACACAGTAAATCAATGTTAAATAAGTTTTAGCATAGATCTTGAAGCTTAACAAATTATTTAATTTTTTTCTTTGAAATTGTAACTTGGCGGTACAATAGTTTGGACTGGATCCAGTCTTTGGGCCGACTGAAATCATCATCATCATCAACATCATCATCATCATCATCATCATCATCATCATCATCATCATCATCATTATCGTCATCATCATCATCAATCACCCTTTCTTTGGCTTGCATTGTTTGCACCCAAAGTTTGGGCTGAGAAATTTTGGAATATAGTTTACACAGATGTGGGAAATACTCACTATAATTATTCAAATATTGAGCATGGAACAGCTTGTATTTCAACTCAACGAGGATAGATAGAGAAATGCTTATGTGGCCAGGCACCATGATAAGCCCTGGGGTTTGTCTTGCATACAAGAATGCAAGATGGTCCCTTTCCTCAAGGAGCTTACATTCTAATGAAGGAACACACAAACTAAGGGGAACCTGAAGGGAGGAAGTCAGTCTATGTGGTAAAATGGTGTGGAGACGGCCAGGAAGTAATAGAAAATCTTTGTCTGAGTAAACACACAGTGAAAAGTCACCTATTCAAAACCCATTCCAGGGGCAAAGTCTAAAGTTCATGTGAGATGATAGAAGCAGCATTATAAAGTGCTTACAGCATGGTTTAGAAACGTCTAGGAAGTGAATCGTTTCAGGCAAGAGTAGGTAAATGTTTATTTTTCATCATTTCATTTACAGAGCCTGGGGCCCCTTGGTTTGGGGATTAGATTTGGGAAGAAAGAACACAAGGATGATGGCTGAAGTGCAAGAAGCATGCTGCAGAGATGGCTAGCAAATGGTGGAAAGGTTTACTTCTGGGCAAAATGAGGCAAAAACTCACCTGTGAGACCCAGGTTTCCTACAATAGAGTCCAAGGGAGGAGGATGAGAATGATGGTATAGGCAGCATGGTATAGAGGTCGGTGAAGAAAACACAAAAAATGCAAGTAGTTCATGAACAAATACAGAAAACACAGGAAATACTCGAAAGATATCATAAATAAATACAGTTCTCCAGTTTGGCTTTTCCATAGGGTCCTAAAGTTTGCTATACTTAGCACCACCTTATAATTTGGACTTCCCTTAAAGTGGAATTAGGTTATTCTTGAGGTTATTATAAATCAAACCCTTGACATTCTGGTGAATCCCTCAATCCCACAGGATATTATGCAGTGTCCCTAGACTTGTAGGGATACCTTGTGGTTTAGACTCTCCTGGAAGAGAGAGTTTTGAGGGTTGATATACAGGGAATATTTTTAAAATTTAATTTAGTATTTTATTTTCCCCCAATTACATATAAAAACAATTTTCATCAATTGTACAGTGATTCGGCCATTCCTTACAGCAATTGGGAGCTATGTCTAAGGCCTATAAAACCATGAATACCCTTCGAGTTAGCAATACCATTACTAAGTCAGCATCCCAAAAGAGATTAAAACATACTGATAGCAGTAATATGCTGGATCAAAGAGTATTCACAGTTTTATGGCCCTTTGGACATAGTTCCAAATTGTTCTCCAGAATGGTTGAATTAGTTCACAACTCCACCAACAATGTTAGTGTCTTGGGGTGGAGCCAAGATGGTGGCTGGAAAGCAGAGACTAGTGTGAGTTCCCCACCAAGTCCCTCCAAAAACCTATAAAAATTGGCTCTGAACCAATTCTAGAACTGCAGAACCCACAAAATAGCATAGGGAAGCAGGGCTCTAGCCCAGGACAACCTGGATGGTCTCTGGGTAAGGTCAATCTCACATGGAGCTGGGAGTAGAGGGGAGCAGAGCTGAGCAGAGCGGAGTTCAGTGTGGGCGGCACGGACCAACGAGATCAGGAGCAGGGCAGAGTGTGCCCTAGCGCCCTGAATCAGTGAGCTGAAGCAGTTACCAGACTTCTCAATCCATAAACACCAAGGACAACAGAGTAGGTTAGTGGGAGAAGCTGCTGGGGACTGGGATAGAGTTTGTGGTTTGGCCACCGCCCCGGGGGCAGTGGAGGTGGGGCAGCTTTAGAACTACAGCTGCAGTTGTTTGTGGCCCCAGGCCCACCTGGTGGGAGGAATTAAGTGGTGGATCAGAGCAGGAGTGAAGAGCCTGCTGAAGATCTAAGTCCAGTCCTGGTTGGGGGTCCTTGGGGAAGGAAGAGTGCTGGTGTTGCAGAGCTGGTAAATCCTCCTAGGCTTGGAACACAGAACTCTTTAGTCTACAAGCAGCCATACCCTGCCGAAAAACTCAAGGGTCAAGTGAGTTGGCTGGGAACATGGCCAAGCAGTAATAACGCACGTAGATTCAGTCTCAGACTCAGGAATCCTTCTTTGGTGACAAAGAAGACCAAAACATACAACCAGAAGACGTCAACAAAGTCAAAGAGCCTACAACAAAAGCCTCCAAGAAAAACATGAACTGGTCTCAGGCCATGGAAGAGCTCAAAAAGGATTTGGAAAAGAAAGTTAGAGAAGTAGAGGAAAAAATTGGGAAGAGAAATGAGAAGGATGTGAGAAGACCATGAAAAACAAGTCAATGACTTGCTAAAGGAGACCCAAAAATATACTGAAAAATATACTGAAGAAAACAACACCTTAAAAAATAGACTAACTCGATTGGCAAAAGAGCTCCAAAAAGCCAATGAGGAGAAGAATGCCTTGAAAGGCAGAATTAGTCAAATGGAAAAGGAGGTCCAAAAACCACTGAAGAAAATACTACCTTAAAA
>CM053622.1:504531603-504564628 GCA_028646595.1 Phalanger gymnotis | reverse complement strand
AGGGTGACAGAAGGGAGGGCTGACTGGGGAACAGGACAACCAGAATATACGCCATCTTGGATTGAGGGGGAGGGTAGAAATGAGGAGAAAATTTGTAATTCAAACTCCTGTGAAAATCAACACTGAAAACTAATTATATTAAATAATAATAATAATAAAAAGCTTTATAGGAGTAAAAGTATTCTGGTATGGTGCTTTTTTTCCCTCAGTTTTTGAGAATAATTTGTGTAGTATGAGTACTAACTATTCCTTAAAAGCTTTATAGGATTGGAGCCAAGATGGCAGAGAAATGGCAGGAACTTGCCTAAGCTCTCCCAAATTCCCCTCCAAACAATTTTAAACCATGCCTCAAAACAAATTCTGCAGCAGCAGAACCCAGAAAAAGATGGGGTGAAACAATTTTCTAGTCTAAGATAACTTAGAAGGAGTGCAGGAAAAGTCTGTCTCACTCAGGTAAAAGGGAAACAGCCCAATATAGGCAGAGTCTGGGCAAACCAGCAGGAGGTCCCTAGGCCCAGGAGAGATCTCTATAGCCCTAGAGCAGCAGACCAGTGGCACAGTGGGCCCGGTGAGAAGGCAGGCCTGGAAGTCCTGGCACAGTAGGCAAGCCATCAGGCTTGGAGGGCCTGGCTCAGCAGGAGAAGATCCAGACCCAGAGATCTCAATTCAGTAAGGCAGTGGCCAGGCCCCCAGACCTCAACACAAAAAGCTTGGGACAGTGCCCCCTGTATCCCAGGAGTATAACACAACTTTAAAAGTTATAAAATAGTCTGGAACATGAACAAAAAAGCAAATAGATCCCAAAATGAAAACGCCTAAGAATATTATAGTCAAATTCTGGAACTCTCAGGTTAAGGAGCTAGAAAGAAACAATTCAATTATCATGGAGCCACAGTTAGGATTCCACAGGATTTAGCAGTTTCTGTGTTAAAGTATTAGAAACCTTGGAATATGATATTCCAGAAGGCAAAGGAACTTGTATTACAACCAAGAATCATCTACCCAGCAAAAATGAGTATCTTTCTTCAGGGGAGAAAATGGATATTCAATGAAATAGAAGATTTCAAATATTCCTGATGAAAAGAACAGAGCTAAACAGAAAATTCTATTTTTAAATACAAGACTCAGGATAAGCATAAAAAAGTAAACAGTAAAGAGAAAACATAACTTATTAAATATGATTAAAGTGTTTGACTCAGAAGGAATAACATACACACTCAGTTGGAAATAGAAATTATCTTACCCTATAGAGAAGTAGGAGGGGAGGGGTGCAAGAAAAAGAAGGAGGGCTGATAGAAGGGAGGGCAGATTGAGGAAGGCTGTGGTCAGAAACACTGGTGAGGAGGGACAGGGTGAAAGGAGAGAGAGAAATATAAATAGGGGAAAATAGGTTGGAGGGAAATGCACAGTAATCATAACTGTGAATGTGAATGAGATGAACTTCATAAAATGGAAACAGATGGCAGAGTGGATTAAAAACCAGAATCCTACAATATGTTGTTTACAAGAAACACATTCAAAGCAGAGAGACACACAGCTTAAAGGTAAAAGGCTGGAGAAGAATCTATTATACTTTAGCTGAAGTAAAAAAAACCGGGGCAGCAGTCATGGTCTCAAACAAAGCAAAAGCAAAATAGATCTAATTAAAAGAGATAAGGAAGGAAACTGCATCTTGTTAAAAGGTGCCATAGACAATGAACTAATATCAATACTGAACATATATACACTGAATGGTATAGCATCCAAATTTCTAAAGGAGAAGTTAAATGAATTACAGGATGAAATAGACAGTAAAACTATACTAATGAGGGACCCCAACTTTTCCTCACAGAACTAGATAAATCTAACCACAAGATAAAGAAGAAAGAAGTAAAGGAGGTAAATAGAATTTTAGAAAAGTTACATATGATAGACTCTGGAGGAAATTGAATGGGGATAGAAAGGAATATACCTTTTTCTCAGCAGTGTATGGCACCTACACAAAAATTGACCATGTATTAGGGCATAAAACCCTCACAATCAAATTGAGAAAGGCAGAATTAATAAATACATCCTTTTCAGATCATGATACAATAAAAATTACATCCAGTAATAGGCAGTGGAAAGATTAATTTAAAACTAATTGGAAAGGAAGTAATGTAATCCTAAAAAAATAACTGGGTTAAAGAACAAATCATAGAAACAATCGATAATTTTATTAAAGAAAATAACAGCAATGAGACGACATATCAGAACGTATGGGATGCAGCCAAAGTGGTTCTTAGAGGAAAATTTATATCACTAATTACATCAATAAAGTAGAGATAGAGAAGATCAATGAATTGGCATACAATTAAAAAACTAGAAGAAGAAAAAAATTAAAAAAAAAACCAATTAAACACCAAATTGGAAATTCTGAAAATCAAAGGAGAGATTAATAATCCCTCCAACAACGATTATTCCCATTTTTCTGTCATTTTTGCCAATTTTCTGTGTATGAAGTGAAATCTCAGATTTGCTTTTATTTTAATTTCTCCTATGACTTACAACATTCTTTCATATGATTGTTAATAGGTGGTGATTTTTATTTTGAAAACTGTTTGACCGCTCCTCTACTTGTCATATATTTGTCAGTTTTCTTTGTAACTTAGATATTAAGCCCTTTTCAAAGGACTTTCCCCTAGTCAACAGTTTCCCTTTTTATTTTAGCTGTATTAACTTTGTTGGTAGAAAAGCTTTTCAATTTCATGAAATTAAAATTATTTTCTCTTTTCTAATTGTCCCTTTCCCTCATTTGTTTAAAAATTCATTACTTCATAGTTTTAAAAGCTATATGATTTGCTTTTCCATTAAAAATATTTGATCTTTAATATTCAGAATCCATTTTGAACTTATTGGAGCAATGTTTAATATGTACAGACACGCAGGTATAATTATTGTATGATCATTCACTTCGGAATTTTCTGATATATATGTACCTGATACATATTATATAAAACATAATGGTTGTTGTCTTTTGTTCTTAAAGACGACCAAAATGACATCACTATGTTGACGTCAAGGTACAGTGTGCCTGACTGTGGCTGATCAGACCAATAGGAGCTTGGAAGGCTCTACCGCAGGTCAGGCACAAATAGTCCACATTAACATTTGGACTGGAGATGTCTCTAAATGTGTGCATCTCACATTTCTTTTGAGTTACTCCAATTCTGCTTTGAGCATATAGTGCAGCACCTTTTTTGATGCAGGCACACCATGCTTGGTAGTTCTGTGCCAGTGTCTTCCATGAAGACCCAAAGGTCTTCAAAGAGACCTTGAGAGTGTCCTTGCTTCTTCTTAACTCCATGTCAGTGCTTGCCTTCTGTGAGTTCTCCATAAAATAGTCTTTTAGGCAAATGTATTTTTATTATGCAAAACATATAGCATAAGTTTAAAATATGTAAAATATGTACCTGTGTATACATCTATATATTTTTATTACTATAATATTAAAATGTTATATTTATCTAAAAATGAAAAAAATTATAAAAAATCTTTATAAAGTAAAACTATAAAGTAAAAAACTTTTAAAGTATTGCCATAAGATGTTGTTTTAACTCTAATTTCTTCAAGATTGCGTCCCCCCCCCCCCCCCCCCCCCCCCCCCCCCCCCCCCCCCCCCCCCCCCCCCCCCCCCCCCCCCCCCCCCCCCCCCCCCCCCCCCCCCCCCCCCCCCCACCCCCCCACCCCACCCCCCCGCCCCCTTCACAGAGTCAGTAGATTAAGCCCAAAGGCTCCTGAAACGGAGCAACCTGCTTGCTTGGAGATTAGACTAGATCACAAACATTTTTAATCCAGGGCAAATGTCATAGCTGGTCATGGTTCTTGTTATGGTAATTAGGGTGGGATTTTTTTTTTTGTTTTCTCTTTTAGAATGCTGAGGTAATCAAAAACCTTTGATGAGTCTTGCCTTTCAAATACAATGGCAAGCAAAGTGGACCTTTTGTTGTCTTTTGTTTCTTTTGATTGAATCAAGAATCTTTGACCTGCTTAAGAAACAAGAAAGCCCTAGGCCCCAGGCTTTACACCTTTTTGCTAAGTAGGCTCTGAGCCCTCAGGGCCCTGAACTGGGTATAAGAGCTCTGAGGTTGGCATTTTGTTTTGGGGCTCTCAGTCCCTGGAAAAATACCTTGTGATCTGACCAGATGAGACTCTGGGTAGCTGCTAGAGCCCCCCCTGGCTTTAAACACCCAGATGTTGGTGCCTCTCTCTCTGGTAACGATGTAATTCTTTGGTCAGGCAGCTAGAGGCCTGTCTGTTGACAACTGTGTTTGTTTGCTCTGTTTATATTGTCTCTGCTTGTAATTTCTGTTTGTATTTGCTCTGAAGTTCAGGGTGCTGGCTTCCCCCCCAGAACTAGGTGAATGATATATGTATGTTTGATTAAAATGAGATTGTTAACCCCTTAAAATTGCTTTCCTTAGGAAAGCTGATTAAAGAACCTGTGCTGGCAGCCCTTCTGTGAGCTGGTGTTATTGGTCTTTCACCCCCATAGCAACTGCTAGCAAAGTTGTTACAGTTCTCCGTTTTGTAAAGTTAGAAAGCTTATGTAAGAGGCTTGCCCTGGGCATTCCCAAGTCACCTAACATGGAGGCACTCTGCATTCTCTATTTTCCTACCACCGAGTGGGTCAGTGTAGCCTCCTTTGATTGCCTTCATAGATAGAAAAGGCTGAGACAGTCTCTCTCTGGCTTGTTCTTTACCTGTATGTTCTTTCTTGCTACAGGCAGAAGGTATGCCAGGGTGCTTGCTAATACACCCTGTCACCACAATAGCTTTTTATGGTGCGATTCTTCTTTTGATTTGCTCATTCTTCCAGCTTACTTTCTGACTTTGAGCTTGATATTAGGCTGGAGTTTTGTGTTCTTTCATAGGGAAGGTTTGGGCTGGTCTCGCTACTGGTTTTTTTTGGCTATTGAGTGTTATGCTCTTCCAAGATCCCAGGCTAGGGAGCTGCAAGTTTTCATTATCCAAAATGATTGCTGCTCCCTTTGTCTGAACTCTGTCCTGAGTTATGTTTGGTTTAAACAACAGTAGACTGCTGCTGGACTTAGTCACTATCAGCCAATTGGGAAACTCTCCTGGTTCAGTCACAGAACTATAAGCTTCCCTCGGGCTTGGGATTCTGCCCCGGTTATTCCTCTGTAGGTTTCAGATGAGGCTGACAGCTGGAACTGATATCCTATTCTACTCCTTGGATATAACCACATTGCTGCTGCTTACTTCTAAACTTGTCCTCTCTGGGCATATAGTCTAAGGCCTGAGACCACTTGGGGAGGGCAGGGAAGGAAGGGAATGCAGAGATTCAGGTTCATTATTCCTCCCTTGATCTGTGACCCAGAACTAGGTAGTCATCAAAAAGCCGCCACTTTGAAGCTGCTCTATCATTATGGGTCTCAGACCCCCATCTCGGCCTGGTTCACAGCCTCTCCTGGGGCACTGGTGCACTCCATGGTTACCTACTCTGCCCTGGGCCTTGTCCCCAGTGTCTATAGGCCTCTCTTTCTGTCTCCATATGCTGACTTGGGCTGGAAAAATGACTCCACCATGTTGGCTCTGCCTTCCAAAGGGAAATTATTTAACATGATACAAAGGAGTAAAATGATAATTAATAGGAAGAAGTAAAGAAAAATAAATATTTTTACTAAATATCAGAAAAAACGAGGTTTCCTGACAATGAGAATATTAACTGCAAAAGAACCTCCCAAAGTCTATTTGAATTGTTAGTCCTTAAATAAATAAAACTCCTGAGTGGAAGTAAAACTGTCTTTAATTTGAGATAAAGAGGGTCAAGAGCCTAGGTCACTCACGTATCTGAGTACGTGGATATCCACCAAGAAAACCTACAGAAAGAATTTTTTTATACTTTCAGAAAGAAAATGGGGGAGGGGGAGGCATATGAGGAGTGAGGCCTGGTCATGAGGCCACAACTACCCTTGCCAATTCAAGCCAGAAAACACTTCATTCTGGTTGTTTTACCCTTCCTGATCTAACTAACCATAAATCTTAGTGAAAGAGGAAAGGATATTTGGAATCACTTTGGTAGCTGTGGCTAGCTCAAGATAGCTCTGTTTACAAGATAAAACAGCTTAAGATCCCTAGGGTGGAGCCCAGTCAAATCTACTTAAGAGTAACATACCTCAGGAGCAGGAATGCAAGGACATTCCTAGGATTGTTTAGAGGGAGGGGCTTCTCTTACTGTCTGGATGGTATTTTGACAGAGAAGAGAATATTACATTTGATACCAATGATATTAAAGTTAATTTTCCTGTCAGAATGTACAAAATGATTCTTAAGATTAGTTTTACAATAGTGATGGTATGGCCCCTGACTAACCTATTAGGTTGTTCAGTTGATAAGCTGGAACAGTTTCCCATGCTCCTGATAAAAAAAAAAGTACCATACAGTGAGTGCTAGTTATCATTTCTCCTTCAGCATTTGAGTCTCTAATTCATCTAGACTTTTTCTCAAGTCCTGATCTTGCTGCTGTATCTGTGACCTTGAACTAGTGTCTTCTCTACTTTGGGCCTCACTTCCCTCATCTATAAACTGAAAGAATATATTGTATTATTCTAAGAGCCTGCCTTGCTTTAAATTCCTATGGCCCCACAATAATGCTTATGTCTTGGGAATGTCAGTTTACTAAGCTGAACAAACATTAGGAGATTTCCTCCCACTCCATTAGATATATCCAGCTCCTTTTTTTAAGAACAAGAAAAGCCTTGAGAATCTCTAATAACCTGGATTTTCACTATCTGGATAGTGCTTGGGCCTAAAGAATTTAATAGGGTTATATTGTACATAATGTTATATAGTGACATTGTTGAAATTCTCATAGCTGTACTTCAAGGGTATTCCCCCTTTCAGGTGCTTTTAAGATACTGTACAGTTGTTTATACAATGATATTAATTTCCTTCCTTTATTCCTTCATTCTCTACTTCTCTCTTGCTCCTTCCCTAGTCTCTCCCTTTCCTTATGTGTATGTATATAAGTTTTATTTATTCATTTATTTTGGCAAAGGTTTTTTTATTACAACACAAAAACTTTACTTGACTCTAAAAGAAAAAGATTCAGTTTTTTTATGCCCCAATCCCACAAACATGTAAATGATGGAGTGCTGGGGTGCTTGTGCTTGGACCCTAATTCTAACATAACATTTCTCCTTAGTCTCTGCTTGAGTGCCTGTGCCTGGACCTGAGTTCTAAAATCACATCTCTCCCTAGCTTCAAAGCATTGGCCCTAGCAGTTTCTCTTCAGTTCAAGGGCAGCATTCCTTAGCAAAACACTTATCTCTCTTCCCGATACTGCAGCCAGATGCACATATAGAATTTATTGGTCCTACTCCTTGTGTATTGCTAACTGGCTGTGCACCAAGACATAATAATATTTACTACTTATTGACCTTCCTGATATGTATCCTAGATATAGTCAAATGTATACTCCCTTATCTTCATCTTGTCTAACAAGACATTTGATGGAAGCAACCTGGGTATCTCCAGCCAGCCCTGACCTTTGGTTTAGTGATGTTTCACAGTCAAAACCACAACCCCAGGTAGCACCCCCTTGGGCTATTTCCCAGTGAACTCTGGGTAAGATGCCTGCACAGTAGATACAAAAAGTGCATGTTCCTTTAAGAACTGAACACCCCTTAACCACTCCCTAATCCCACCCCAAAACACCTAATTGACAGGTTTCACCCCAAATCTTGTATTTAAACTTTCCCTGTGCCCTTGTAAGGTTGCAGGTTCCCTAAGAACTCTTGCCCACCGCAAAGCATAATATATCTTTGCCTCCTTGACTTAAAGAATGTTTGAGATCATGAATTCATTCCAGATGGCCCGATCCTCTTCAGTACTCGGGTCTTTGAGGGGCACTCCTTCTCAATGACCCCATCTGGGAACTCTAGTCTTGGGGTTCCTGGACCTTGTCTTCCTCCACTCTCAGAAGAAACAAAACCCTTTCTCTTTTTTAGCACTCTATTAGTATACTGGAAAGCAATTAATAATAATATGCTTTCAAAGACTATTGCCAGAATGGAAGAGATACTGTTTTGTAGTCATGTATGAGGATAAAATTAATTATGTGTCATATCAGCTATAACTATACCACCTTGGTTTAAGGTAAAAAAGAGGAAAAGAGTCTCAAGGTGATTCAATCAAATAGAACAAAACTGTACTCACATTAGTCTACCATTATATTTTTGATGTTTTATGAGTATAGTCATGGTAAAGTTCAATTAACAATCCTAAATTGTCAAATCGATTTATGTTCTTGCAGTAAAATTAGAGCAAAGAAAAACAATAACATCACCAATGACAAATGGGTCAAAAAGAAAAAAATAAACAACTCAAGGGTACCAAAACAGTTTATAAAGAAGAAACACAATTCTATCTAAAATAGAAAAATAGAGGTTAATGGTTACATCTTTGGGAGATGCCACAAAGGTGTGCATCTATTATGAAGAATAAAATATTTTGAATTTCTAACTTTTCTGTCTAAGGGTGAGGGTACAGAGATTCTATCAAAGATTGCTGATCAAAAGGGGTTAGCTTGAAAATTTGAACAAAAAAGGCAGATGAAGTGGAAAATGGCTTGGTTTAATGTAGTTGAATAATAATATCTTAGTTCTCTAGACAATTCTCTAAAATGATAAATTGAAGAGAAAGCACTTATCAACATCAGCAGAGGGAGTTTCTACTCCAGGGAGTTCCATATAAGAGCAAAATCACAGTTTCAGTTCTTATTACTATTTATGTAGTGTTCGTTAAACTTTCAAGGTCTTTTCACATCTATTTTCTCATTTGATTGATTTGAAATTAATGTTCAAAAAATAAAAATAATACAAAAATAATTACTGCTGCTTTTATGTATACAGCCAGGTCCCAATTAGTGTGAATAATGAATCCCATGAAATGGTTCCATGTATTCAAATTTGCATTATTGGATATAAAATATGGTAATTGAACCTAGACAAACAGAAATATGGAGTACAAATTCAAATAATGCAAACACTTCAGAGGATTGACTAGCTATATATTGCATAAAATTACCATCATAAGGCTACTAGAAGGAGGAGGGAAATCCTGTATATGGTTTTAAAGAGAACAGTATCACACAAACCTAGAGAGGAGAGGGTATCAAGGATAAGAATGTGATTGACAATATTAATAAGGACATAATAAGGACAAAAGGTAATTAGATTTGTCAATCAACATTTTTATATTATCTCTGTTAATTGTCCTGTAATCAATCAAATGTATTGGAAGACTCATTTGATTAGGGGACTTTGATACTGCCCTCTCCCCACTACAATAGCAAAAACATTATAGCAATATTTAAAAATTTTTCCCCCTACTGTAATCAAGTTAGATTAAAACTGAAAAACAATATGGCACAGTGTAAGGAAAATAATGAATATGATCACTGTCAAAATAAAACTAACTGAAACCACAGGATTGTACCAATAGATGCTAAAAAAAAAAAGAGGCTTGTGATAAAGTCTAATAGGAGTGATAAAAGTGCTGGAAAGCATAAGCTATTTTAAATTAAAAAGTTTATATTAAAAAGAAAAACCTCACATTATTTACAGTAGGGAAATACTAGAATTTTTTGTAATAAATATGAGAGTAAAGCAAGGATGTCCCATCTTTTCTCTATTAATAATAATAATAGGTTACATTTCTATCAAGCTTACTATGTCCCAGGCACTGTGCTAAGTGTTTTATAATTGTCTCTCATTTGATCCTCACAACAACTCTGGGAGGTAGTGGCTACTAAATATTATCCTCATTTTATAGTTGAAGAAACTGAGGCAGAGAGATCTTAGACATTTCAAATTGGATATATGTATCAGTAAGGTAATAATTACAAAGTAGATGATAATTGTCAAAATGCCTATGTGGTTCTGTATTGCAAAGTATATGAGACTCTCCACATAGAAGAAGTAAACCATTTATTCAGACACCAGAGAACCACATCCCACAAGCCATTTATCCAATCTATCAGAGCAGTAAAACATTCAATACATAATATCACAACATGGAGCTTCACCATCCCCAAACCTCTCCAACTCCCTGCTGGGGTCTTCCCAAAGACAAACTCACAATACAGCTACCACGGTCTGTTCAGCTGTAGCTATCACGACAGCCAGTACCAGCCAAAACTGCTCTCTCTCCCTCTCTGCATTTCCTGTGACATAACTTCCTTTTCCTGTCAGGAAGCTCCTCCCACCAGGCATGACTTAGGTTTCCTGTGATGTAAGCAGGTCACATGGCCTATTAATGGGTGGGAAAGATCTTCAAATCTAAGTTGCTAATACAATATATGATAGGCATCTCAAAGTCAGCATATCCAAAACAGAATTCATTATTTCCCTCCCTCAAAAAAACTCATCCCATGTTTCAAACCCCTCTATTATTATCAAAGCCATGGCCACACTCTCAGTTATGCAGGCTCACAACTTTGCTGTCCTCCTTGACTTCTCACTTTTCCTCTCATCTAATCTATCTACACATTTAATACATTGCTAAATCCTGTCACTTCTATCTTCACGACATCTCTCTACTAAGTCCTCTTCTCTCCTCTTATATAACCACAAGCTTAGTTCAGGCCTTCATAATCTTTTGCCTGGACTACTGCAATGGCTTTGTAGTTTCTGATGCCTCAAGTCTCTACCCACTATAATACACCCTACATTTAGCTACCAAGGTCTGAAAATGTCACCTCTGTGGCTCACTGAGCTCCAATGGCTTTCTTATTGCCTGCAGATTCATAACCTTCCTATCTTTCCTTCTTTTTCACACCTAATCTACTATCTGCTGGCCTACTTGCAGTCCCTTGGGCACATCCTGTCTCTTTTTTACTGGCTATCCCCCCAAAGCCTAGAATGTTCTCACTCCTCACCCCTGTTTCCTGGTCCTGGCTTCCTTCAAGACTCAGCTCAGATCTTACCTTTTGCTGGAGGCCTTTTCCCTGTCCTCAGATACCATGCCTCCTCTCCTTTTCAGATTATCTCCTGAATAAATCTTAGTTACTTACATATTATCTCCTCCACTATAAAGTATACTTCTTGAGGGTAGGGACTATTTACATATTGTTTCCTCCATTACAAAGTATACTCCTTAAGGGCAGGGACTATTTTTACCTTCTTTTATATAATTTTTTTTAACCTTCCTTTTTTTTGGGATGGGCAGGGCGACTGGGGTTAAGTGACTTGCCCAAGGTCACACAGCTAGTACATGTGTCAAGTGTCTGAAGCCAGATTTGAACTCAGGTCCTCCTGACTCCAGGGCTGGTGCTCTACTCACTGCACCACCTAGCTGCCCCTTTACCTTCTTTTATATCCCCATTGCTTAGCCTAGTGCCTGTCACATAGTAAGCACTTACTAAATTCAATTCACTAAACATTTATTAAATGCCTATGTGCCAGCCATAGTGTTAAGCACTGGGGACATAAATATAGTCCCTGGCTTCAAAGAATTTACAATCTAATGGGGAATATAACATACAAAAGGAACCTGAAAAGGTGAGGTGACACTAGGGAGTACTTGGCTTGGGGCCAAGTACTTGGGGCATGAGGTATGTGGAGTCCAAACCAAGCACAGATGTAGATGGAAAGTGGAGAGTTGCAATAAATGCCTGTTGACTGACTGATTGATCAGAAAGGTACTTTGGAGCTAAACTGGAAATTCTTGAATGGCAGACTAAGGCATTTGTATTCTATCTTTTTGACAATATGTATTTGCTGAAGTTTTTTGAGCTGGAGAATGACATGATGAGACCTGTACCTTAGGATGAATGTGCTACTATTGAGCATTCAAGGATTTACAAGTTCTGTCCAAACATGTCCTCACTAGTCACTATAATATTCTTTTAGATGTTATTTTGCCAGAATTCTAATTCTTTTAGCACATATGGAAATATTGCAGACGCAAAAACTATAGTAACTAGTCCAGGGTCATATATTGAGTCAATAATATGGCCAAAAATGTAACAAGAAAATTCAATAACTAAAGAAAGTCAATTATTTTTTAGGTGTATGTATAGTCACACAGGAGCATTGATTTCCCATATCTTATTCTGTTGCAATAAACATCTGTGTCAAAGAAAAGCTGAGCACGATTGATTTGTTAGCAAGGCTAGCAATTGCCAATAAATGAGATCCAAGGCTCCTCAGTAGCCAAGGATGCATCTGACAAAGGGCAGCCTTTCATACAATTGATCACATAAGGTACAAAATGTAGTTGAGTGATTCAGACTAAACTGAGACTGTGATTGGTTTAACACAAAGAAGAAGGGTGGGCTTAAATTTAGCCTGACTCAGAGAGGGGATTTCCAAGCATTGCCATGGCAATGGGAAAAACACAGAGTTGACCTCTGGAAAACACCATGGTAGGCAAACATTCTCTGATCAGTTTGACTCACATCCCCACCATAGTCAGCAAACGCTCACAGAATTTGAATCTTTGTGGTCAGGCTGTAGCCCATAGGAATACGGAAGTTAAACTCTTACAAGCTCTACCACTGAGTTCTCTCCAATCAAACCCAAATCTCATCCATAAATATTGATACATTGATTAGATACAATTCTCAATCAATAATTAATAAGTAATACAAAATAAAATGGGGTATCAATTTTCAATTTCATAGTACTGACAGTAAGTAGGATTTAAAGAAAACTCTCACTCATTAGCATTTTTTCCCACAAGTTAAATTTTACTTATTAGACCTGTTAAAACATGTTATACCAATCAAGGCTTTTTGACATGTATACACAAACAAACCAATTAAGTGAAGTGCTACTGAAAAAAAAAAAGCCAAATTTTAAGGGAAAGGTGTTATTTACGTCCTACTAATTTAACATCTGCTGTTAGACATAGCATAATAGTGGTTCCAAATTAATTTGAAGTAGTTGCTCAGAAACCCCTAACTGTATAGTATTATGATTAATTTTTTCTCTTATTGCATTATTAGAATACCACAGGTAGTAGAAGTTCAGCCACTTTGCCCAGAATGGGTATCTCTGTCAAAGTAATATAACCAACAAAGAAACAACACTAAAAACCGACTATGTTTAGACACTAGATATTTGATATTCAGAATAATAAATTATATTTGTTCTCAGCATGCCAGTGGAGACTCTGTTGTGATTTCATTGGAGTCACCTACCATAGTGCCTTGTAATATGGTAACTGTTGCTTAATAAATGTTTGTTGAATTGAATTGGAAAAGAATAGATTTAAAGTGAGATTATCTTTATTAATATCTTTGAAAATTAAGATGTTACTAACATAACATTGATGGTGATATCTATGAAGTATTCTATCTATTTCTAGGATATGCAGAAAAGTAATTCTGAAGTTGGTATGGAAGACTTTACTACTAAGGGATATTTAATAAAGTAGCACAAATGAAAATTAGTGATTACTAGTGACCTCAAAATACTACAAGAAAGTGGATCCAAATGACAAAAGGCACTCATGCAAACACCAGAATAAAATATCATAACAACAATGTGGCTAGCAGCTACTGTGGCTGTGTAAGACCAACAACAACCAGCACACAGAAGGGCGCTAATACAGGTTCTTTGATGTACTTTTCTAAGGAAAGCAACTTTAAGGGGTTAACACTCTCAGTTTAATTAAACATACACATATCATTCACTTAGTTCAGGGGGAAAAGATCAGCCCCCTGAACTTCAAGGCAAATACAAATAGAAATTAAAAACATCAATAGACAGACCTTGTCTGATTAAAATCACAATTCATAGTTACCAGAGAAGCACTAACATCTACAAAGCCAAGGGGGGAGGTTTGACAGCTTGCCCAGAGTCTCTTCACCCACATTCTTTCATTGAGTGTACCCCCAAAAGTCAAACTCCACCCTTGGATCTTATATACCTATCTCAGGGCCCTGGGGCACTTGAGGTTCACCATTTAGAGTGTGAGAAATCTATATGGGAAAGCTCCCACCACCAGCACCACATCATATACAATTCAGTGACTCTTGATTGCCTCAGTGCTGAGAAATACCCCAAAACAAAGACAGAAAAAAGGTTTCCCACCCATTCAAACAAAAGGGAGACTTGATAGTCTCAACATCCTAGAAGGGAAGAACAGAGAAAAGTCTGATTGCCATAACAAATATTTAAAACACTAGAAACTTTGTGGAATTTAGAGGATAAATATGATAGCTTAGAGTCAAAGTAGCCTTACAGTAGTCTTTATGAAAAAATAGCAGTGTCAACAGAACATTTATCTTATAAGAAGATAATTGATGTTAAAGACAGAGTGAAAGGCCCCGTAATACACACACACACACACACACACACACACACACACACACACACACACACACACACAAACATAATTTGTGAAATAACAGAGAAGTGGGACATGGAGCCAAGATGATGGAGTGAAAGCAGGGACTCACCTAAGCTCCCACGAACACCTTTGGATTCCTCTGAAGGTTGAATCTGAACCAGTTTTAGAGTGACAGAATCCACAGAGAGACAGCATGTGGTAGATTTCTGGTTGAGGACAATGTGGAGGGTGGACAGGAGGGGTCTGTTGCACCAGACTAGCAGAAGAGGGCAGTCTAGTGTGTGGGCTACACCGGCACTGACTCAACTGTGGCGAGGGCAGAGCAGAGCCCAGCGGACTGAATTTCTGGCAGCGGTGGTGATTCCCAGACCTCTCTGTGCAAGAAGGGGATCTGTAGGAACTGGGTGAAAGAAAAGCAGTCCTGTGAAGGGCTTGTGGCAGCAGCACCAGCTACTCCTGGGGCTATCAACCCATAAACTAAATACCTATTTAAACTTCTGGGAGCCAAGATGGCAGAGTAAACAGTGAGTAGCTTTCACCTTCCCTTCTTGACCTTGAAAAACCCAGAGAATGTTGCCCGGGAAAAGTCCTGGAATAGTGGAGCCAGCAGAAAGACTGAGTACAGCAGTCTTTTAACTCTAGCTTGGAAGGCTAGAGGATTAATGGGAAAGCTCACTCTTGCTGTGGCTGAAGGGGACCAATGCAGGACCTCAGGTGCCTCAGCAGGCTAGCGGCAAGCCCCACCTCAGCTCTGCTGACCAGCAAGAGATCCTGAGCCCCAGGGTAGAGGAGCAGGTAAGTACCAACACCAGGCCCATACCACCTCCAGCTCAGCAACAGGTAAAATACCAGACCACTACAACATCCAACTGCAAGCACCTGAGGCCCCAGCACAGAAAACCAATAACCAGGCCCCTAGAACCCAGCACAAGAAGTTTGGGACAGTGCCTCCCAGGCCCCAGAAGCAGAGATCAAATTTAAAGGCCAGAAAAAAGGCAAACAACATGAGTAAGAATAATAAAAAATGTCAATGATCATAGAGAAATATCTTGTGACAGGGAAGATCAAAACACATTCAGGAGAGGACAACATGGTCAACATAACCACATTTGAAACCTCAAAGGGGAATGTGAACCAGTCTGAAGCCCAAAAAGCCTTCTTGGAAGACCTCAAGAAGGATTTTAAAAGTCAAATAAGAGAGGTAGAAGAAAAATTTAAAAATACAATTGACAAAATGGAAAAAAAGTACACTGAAGAAAACAATCCCTTAAAAAATACAATTGGCCAGATGGAAAAGGAGGTACAAAAACTAACTGAACAAAACAATTCATTAAAAATTAGAATCAGGCAACTGGAAGCTAATGACTCTATGAGACATCGAGAATTAGTGAAACAAAATTGAAAGAATGAAAAAATAAAAGAAAACATAAAATTCCTCATTGGAAAAACAACTGACCTGGAAAATAGATCCAAGAGAGACAGTTTAAGAATTGTTGATCTACCCGAGAATCATGATGAAAAAAAGAGCCTGGACAGCATCTTTCAAGAAATCATCAAGGAAAAGTGCTCTGAGGTCCTAGAATCAAGGGGTAAAATAGTCATCAAAAGAATCCACCAATCATGTCCTGAAAGAGATCCCAAATCGAAAATGCCAAAGAACATTGTTGCCAAATTCCAGAATTATCAAATCAAGGAGAAAATACTGCAAGTAGCCAGAAAGAAACAATTCAAATATTATGGAACCACAGTCAGGATTACACAGGACCTTGCAGCTTCTACCTTAAAAGATCAAAGGGCTTGGAATATGATATTTCATAAGGCAAAGGAGCTTGATTACAACCAAGGATCAACTACCCAGTAAAACTGAGCACAATCTTTCAGGGAAGGAGACAGATATTCAATGAAATAGGGGACTTTCAATTTTTCCTGATGGAAAGACCAGAGCTTGACAGAAATTTTGACCTTCAAATACAAGATTCAAGAGAGGCATAAAAAGGTAAAAAGGAAAGGGGGAAAACATGTCATTCAACAAGGACAAACTGTTTAGATTCCTACATAGGAAGATGATGCAACTGTGTCTTTATTATATCATATAGAAGGGAAATATATTGACAGAGGGGGTGGGTTTAAGTTGATTTTGGTGTGTTGATAAAAAAACCTAATTGAGTGCTGAAAAAAGATTGTAATGGGAAAAGAGAAAAGGAAGAGACAGAAAAGGGTAAATTACAGCACATGATGAGGCACAAAGACATATTAAAGTAGAGGAAGAGAAGGGAGGATGATGAGCATTGTTTGAATTTTACTCTCATCATATTTGGCTCAAGAAGGGAATAACATACTCAGTTAGGAGTGGAATCTAACTTGTCCTATAGGCAGTTAGAAGGGAAAGGGGAAAGAAAAGGGAAGGAGGGATTGAAGGGATAGAAGAAGCAGTAAGAAAAAAGGGAAAGAAAAAGGAGGGGGGTTGATAGAAGGGAGGGCAGATTGAGGGAGGAGACAGTCAAAAGCAAAACTCTAGTGAGGAGGGAAAGGGAGAAAGGAGAGGAGAAAAGCATAAATGGGTGGGGGGATAGGATGGAGAGAAAGACAAAAATGGTAATCAAAATCATGAATGTGAATGGGATGAACTCTCCCGTAAAACAGAAGTGGATAGCAGAATGGATTAAAAATCATAATCCTACAATATGTTGTTTACAAGAAATACATTTGAAACAGAAGGATAGACACTGGGTAAAGGTAAAAGGCAGGAGTAGAATATATTATGCTTCAGCTGAAGTGAAAAAAAAAAGCAGAGATAACAATCCTGATCTCAGACAATGCAAAAGCAATAATAGATCCAATTAAAAGAGATAAGGAAGGAAACTATATGCTGCTGAAAGGCACCATAGAAAATGAAGCAATATCATTACTAAACATATATGCACCAAGTGATATAGCATCCAGATCCTTAGAGGAGATGATAAGGGAGTTACAGGAAGAGATCGATAGCAAAACTGAACTAGATAAATCTAACCATAAAATAAACAAGAAAGAAGTTAAGGAGGTAAATAGAATTTTAGAAAAGTTAGATATGGTAGATCTATGGAGAAAACTGAATGGGGATGGAAGGAAATATACCTTTTTCTCAGCAGTACATGGCACCTACACAAAAACTGACCATGTACTAGGGCATAAAAACCTCACAATTCAATGCAGAAAGGCAGAAATATTAAATGCATCCTTTTCAGATCATGATGTAATAAAAATTATATGTAATAAAGGGCCATGGAAAGATAGACTAAGATTCAATTGGAAACTAAATAATCTAATCCTAAAGAATGAGTGGGTCAAATAACAAATCACAGAAACAAATGTATTTAATGTGAATGTATATGTAGAGCCTATATTGAAATGTATGCTGTCTTGGGGTGAGAGGAGGTAGAAAAGGGAGGAGGAGAAAATTTGGAACTCAAAAACTTGTGGAACTGCTTAAACTAAAAATAAATAAATTAATCAAAAAAAAAAAAAGAAATAACAAAGAAGTAAAAGGAAAATGGGTATTTGCCAATTGGGAAATGACTGGCATATCATGCTGCATGAATGTTATGGAATATTATTGTGTCATAAAAATAACACTTATGGATTCAGAAAAAAGAATTAGGAAGACTAATATGAACTGATGTAGAATAAAATAATCAGAATGAACAGAACAACCTAAGTGAACACCATAATACTGTAAAGGAAAAAAATACTGAAAAATTTCAGATCCCTGATCAGTGATATGACCAGTTATGGTCAGAGGAATTGATGATGAAACAATGCCTCCAGTCAATGAACAAAGAGATGATAATTGGTGCTGAATGGAATGTATATGTATATATACATATTAGTTATTATCATAATATATTATAATTGTCATAGATGTTATATATAATGATATTAATTAATATGCATATATTAAACTTGGAAAGTATGTGGATTTGTTTTGCTTCATTATTCTTGTTTGTTTCAGGGGATGACTATTTTCAGGGAAACATAACCAATTACTGATGAAATAAAACAATCAAATAATAATACCCATGACTTGCTTCTTTTGGAGTTTAAGCTGTTTGCAAAGCTTAGCTTTACAATTTCACAATAAATTTACTAAATATATTCAAAGAGCTATCTGTGACAATAAGTTTTAATCTGCATTGATATACTTACTGCCTTTGCAAAGAAAATAATTCCAGAGGGAGAAGGTAGGTATTGATAGATTTCTGTCAGAGATGATTTTTTTTTTGCCTTATTTTTCATCTAGACCTGTGAAGTGTGAAAACCAACTCCACTGATGTTAATGTATTTTATTGTAATTTATTATCTTAGAGTTTGTGGAGCTCTAAAAAAGATGAATAACTGGTCCACGGTCACAAAGCTAGTATGTATGAGAACCAGGACTTGAAACCAGGTCCTGACTACCGGTTCTGTTTCTGGGCCATCAAGCCTTTCTATTTATCCTTCATCTGAAACCTCCCAAGCATGCTGTTTCTCTTTCCTTCCTCTATCCCCCATTACAATAAGAGCTCCTTGAGAGCAGGGGTTATCTTTAATTTTCTATTTTTCTTCCCAGAGCTTAGCACAATAATTCATATAAAGAAAAAGCATAATCAATCAGGCATTATTTATTTGCTGCCTGCTCTGCATCAGGATAGGATAAGTATTGAAATTATGATTAATTGACATAGGGAACACCCACGGGAAGAAACTCCCCCCTGTGGCAGGCACCTTCTTGTCAAATTATATAGAAAATTTCCTAGGATACTGAGAGGTTAAGTTACTTGTTCAGCATCATACAGCCATTATATATCAGAGATGTGACTTGAATTCCAGTTTTCCTGATTTTAAGACGGATTTAGTCACAGTACCATTACAACAATGACTGAATGAGTCAAGGGGAGTGCATGGAGGTGTAGCCAGCAGAAGGTAATAGCAATTACATATGTAATGGTAGGTTCGGTCAATGAAGATCTCGTCCTTGAAGCATGTACAGATAGATATTCCTTGCCTACACCTAGTCCATACGAAAACTTTGGGAAGCCAGTTTCCCACCATTGTGATTCAGGCTTGGTATTATGCAATGATGAAAAATTTTCTGATTGCCTCTGGGGCCAGAAGAACCAATTATTCAGGAGTAGCTGAGCAGGAACTGAGTCTGTACAAAAGCAACGAATCTGGCCTCTATCAGTCAACTGTCTCAAAGGTTTTGTGTGAGTTTCTTTTAAAACTTCCAAATGGGTATTATCTCCCTTCCAGTTTAAAGATCATGGTAGTTCAAATCACTCTCATGGCTATAAAAGAAATATTCTTCCTCATATTTTAGAAATCTCAGAGGACTAGTTAGTTCTCAAACCTTTACCATATGAGTAAAATATCTTTCTTTCTAGGAACTCCAAAAGTGAATGACAGGTAAGCTGGCTTTGGTAACTATGGTTATGAAAGGACGTTTTGTCCTACATTGGCACACTGTAATATTCTATTTTCTGAGGGAAAATGTTAGTTTAGGATTTGTGATTTGAGATTGCAAGTATATATGGTGCCAAAAATACTGCTAATTTTTAAAAATTGCAGTCTCGTGGTATTTTTTACATTTAGTGCTGTGTAATACATTGTATTAGAATGTTGTCTCAGACTAAAACTGTGGCTGTTTTTAGCTCCAGCTTCTTTGCTTATAACCATTTCAGCTTCCTGGTGGAGCAATTTCTGGCTGTATAGAAATTCCTATAGACAGACTTTCCTCTGGAATTTTCTCATACTTGTGTAATCAGGTTTTCAGAAAGACTTTATAGGAAAAGACTGAGGCCTGGCAAAATAGACTTTTGTGAATTGCAGTTTTGATGGACAGTGTAACTTCCATCTTCTTCTTCCCCCATACTCTCACATCCCAGGAGTCTAGATCTTTTCCTCTGTAGGGTGGAAGAGAAAGATAATTCATACTATCAGTAAGAACTACAATTCCCAGAAGTCCATGCTGTCAGATCCCATGTTCTTTCCTGGAAAATTGGTCTTAACATATTAGTTGAGAGCAGAGCCAAATGATGGACTAGCAGGAAGAAGTATACCTTAATTTGCCAACGCAACTCCTCCATGAATATCTAGAAGATGCATCAGGCCAACTTTTGATCAGAATATCCAAGAAACATAACTTGAATCTTATTTCCAATCTGGCTTAATATAGGGAGACAGAGAGGTCTGTAGACACTGGGAACAAGATCTGGCCAAGAGCAAAGGTGTGGAGCAGTCTAGTGTGAAGGACTTTAAGAAGACCAAGGCTGTTCATCAAGGAAATAATTCATAACTGACCCTACTAAAAGGACCTTGACCTGTTTAAGTCTACTGGAACAGGTGCCAACTGTCAGGTGCCAAACCGTTAGTGCTGTTGCTTACTATCCAGTTTGCGATAACACATACAGGGTGACTGAGAATTTCAGGGTGAAGAGCATCCTTGAGCCTTAGGCTGTGTCCTGATGTAGGAACACGTTCAACAGCAAATGGACACTGTGGGGCTCTGACTCCATTTTCTGAGCAGGTTTTCAATTTCAGCCTCTAACCCTGCAGCAGTCCTAAGCTCACAGGAGAATAATCAGGGCAGGAATCCCGGACTGAATGAGTTTGCAATTCTGTCATTTTGAAGCTATGGATCTTTCCAGCTGGCTGATAGTACCTGAGTATAGTAGCATTCTACTAGAACTTCCTACCAGGTGTAAGCCCACAAGAGTGTAGTACATATCCAAACCCAGGTCAGGAACTCAAAGAAGGAAGACATTGACTAGACTTTCCCCAGCATCAGATTGTTTTGGAAAGACTGAAAGCTTGCAGGGGCCTGAATTTTCAGTTGCCCCTGAGATCTTGGAATAACAAAACACTGAATATTCCAGGAAAGCAGCAGAAAGTCCCAAAAGGACAAAAACCAGTCCAGACATTTTCTCCAGAATTATGTAGAATCTGTCCATAACATTAACTCCAAATTTACAAAGTATTCTGGAAGAATGAATGAACAAACAAACGAAAAGAATCCCACCATGAAGAGCTGCTATAGTGATAAGTATGCTTAACACAAACCCAGAAAAAGAGAATGACTCTAAAACATTTATAAGAAAAGATTTAAAGAAAAATAGAGTTTAGGCACAAGCTCAGCCAACATTAAATATTCCTGGAATATATGAATTGTGTGCTCACACACACACACACATACACACACACACAGAGTCGTTGTTTAGTCATCTTTTAGTCGTATGCAAGTCTTTGTGACCCAATTGAGGGTTTTCTTGGCCAAGATACTGGAGTGGTTTGCCATTTTCTTCTCCCACTCATTTTACGGATGAAGAAACTGAGGCAAACAGGGTTAAGTGACTTGCCCAGAGGCCAGATTGGAACTCAATAAGATGAGTCTTCCTCACTCCAGGCCTGGCACTCTATCCACAGCACCACCTAGCTGATATGTGTATTTTATTTTTTCCAATTACATGTAAAGATCGTTTTCAACATTCGCTTTATTTAAGATTTTGAGTTCCAAATTTTTCTCTCTCCCTCCTTCTTCTCCCTTCCTAAGATGGCAAGCAATCTGATATAGATTACACATGTGCAATCATGTAAAATATTTCCGTATTAGTCATGTCGTGCACCCTGTCCTCAAGATCCATGTTTTGCTTTCAGAGTGAACATGTTTTCTTTTAATGTTCTTGCTTTTTGCTTTTTCTAGGCTGTCTTTCATTTCTGCGTTTTCGCACTCCCAATATATTTTTCTCTCTTTTGTTTCTTTGGTGAAGCTTACCACTTCAGATTCCAGTTTTTCTATTCTGCTTATTATTTTTGCTGGGCAGGACATAAATTCTGCTCTTATATTTCTCATTTTTCCTTTAGACCACTCAGGAACAACATGTTATGGTTCCATGTTCTCAAATTCTGGAATCTTCTGTCTTATTGGGTGCTGAATCATTTTCATTTATTTAGCAGTATTTATTTGAAGATTCCTGAACTTGTTTACCGGATCTGAAGGTCATATTTTTTTCCTGTTGACTTTTTTTTTTTTATATTCAAGATTTCTTTGAGATTTCTTCTTTCTGAATTCTTCAATAATTTTAGTCTTCCCCCTCCCCCATTTTCCTTATAGCTCACTTTCTTGTTCCCTCACCTCTGCGGTTTCTTGTGGGCTGGATCTCAGAGCACCTCAGCCTCCTTCCACGGTAATTCAAGTTCACCAGCTTAGGTCTCTGCCCCATCTGACGTTTGAGTGATCAGAAGTGGTTCCAGGCAGATGCTGCGCTCTTTCCCTGAGGCTTGATGGAATGCTGCATAGTTGCCCCTACACACTGTGACCTGTGCTGATGACCTGTCCTATTCCCTCTGTTCCTTAGTTTTCTGGCCCAGCACCAGTGGTTTAGAGTCTGTTTTCCTCAGAGCTTTGCAGTGCTAGTGCTGTTGGATCCCTCCAAAAGCCTAAAGGCTTTTGCTCCTTTAGGGTGTTGGCCAAGCTGGTGTTCAAGATCTAAGCAACTTCCATAGCCCGGAGCCAGGGTCTTTACAGCACCTGAAAAAGGGAGGAGGGGACAGAGTCTAGTGTTGTGTTTTGATGTTGTGTCCTTGTGTCTGCTAGCAAAGTCTTCTTGTTGACAGTAGTTTTTTGGCGGGGGGAGTGGGGAGGTGTTGCCAAGTAAGTTTAGGGTCAATGAGTATAAATTCCTGCTATTTTTTTTAACTTTCTTTTAAATTCTGGGTGTCTTAGAACAGAAAAAGAGCTGGAGTTGCTTTATCTTTGGTGAATAATTTCTGTTTGGGAAAGATCTAAGAGATGATGGGAATTGTGGAAAATGTCTAGTCCACCATCTTGTCGCTCATGTGATACCATACACTAAACTTTATGCTACAAATGAAATATTATTTAAATTTCTAACATGTCTTTCTGGTGAAGGGGGCCTTTTCCTGGAGTATGAACTTTGGCATCTAAACTTAATTCTTACTGCTACACCTCTCATCCAGGTTTCTTTTATAATATCCCTTAAGAGGAAATACAGCCCTTATGTGCTATGGAAATGTCACCAGATGGTGGCAAATTTTTGTCACTTTCTGGCCTGGGTCAAAAGTACCAAGAGAAGAGCAAAAGAAATGCAAAATCAAAACAAAATACACTAACAAGTAGCATGTTCCCAAACTAATAATTAGAAAAAAAATCCCCCAAATACATTGTGTATTTAGAAAGAATAGAAAAAAGGAAAGAGTAATGACAATGAAAATTAAATGACTAAAATAGGAAAAAAATGAAAATAATTTAAATATGAAGTTGTTAAACTATATTTAAGTGTATATATTGCTTCATTCATCATTATCACCATCATGGTTGGGGGAAGACTTCTAATCAACATAAAATATAAACAATATATGTAAATACAAATAATATATGCAAATGAGGCTCAGACTCAGACTCCAGGCTCTTGGAAAGTTGCCAGCATTATCCTTGGTACAGAAATATTTAGCCTCTTTTGTTCCAAGGCTTTAGTATGAGTTTTTGTGTTTTGTTTTGTTTTGAGGATCAAATGAGATAATATATCTAAAGCACCTTGAAAACATTAAAGTATATATAAATATGACCTACTTATTAGAAACATAGATATTAGGAGAAATAGAGACATTGGGTTGGGGGAAGAGAACATATATTAGCCCCTAGCTTTTTAAGAGGGATATATTAATGATTTTTCTATGAAATTAAAGATTGCTTCATATTACTAGACACATCTGAGATTCTGAATATATGTTGAGGTGATTAACAGTCAAACAAAGAGATTACATTCAATATACAGTAATAAGTGGGTTTCCTAAGGGAAAATAGCTAAACACTTTGAGATGACTGAATATATAAACAATTTGAAAATCCTACAATTCTCTCTGATCGATGTTTAGTTAAAAATGCATTAGCAATTGATTCTATTCCATTGACTTAATGGGGAAAACATGGTTTTTAAAGAAAAATAATAAATCTTAATGAAGAAATACAAATACAGTGGGGTATTCTATGTTTGACTTCTTTTGCATTGCCTTTTCTGTTTTTCTGAACTATTTGCAATGCTTTAATCATATTCAGAAAGAAACATAAACAAAAGTGTAATGCATTTCAAAAGACAGTGGAAAAAGACTGGTCTGGTCTTGTAACTGTGCAGGGAGTGAAAAAGATGTTAAGACAGATGATATAGCATGTGTCAAGGGAAAGACAGAGTGGATTAAGAGGGAGTTACAGCACACACATCATGCTAACCCCAGAAGATCATGATATAAATAGTACATATGCACGCCTTGCATACATAGCACACTTTAAGGTAATTTTATTTTACTTTCGATGAATAAAATATTTTCTTTTTTTCTTCTTAAATTTATTTTTTATTTTTAGTTTGCAACACTCAGTTCCACAAGTTTTTGAATTCCAAATTTTCTCCCCCATTCTCTCCTCCCCCCTTGCTCCCCAAGACAGTGTGTAATCTGATATAGCTGCTACATATATCTTTACATTAAACTTATTTTCACAATAGTCCAGTTGTAAAGAAGAATTATAACCAATGGAATGAACCATGAGAAAGAAGAAACAAAACAACAACAAAAAAGAGAGAGCAAATAGTTTGCTTCTTTCTGCATTCAGACTCTGTAATTCTTTCTCTGGATGTGCATAGCTTTTTCCATCATGAGTCTTTTGGAGCTGTCTTAGAACCTTGTATTATTGAGAAAAGCCAAGTCTATCAAAGATAATCATCATAGATACTGTGTGTCTCTAATTGTGTATGATGTTCTCCTTGTTCTGTTCCCCTCACTCAGCATCAGATCACATGTTTTTCCAGGTTATTATGAAGTCTGTCAGATCCTCATTTCTCATAGCACAATAATATTCCATTACATTCATATACCACAACTTGTTCAGCCATTCCCCAATTGATGAGCAACCCCTTGATTTCCAATTTTTTGCCACCACAAAAAGAGCTGCTATAAATATTTTTGTGCATAATGGTCCTTTTCCCACTTGTATGATCTCTTTGGGATATAGCCCTAGATGTGGTATTTTAGCTGGGTCAAAGGGTATGCACATTTTTATAGCCCTTTGGGCATAGTTCCAAATTGCTCTCCAGAATGCCTGGATCAGTTCACATCTCCACCAACAATGCAGCAATGTTCTAGTTTTCCCACATCTTCTCTAGCATTTATAATTTTCCTGTTTTGTCATGTTAACCAATCAGAAAGGAGAGATGTGGTACTAAGGTAATTTAAAAAAAAATTTTTTATCTTATTTTCCTACCCCCTAAAGACTCTGTAGAAATACGTGTATGGAACTCTGCAGATAACTGAAAACAAAGGCATAAATTACAAAAGACCTTGTTTTCAATCAAGAAAAAACAAAGCTGAAATCTTTCAGGTTTAAATCTATCATCATATGTGATCCTATTCCCATCCCCACAATCTCAAATACATACAGAGGTCCAAATAGGAAGCTTCCTCTAAGATAATTTTTTTTTTTCTTTTCGTTCTATGCTTATACCTGTTTTCTCCTATTCACTTATAGTGTGGTATATTGGAAAGAGGTTTTAATTTCTGGTTCTGCTACTAATCTGTGATTTTGCTCATCACTTTAGGCTTTCTTATCTACAAAATGAAAGGTTAGACCAGATGATCTCTATGGTTTCTTCCAGATCTGAAACACAGAATGAGGAAATGAATGGCTGCAGTAGTCTCTGTAGTTCTCTATTCTTATTCGGTTCTCTATTGCTCCAGAGTAAGGTCCTCCTTCTGATTCTCTCTAGCTCGAGGCACTGTTATCTTTTGTCCAGCAATTGTCCCAAATCTCTTCCTGCTAAGGAATCTTTGCTTTCTGCCATGAATAAGACCTTCCATCTCTCAGCTCTGAGCATTCTCTCTGGCTGTCCCCCATACCTGGAATGCTCTCCCTCTTCTACTGCAACTCTCGACCTTCCTAGTTTCCTTTCAGTTTCAACTAAAATCCTACTTTCTTCAGGAAGTTGTCTCCCAAACTCTCTTAATTCTTCTCTATGGTATTATTTCCTATTTATCCTGTATATAGCTTGCTTTGTTTATATTTGTCTGCTTGTTGTCTCATCCATTAGATTTTAAGCTCCTTGAGGGCAAGGACAGTCTTTTTCCTCTTTTTGTATCCCTAGTGCTTAGCACTAGGAAGTAGAGTCACATGTTTGTCCCGAAGTGACCTGGGATCTGGAATAATTACTAATATGAACTAAAATGCTAATATGATAATTGTGATTTTATTATCTGACACAAAGGTGATGGATCATAAAAATATTTGGTGGTGAGTGGCATGAGTCAAGGCAAGTGTGAATGAAATGGGATCGTACAGCAATCTATTTGTTAGAAGGGAAGAGGAGGGGAAGGGCATAAGCATTTATATAGCATCTAATGTGTGCCAGGCACTGTGCTTTACAAATACCTTATTTGATCCTCACAACCATCCTGGGAGGTAGGTGCTATTATTGACCCCATTTGGCAATTGAGAAAAATGAGGCAAACGAAGGTTAAGAGACTTGCCCAGAGTCATACAGCTAGGAAATGTCTGAGGCTAGATTTGAACTCTAGTCTTCTTGACTCTAGGTGTAGTGCTCTATCCACTGTACCATCAAGCTTTCCTTAAAATAGGAATATCAAAGTCTGATAATTTATATAAAATATTGAGGTGGAAGCTTCCATGTAACAAAAACCCACAGGTGGGTCTACCTCATTTCCAAGGAGAAATACAATTTCTGTCTTTGAGGAGAGCAAGAGGAAGGCTATTTCTGGGTGTTCAATGGGCCATCTACCATACCTCAAATACTGGTAATGTAGCAGTATTATGCGCTCTTTCAGGCTTCAGAATAAAAAGTATCTTTTCTGATCACTCCCAAGGGAAGGGTAACAGGTAGCTTTCTCTGGTTAACTAATCTCCATTCCATCAAATGCTTAGTACATTTAAAAAAAAAAAGTTTAGGATAGTGAGCAAACACACTTATCCAAGCAAACAATAAACAAAGCAGGAAAGTTAGACAAATTAAAGCATAGGAATGAATATACAAGAGTAGACGAACTTTTTGAATGGGAGTGAGATAAAATTTTAGCTAAACCAAAAGAGAGCAATTATCGTATTTCCCCATGTATAAGACACACCCTTTTTTGAAAAATTTGGGGTCTAAAAACTGGGTGAGTCTTATACAGTGGTTGTAGATTTTTTTACTTGCATTTCCCACTTTTTCGCGCTTCTTGTCTTTGCGCTCATTGTTTTGCATTTGTTACTGGTATATTAGGTTGTGTTTTGCCACGTTCTGCCCAGAAATGGCTCAGAAAAGATTTTCGTACAGTGCTAAATTCAAGCTAAAAATGATCCAGTTTGTAAAAGTGAATGGAAATCGTTCTGCTGAACATAAGTTTGGTCCTCCTCCGACTGAGAAAACAATCCGAGACTGGCTATGGGAAGAAGAAACCCTACTGAAAATGCCACAGCAGAAGAAGGCCATGAGAGGCAAGTCAGCAAAATGGCCTGATTTAGAGAAGGAATTGAAGATATAGATTGAAGAGCAAAGGGCAATTGGAATTCCTGTGTCTACAAAGACGGTTCAGCATGAGCAAGAATTGCTGATGAAAAAGAAGTTACTGATTTCAAAGGAGGACATAATTGGAGCTTTAGGTTCATGAAATAGAACAGACTAAGCATGCATACATGCACCAGACTTGCCCAAAAGATGCCTGAAAGCTATGAGCAGAAGGTCCTTGAATATCATCATATTACTGTATGAATTTTATGATGAATAAAACTCGAGTTCAATAACTTTACATAATACATTTTTTTTTCAAATTTCAGGCCCCAAAATTAAGGTGCATCTTATACATGGGGGAATACAGTAAATTGGGGTGCTGGGAATAAAGGCACTTATTTAGGGGGCCAGATTCTCCACATGATTGTGCCTCTGAGACCTCCTGTCCACCATTCGCATCTGTTTTGTCTGTCTGCTCTATCTCTCTCAAACTCTGTTTCTACAGTCTCTTTCTATCAAGCCTCTTCGTTTGACTGTTCGTTCCTAGAAGTCTCTCAGGTAAAAAGGACTCACTTCTCCTTCTACTTATGTAGCACTTAGCATCACAAGGATGTCCTTCAGGAAACTGCCCCAGGCATGGAGTGGAAGGGGGTACGTTTATATATGTATATACACAAGTATACATGTATACACACACATTAATGCTATGAGACTTTTTTCTTCTTATGTTGGACTTAATCAACTTAGACATGCCAAAATTTCTGCTGGGTTTCAATTGCTCATTCATGATAGTTGTTATAATTAGTGCTTTGTACTATAATAAGAGGTGTGGTAATTTCATACCATAAAAATTTCATTAATTTTTCTCATTTCCCTTGAGATTTTTAATCTTTCATTCAACTATGTGAAATTTGTTATTATTTTGTCTCTAAGTCTGCAAAATATACCATTAGAAGTTGAACTGATATGACATTAAATCTATAGGTTAATTTTCCTAGCAATATCTTTGTGTTTCTTACTATTTGTCTGCTTGTTTCACAGTATTAGAATAGACCAACAAAGAACATTTAGCTCCCATCATTTTGCCCTTTCTTAAATTCTATTAAAAATTCTTAAATTCTATTAAAAAAGTCCAAAGTATATCTCGGTAGGCTAACTTTCTGGTATTTAATGCATCTTGGTATTTTTTTTTCATTAAGATTTTTTATTTTTTAGTTTACAACATGGTTCCACATGATTTTGAGTTCCAGATTTTCTCCCCCCGCCACCTCCCTCCCCAAGACAGCATGGAATCCGATATATCTTCTACATATAATTTTGCATTAAACTTATTTACACAATAGTCAAGTTATAATGAAGAATTATGACCAACGGAATGAATTAGATATCCCCTAATTAACCTGTTGTAGCAGCAAGTACCTAGGATGGCCTGCTAGCATGAGTTCTTCGATGTGCTTTTCTAGGAAAGACTGCTCAAAAAGGGGAAAACAATCCTACTTTTATTTTACTTTATTTTTTAAATTATTTTTTATAATTAAGATTTTTAATTTTTAGTTTATAACACTCAGTTCCACATAATTTTGAATTCCAGATTTTCTACCCCCCTCTCCCCTTCCTCCCCAAGACGGCATGGAATCTGATTTATCTTCTACATATAACTTTGCATTGAACTTATTTACACAATAGTCAAGTTGTAAAGAAGAATTATGACCAATGGAATGAAACACGAGAAAGAAGAAACAGAACCAAAAAAAAAATAACCAAAAACAAAAGAGAAAAAAAAATGGAGAGCAAATAGTTTGCCTCAATCTGCATTCAGACTCCATAGTTCTTTCTCTGGTTATAGAAAGCACTCTCCATCATGAGTCCTTTGGAGTTGTCTTTGAACCTTGTATTGCCGAGAAGAGAGAAGTCTATCAAGGTTAGTCATCACAGAATCCATATATCTGTGATTGTGTATAATGTTCTCCTAGTTCTGCTACACTCACTCAGCATTATATCATGCAGGTTTTTCCAGGTTATCATGAAGTCCGTATCTTCCCCATTTCTCATAGCACAATAGTATTCCATTACATTCATATACCACAACTTGTTCAGCCATTCCCCAGTTGATGGGCAACCCCTTGATTTCCAATTCTTTGCTACTACAAAAAGAGCCGCTATAAATATTTTTGTACACATGGGTCCTTTTCCCATTTGTGTGATCTCTTTGGGATACAGCCCTAGAAGTGGTATTGCTGGGTCAAAGGATATGAACATTTTTTCTAGCCCTTTGGGCATAGTTCCAAATTGTTCTCCAGAATGGCTGGATCAGTTCACAACTCCACCAGCAGTGTAACAATATTCCAATTTTCCCACATCCTCTCCAGCATTTATTATTTTCCTGTTTTGTAATTTTAGCCAATCTGACAGGAGAGATATGGTACTTAAGAGTTGTTTTGATTTGCATTTCTCTAATCAGTAGTGATTTATCTTGGTATTATTTTAAAAGGTATTTTTCTTTTTATTCTTCTATCATGGCTTTTGTTAGCAATCTACAACAATATTATTCTGATGACCTTTCAGTTTCTTTGAAAAATTGAACTTCTTTCAGTTTCCTGTGACTTTGCTGAAGCTATTGGGTTTTTTTTGTTGGAGGTGGAGGGCAGGGCAATGGGGGTTAAGTAACTTGCCCAAGGTCACAACTAATAAGTGTATCAAGTGTCTGAGGTGGGATTTGAACTCAGGTTCTCCGACTTCTGGGCCAGTGCTCTACTCACAGTGCCACCTAGCTGCCTCTATTAATTGTTTTGATTCATTTCTGGTTAATTTTCCAGGATTAAAAAGCACCATATAGTCAACAAATGGTTATAATTGTCTTATACTTTGACCATATTTGTTACCTTAATTTTGTCATACAGTCTTTGCACAATATTTAGAATTTCCAGTATGATATGAAATATTAATGGCAACACAAGGAATTCTTGTTTAATCTTTTCTTAAAATTGAAAACATTCTGGTAATTCTCCTTTGCAACTATTGCTATGTTTCCATTGCAGGTAAATACTTTTGATAAGGGAAGATGCTCATGCTTTTTAGTATTTTTCAATATATATGTTTGCTTTATTTTATCAAAGACTTTTTCTGAATCTATTGATAATCATGGAATGTTTTGCGATTAGCATGGTTAATTATGCTAATTATTTCCCTAATGCTCAGCCTATTCATTTCCAACTTGGTCTGTATGAATATTTTTGATATATTATCAGTTTCTTCATATCTATCTACCTATCATCTGTCTATTTATCTATCTATCTATCTATCTATCTATCTATCTATCTATCTATCTATCTATCTTCTATTTTCTATCTATCACTGATTTATTTATTTGCATGATTATCCATCAGTGATTTTTGTCTTTGGTGCTATTTCTCTGTTTATTTGCGTATCAGAGCCACTCACAGAAGGACCTTGGTAGAATGCCTTCTGTTTTTTGTTTGTTTTGTTTTTCAGAATGATTTACACAGAACAAGGATTATTTGTGCTTTTAATGTCTAATATAATTCATTTGGAAATATATTTAGTCCAGGAGTTATTGTTGTTGTGATTTCATTTTTGGCTTTTTCAATTTTGCTTTCAAAATTTGGATTGTTTAGAGTCATGGCTGTTTTGTCAAATGGTACTATTTTGTACTTTGACATGCACCCAATTCATTTAAGTTTTATTTTATTAATATAAAATGGAGTAGAGTGGGTTTTGGTAATTTTCTTTACCTCTTTTCACATCCCTCTTCTTAGTCTGTATCTTTATAAATATTTTTGTTTAATCACTCTTTTGTTAAAAATCAAATTGACTAATGGCTTATAAATTTTTACAATCTATTAAAAAGAACCAATTGTGTTGATAAATTCAGTAGTCTGTTCATTTTTCGATTTGATTTTTCTGATATTCAGAGTTTCCTCTTTTGTGCTTTCTTTTGGGATTATTAGTTTGCTGATTCCTTTTTTGCTTAAATTTCCTAAATGCTCAATTCATTAACCCTTTCTCTTTTCTCTGTTTTATTAATTCAAGTACTTAATGCATTTTTTCTTATGAGACCTGCTTCAGCTGCTGCTCCTAAATTTGGTGTTTGTTATTCTTTTTAGTTGTTTCTCTGAAGTCTTCGTGGATCCACTTATTTAGGTCATTAGAATTTAGACTCTATTTAAACATTCTTCTTTTTGCATGTTTCTTTTATAAGCTACAATTAATAGTAACAACTGTAACAAAAATGGTAATAATAGCAGCTAAAATTTATTTAGTGCCATTTATATACTATGTGTAAGGCAGTCTGCTAAGTGCTTTAAGAAAGATATCCCAAGGGGTGGAGCCAAGATGGCGGCTGGAAAGCAGGGACTAGCATGAGCTTGCCACCAAGTCCCTCCAAAAACCTATAAAAAATGTCTCTGAACCAATTCTAGAACTGCAGAACCCACAAAATAGCAGAGGGAAGCAGGGCTCCAGCCCAGGACAGCCTTGATGGTTGCTAGGTGAGGTCTTTTGCGCATAGAACTGGGAGCGGAGCAGAGAAGAGCAGAGCCCAGCGTGGGCCACGCAGACCAACCAGACCAGGAGCCGGGAGGAGCGTGCCCTGGCACCCTGAATCAGTGAGCTGCAGCAGTTACCAGACTTCTCAACCCACAAACACCAAAGACAACAGATCAGGTTAGTGGGAAAGGCTGCTGGGGACAGAGTGAAAGAAGGAGTTCTTGGTTCAGCCACCACCCTAGGGGCCAGGAGAGGTGGGGCAGCTACAGAACTACAGCTGCAGTTGCTTGTGCCCCCAGGCCCACCTGGTGGGAGGAATTAAGTGGTGGATCAGAGCAGGAGTGAAGAGCCTGCTGAAGATCTAAGTCCAGTCTTGGTTGGGGGTTCTTGGAGAAGGAGGAGCGCTGGTGTGGCAGAGCTGGCACATCCGCCCAAGCGTGGAACATAGAACTCTTTAGTCTACAAGCCATCATACCCTGCTAAAAACTCAAGGGTCAAGTAAGTTGGCTGGGAACATGGCCAGGCGGCGAAAATGCACCCAGATTCAGCCTCAGACTCTGGAATCCTTCTTTGGTGACAAAGAAGACCAAAACATACAGTCAGAAGAAGTCAACAAAGTCATAGAGCCTACAACAAAAACCTCCAAGAAAAAC
>CM053622.1:504492671-504531103 GCA_028646595.1 Phalanger gymnotis | reverse complement strand
GACCTGAAGAGGGAATACCATACATACTCAGTTGGGTATCTTACCCCACAGGAAAGAAGGAGGAAGAAGATAAAAAAAAGGGGGGATGATGGAAGGGAAGGCAGATGGGGATGAAGGTAATCAAAAACAAACACTTTCAAAAAGGGATAGGGTCAAGGGAGAAAATTCAATAAAGGGGGATATGTTAGGAAGAAGCAAAATATAGTTAGTCTTTCACAACATGAGTATTGTGGAAGGGTTATACATAATGATACGCATGTGGCCCATGTTGAATTGCTTGACTTCTTAGGGAGGGTGGATGGGAAGGGAAGAGGGGAGAGAATTTGGAGGTCAAAGTTTTAAAAAATAGATGTTCAAAAGTAAAATAGTTTTTTTTTCATGCAACTAGAAAATAAGTTGCACAGGCAATGTGGTGTAGAGATTTATCTTGCCCTACAAGAAAGGAAGGGAAAGGGGGACAAGAGGGGAGTGGGGTTACAGAGGGGAGGGCTGACTGGGGAACAGGGTAACCAGAATGTATGCCATTTTGGAGTGGGGGGAGTGGAAATGGGGAGAAAATTTGTAATTCAAACTCCTGTGAAAATCAACGCTGAAAACTAAACATACTAAAAAAAAAAGAAAAATTAAAAAAAAGAAAGAAATACAACATCACGACTTTACAGAGTATAGTAATGAAAACCCTGTCGCATAGCAGAATCCATTAAAAGAAAAGAAATTTTCATTAAAAAGCCTAGCGTTCCACTTTAAAATTTGGTATTAAATTGGCTGTATGTTAAATCTGAAAACAAAAGGAATTCCTTATTTAAGATGATAGTCATAACAATATTAATAAAGAATTGTGGTTCATATTTTTTTTTTTTAAAAAAAAGAACCACAATTTGCTAGTAAAAGACATCTTTTTGGAATAAGTTTTTTACTTCTAGCAGCAGAGTCTTTTACTCGGTAAAACAGGTTCCTGGAGGAGAAACTTCAGGCATCACTGGATTGATCCAGATGAAAGGTTCCATGAACCAGTTGAGGCAGTTTGCTTTTTATTCAGATCATCCTTAATTATGAGACTTATGAGAATTAGAGAATCACATGAATAACTAGGGGTTAATTACAAACAAGGGGATTTTGTTAAGCACCTGGTTTTAGGAGAGGGTCACTCCCTTGATAAGTAAATTTTTATAGTTCTGGTGGCCAGGTTCCTCGTATCCCAATTGCTACAATAGCTGAAAGTGAGAAGGGGTCCCTTTGCTTGCCCTGTCTTTCCATATAAAGTCTTTCAAAATTCCTTGTGTTTTATAGGATTTCTCTCTGGTGATATAAAATAGATTCTATCAATCTATACTTTATCCTCATACTGCTAGATAATGTTTTGGAATATTGGTCTGGAATTCTACAATGTTATTCCGGAATCATTCTGGCATAATTAACAATGCTTAGATTATCTCACAGATCTCTATCTTTAAGTTGAGTTGTTTTGGTTGGACACCTCATGTTGTTTCAGTTTTGCCATTTTTTTTTTCATTTTGCTCTGATATTAGTTGTTTTTTCTGATTCCGTCCATTGGCTAATCTTGGGTCAGAGATGTTATCAGTTTCATATGCCTGTTCACAATTTTTTGGATTCCTATGTGGTAAGTCTGCAGCCATAGCACAAGAGGTGACAGAATGACCATATGAACAACTCACATATCCTATTGAGCTTTATTTGAGGATGTAGTATAGAGGACTGAGTCCCTGAATCCTAGCTAACTGGTAGCCTCTGCTCTGTACCAGTTTTGTCATCTATAAAGGCTTGTTCCATTCATAACCATGAGATAACCAACTATATTTTATCAAGGGCTGAGTTAGTATTAGTGTCCACAAGGAATCTGTATAGTGACAAGCTGCACACCAATTATCTCAGTCTCTGCGTATTTACTGGTCATCTTCCTCTGAGTTGCGTTATCTAATCTTTCCTTCACTTTCAAATCTAGGCCTTGGGCAGCTGTAATTGGTTGAGGAGACTAAAGAGAAATGGTCTGATTTGTAGTCAATCTTAGAAGTTTATCCTATATGGCCATGCAACTAGTCATTTATCTGTATTTACATAATTCCTTGGTGGTTGGAGGCCTGGCATTGGAGTCCTCTGACAAAGCTCAGAATGCAGCATAAAAGCTGCCTTTTAGATATTATGCAATAATGAATGTTGCTATCAAATATATGTATATAAACATTCCCATATGTATACAAGTACATAATACATGTATATATCAATGCCTCTATATTATATATTACATATTCTGTGTGTTCACATGGATACTTACATTTTTATATGTGCTATTAAACTTTCAGCCAGTAAGTAAAAATGTCTCAAAATATATCCGTGTAGGTGTATGTATGCTATCAAATACAAATATCTTTGTCTTTACTTGAAATCTCTCACTTAGGGTATACTGTTCCAGTTACACTGCAACATATGTGTGCATATATGTATATGTTTATATAAATGAGTATACATTCCTGCATATACACATTACGTGCACACACATATACATATGTGTATTGTGAATTCTGGCTGACTTAGTAGTTACCCATTTGAAATCCAATTTGACCCCAAACCGATTAAAGAGGAAAATAGGGGAGAAAAAAAAATCTGAAGTTTGAGAAGAATCTTTGGGGAAAATTTCATAGGATATTTCATCTAATGCATGTGCGACAACTCAAGAGTGTCTTTATCTCACACCCATACATACACAGCCTCACAATAAGCAGTCTCACACCCACATATGGAGTCTGCTTAACTTAGAAAACAAGCAAGTAGTTATGTCTTAAAAGCAATGTTTTACGTACATTTATTTCACTCTCTTGGAGGTCACCAAGAAAGGGTAGGCCCTTGACGTTTCCTATATCTTGAAATTGAGACAAAACTGTTGCAAATCATTTTGGCTGGAAAGAGTCCCTGTTATCCCAGCCTTCCATTTTTGTGATCTGTTTCTGAAATTCTCTTTTTCAGAGAAGTCACTGCTTTATTAAAATTTTCTACCTTCTGTTCTAAGCTGTCAATTCTTATGTTTGTCTTTTTGTATTCTTCTTTAAGAGCTTTTGTTTCTATCTTTATAAATGTCAGATCTTCCTTTAATTCTTTTATGGAGTTTTTAAACCACTCTGCAGGTGGTTGTGGTAGTTCGATCCTTTCTGCTGGAGATCTGCTTGGTATTGCTGTAGCACTATAACTTTCCCCTGGTGGCTTTTCCTTGCTTTCTCTTGTCCCACGGTATTTATTTATTGTATTCATTGCTTGTTTTTGATTATTTATTTATTCAGTCTGTACTAGTTTGCTCATGAAGATTTTCTTCTTTTTCTCTCTTGTTTTTGTTCTTTTACTTTATTGGCTCCTACGATGTTGTTTTGATGTGACAAAGGAGATCTGCCTTTAATCAGTCATCTTACCAGAAGTTCAACCTATTTTTACTTGTTTACAAAAAAACAGTTCCAGCTACTTTATCTCAAATTTTACTTTTTAGGTTAGCATTATTGGTTTGCTTTCTGACATCACAATCGGTGATTATTTGGAAATGCTGTTAGGTTAGGCATTACCCCAAACCTAAGAGAGATAGGGCTTCAATGTTGTTTATAGGACTTTGCTCATAGAATAGATCAGGGTGGTAATATCATTCTGAAGACTGATCTCATAGACTTATAGAATGTTGGAGCATGAAGGATACTTACAGGATGGTGAATTCAAACTCCACATTTTAGAGATAGGAAACTCAAGCCTAGAAGGATAAATGAATTATTTCTAAGATCACACAGCCAGTTAGTGGCAGAGCCAATGCTAGAATGCAAGCTTCCTTACTTCCAGTTGATTTTTTTTAAACTTCAACATGCCGGTAAGTTTCTACACTTAGCTCCACATTTGTGTAACTCTACGTATATTTCTTATGTAGTCCTTTGTTGCTATTGGAATTTATAATCTTTTTATTCTATTATTAGACAGAAGTGTGTCTTTATTAACATTTTATTCTATTAGAGAATCCTAGTTCTTTTTATTTTTTAAGTCCAAATTATTTGAACTATATTCAATCAGGTTTTCATCCTCTTCTTTTAGAAAGGAAGGGATGATACTATTATATAGATCTATGTATATATAACATGTACATATATATATATGTATACACACATATATAACTTTTGTTATATCCCATAAATTCACTGAAAGGCAGCTCTATCAGGGTCTTTGCTTGATTTTGTTCTGAAAAGAACATGTCCTTGGATCTTCTTTCTATAAATAAAATAAGCTTCCTTTTTCATATTCAATACCACATTTCATTTGTCTTTATAGTCACAAGAGTTTTCTAGAGCTGAGTAGGGATTGCTTTATGTTCCATAGTTATTTTTTTTTAATTTTGTTTTTCCCAATTACATGTAAAGACAATTTTTAGCATTCTTTTTTTTAAATTTTGAGTTCCAAATTATCTCCCTCCATCCCTCCCCTCCCCATTCCCTGAAACAGCAATCAATCTGATATAGGTTATACATGTTCAATTATGTGAAAAATATTACCATATTAGTCATGTTGTAAAGAAGACAAAGACCCAAGGGGGAAAAACCACGATAAAAGTAAAGAAAATGAAAACTAGTAAGCCTCAATCTGCATTCAGACTCCATCATTTCTTATCTGCATTTGGACTCCATCATTTCTTTCTCTGGAGGTGGATAGTATTTTTCATCACAAGTCCTTTGGAAATGTCTTGGATCATGTATTGTTGAGAATGCTGTCATTCACAGTTGATCATACCATATTGCCATTTTGAGATGTTTTCCTGGTTCTGTTCACTTCACTTTGTATCAGTTTGTGTCTGAAATCAGCCTGTTCATCATTTCTTATGGCATAATAGTGTTCTATTACAATCATACACCACAACTTGTTTAGCCATTCCCTAATCGATGGGCATCTCCTCAATTTCCAATTCTTTGCTACTACAAAAGAGCTCCTATAGGTATTTTTGTACAGATAGGTCCTCTTCCTTTTTTAAATATCCCTTTGGGACATAATTCTATAAAATGAGAACATTTTCTGTCACAGATTTAGAGTCGAAAGAAATGCTAGAGATCAAATAGTGGCTTCACCATCCTCCTCACTCATTTTGTAGATGAACAAACTGAAGCCAAGATATGAGCTTATGGTTACATAGGTAGCAAGTGGCAGAGCTAAGAGCAGAACCCAGGTTTTCTTACTGCAGAACAAATATACTTCTTTTTTTTTTTTTGAAATGAGCTTACATTCTTTTTTAAAAAAATAATTAATTTAGTTTTAGTTTACAAACATTCAATTCCTCAATTTTTGGGGAGTTTCAAATTTTTCCCCCTCCCCACCCAAGACGGCATGCAATCAGATATAGCTTCTACATGTACTTTCACACTAAACATATTGTCACAGTAGTCAAATTGTAAAAAAGAACTATAGCCAATGGAATGAACCATGAGAAAGAAGAAAAAACAAGAAGATACAAAAACAAACAAAATCTGCATTCAGATTCTGTAATTCTTTCTCTGGATGTGAATCGCTTTTTCCATCATGAGTCTTTTGGAGTTGTCTTAGAATCTTGCATTGCTGAGAAGAGCCAAGTCTATCAACATTAGTCATCAGAAACATTGTGTGTCTGTAATCGCGTATAATGTTCTCCTGGTTCTGCTCCCTTCACTCAACATCAGTTCATATAAGTCTTTCCAGGTCGTAATGAAGTCTGTCCGCTCCTCTTTCTTATAGCACAATAGTATTCCATCATATCACAATTTGTTCAGCCGTTCCCCAATTGATGGGCATCCCCTTGATTTCCAGTTCTTTGTCACCACAAAAACAGCTGCTATAAAAATTTTTGTACAAATAGGTCCTTTTCCCTTTTTAAAAATACCTTTGGGACATAATTCTTTAAAATGAGAACATTCTCCATCACAGATTTAGAATTGAAAGAAACATTAGGGATCAAATAGTGGCTTCATTGCCCTCCTCACTCATTTTATGGATGAACAAACTGAAGCTATGTGCTCATGGTTGCATAGGTAGCAAGTGGCAGAGCTAAGCACAGAACCAAGGTTTTGTTACTGCAGAACAAATATACTTTCTTCTAAGCTTGAGATGGTAAGCATTTAACAAATGCTAGTTGACTGACTCTATGCTACCCTGCCTGTTATTGCTTTTAGCATAGTATTAGGTTTTTAGCAGATGCAAATGCAATTTAAAATTTTTCTGAAACAAAATTGCTTTTGCTAAATTAGTTAGTACACATGTTTATTTTAAGCAAAACTCCTCCCCTGCCTCCCTGATTTAAAAATTGTGGGGAAATCTAGAGGATAAAGGAGTACTGGAAGGAAATTATAAGTTATTTTTAATAATTATTTTTAGCACTTTTAAATCACTTATTTTTATTTAAAGAATATTCCTATAAATATTTTCTTGAAAATTACATTCAAAAGGTAACAATCATCTGCTTATTGGTAAATATGGTAATTATCATCTGCTTTTCAATTTCAAAGAGCACCAGTGGGAACCTAAGAGTAGCTGCTAATATTTCAAACCTCTTTTTCTATAAGGTGAGATTATTAGTAGGGTATATAGGGTATGGAAGAACAAAAGAATGATAAGCCATAGGGTATTAATAAGGTAAGTAAGAGATGAATTTTGAGCCAGGTTTTGAAGCAGTAGAGAGATATCACCTGGAAGACAGAAATGAAGAAGGAAATTTCAGATGAGAATGGCATCAACAAAACCACATATAAGCCCATCACTGGGGACAATTTTGTGATGCTGCATGTAGGGAGGGAGATGGGACCATGGACTTGGGAAGAGACTTGTAATACGTAGGAAAGACAGAGAAAGAGTACAAATTTTGAATGGTAAACAAGAGACTCTGGAACCACAGGGATGTGAGGAAAGCTGGCACCCTGACTGGTCCACGGTTTCCAGTGACTATATCCCTCATAAGACTTGGAAATTGTTCTCTCCTCATTATATTCTTGTGCTGCAGAGTCCCCTGACTCCTGTGAGCTCTATCATTAAACTAATTTGTATGACTTCTTCAATTACTGTTTTACTGCTCATTTTGGGAAATGTGTTTGCCCACTATCTCTGATTGCCATTTATATACTTAGTGTTTGGTGAGAGAGAGTCTAAGCTATTGCTCTCCCAGTCTGGGACAAAATACTCTTCCCCACCCCTAAGAAATGATGCAAAGTGAATTTTTTTGTCCTGAACCCCAAAAGTAAATTATACTCCTAGACTTCAAATGGATAGACATAATTGTAGCCCAAGACCCTTCTTGAAGATAAGGGAGTGAAGAAGTGGTCACCCAAACACTGCTGTTTTCCTGTTCTGCAAAGATGAAACTCCAGTTTTCCAAGAGAGAAGGTAGATATAGCTTAAAAATCCATGGTACATGTACCTCAAGTTCCTGAAGAGTGGTTCAGTATGATATGCATGGATACAGAAACAAGTAAATCCATTTTGAAGGACTGTGGCTGTTCGACATTACTAGAACAAAGAATCTGTGAGAAAATGAGAAACAAGGTTTGCATTAACCTTGTTACAATTGTCGAATAATACTATGCAACCATGAGACAGTATTCACCTCAACACATGACTTTTTATTTTTAGATATTTATGTTGTTTTGCTAAAAATGAAATTCTAAAGTAGAATTTCAAATGCTGAAATAAAAATTGTTTTGCTGGAAAAGAAATGCTGAAAATCTTCATTTCTCTCCCTCCCCCAACTTTCTCCTTCTATGTTGAATAACATTCTGAGCCTTCAGTCGTTTTGTTCAGGAATTCATTACTCTCTCACTATTTTGCATATACCGCCTAAATCAAATGTAGCTTCTGGGAGCACCTACCTCTGATTTAAAGTATTCCGAGTCTGCATTCACTCAAAACCATAGCTCAAGAGCACTTCACTTATGAGTTGACCTCTATTAGTCACAATTAATTCAAATCAAAATCATTTAATGACATAGTATAGTAAGAAAAGTAGCAACGAAGTATTTCCCTCCTTAAACTTATGGCTTACACTCTCACGGATACACGTTCTAATTACTTGGGAATATGTACATATAGTGAACACACGTGGGAATAAACACATGTATTGAATGCATGGGTGCAGGACAACTGCAGTTTGTTGTTCTTTCATTTGGTCGTGTCTGACTCTTCATTAACCCCATGGACCATGTCACTTCATTCCCTTCTATCCTTCGCTATCTTCCAAGCTCACGTTCATTGCTTCCATGACACTATCTATTCATCTTATCCTCAGCATTCCTTTTCTCCTTTTTTTCTTCAATCTTTCCTAGGGAGTCCTGTCTTCTAATTTTGTGGCCAAAGTATTTAAGCTTCAGCTTCAGTATTTGTCCTTTCAATGAGTAGTCTGAGTTAATTTCTTTAATTACTGACTGATTTGATCTCCTTGCTGTTCAAGGGACTCTCAAAAGTCTTATCTAGCACCACAGTTCAAAAAGATCAATTCCGAGGTGCTCAGCTTTCCTTATGGTTCAACTCTCACAGCCAAATATTACTACTGGTAAAAAGATAGCTTGGACTACAAGAACCTTTGTTAGCAAGGTAATGTCACTGCTTTTTAGTATACTGTCCAGATTTGCCATAGCTTTCCTTCCAAGGAGCAAACATCTTTTAATTTCATGGTTGTAGTCATCATCTACCGTGATCTTTGAGCCCAAGAATATACAATCTGATGTTGCTTCCATTTCTTCTCCCACTATTTGCCAGAAAGTGATGGGACCAGTTGCCATGATCTTAATTTTTTTGATGTTAAGCTTCAAGCCAGCTTTTATAGTCTTCTCTTTTATCCTCATCAAGAGGCTTCTTCATTCTTCTTCACTTTTTGCCCCTAGAGTAGTATCATTTGCATATCTGAGATTGTTGATATTTTTCTTGGTAACCTTAATTCCAGCTTTTGGTTTGTTTCACTGGCATTTCACATGATGTACTCTGCATATAAGTTATATAAATAAGGTGACAATATACAGCTTTGTTGTACTCCTTTTACAATCTTAAACCAATCAGTTGTTCCATGTTTGTTCCTAACTGCTTCTTTTTGACCCACGGACAGGTTCATCAGGACACAAGTAAGATGATCTGGTGAGTACCATCTTTTTGAGGACTTGCCTTGTTTTGTTGTGATTCACACAGTCAAAGGTTTTAGTGTAGTCAATGAAGCAGAAGTAAATGTTTTTGTGGAACTGCCTTGCTTTCTCCATAATCCAGTGAATGTTGGCAATTTGGTTTCTACTTTTTCTGCCTCTTTGAAAATCAGCCTGCACTTCTGATAATTCTCAGTTCATATATTGCTGAAGCCTAGCTCACAGAATCTTAAGCATAAATTCCTGGAATGTGAAATGAGCGCAATTGTTCAATAATTTGAACATCCCCTGGCATTGTTCTTCTTTGGACTGGGATATAAACTTATCTTTTCCAATCCAGTGGCCAATGTTGAATTTTTCAAATTTGCTGGCAAGCTGGAATTCTGTCACTTCCACTACCCTTATTGTTAGTGACTCTTCCTAAGACCCATTTGACTTTATTCTCTAAGATGTACAGCTCTAGATTAGTAACCACACCACTGTGGTTATCAGTGATGTTAAGATCTTTCTTGTATAGTTCTGTATATTTTTGCCACCTCTTCTTAATCTCTTCTACTTCTGTTAAGTCCCTACCATTTTTATGTTTTATCATGCCCATTTTTGCATGAGACATTCCCTTTCATATCTCAAATTTTCTTGAAGAGATCTGTCTTTCTCATTCTATTATTTTCTTCTATTTCTTTGTATTGCTCATTTAAGAAAACCTTCTTATTTCTCCTTGCTAATCACTGAAATTCTGTTTTCACTTAAATATATCTTTCTCTTTTTCCTTTCCTTCTTTCCTAGGCTATTTGTAAAGCCTCATTAGACAGCCATTTTGCTTTCTTGCTCTTCTGTTTCTTTGGCATGTTTTTTTTGTTGCAATATTGCACAATATTGCAAATCTCTGTCCATAGTTCTTTAGGTAGTCTGTCAGATCTAATCCCTTAAATCTATTCATCACTTCAATGTCATATTAATAAGGGATATTTAGGTCGTACACATATGGTCTGATTGTTTTCTCTACTTTCTTCAATATAAGTCTAAATTTTACAATAAGAAGCTCATCATCTGAGCCACAGATAAAAGTTTTTACTGACTGTATAGAGCTTCTCCATCTTTGGCTGCAAAGTATATAATCATTCTGATTTTGATACTGACCATCTGGTGATGTCCATGTGCAGACTTGCCATTTAGATTCTTGAAAAAGAGTGTTCTGTGACCAGGGAGTTATCTTAACAAAACTGTTAATTTCTGCCTTGATTTAATCAATTAATCAATTTTGTATTCCAAGGCCAAACTTGCCTGTTATTCCAATTATGTTTTGATCAACAACTTTAGCATTCCAATCCCCTATGATGAATGTGACACTTTTTGTCATTTCTAGGAGATGTTTTATGTCTTCATAGAACTGAGCAACTTTGGCCTCTTTGGCTTCAATGGTTGGAACATAGACTTGTATTACTGTGATGTTGAATGGTTTGCTTTGGATTCAAACAGATATAATTCTGTCATTTTTGAAATTATACCCTAGTACTGCTTTTCTAATTCCTTTATTGACTCTGAAAGCTACTCCATTTTTTCTAAGGGATTCTTGCCCACAGCAGTGTATGCAGTGATCACCTGAATTAAATTCATCCATTCTCATCCATCAGGGTTTAATCTCCAGTTTGACCACAACCAGTTTATGTTGGTTCAATGATCCTATATTCCAGGTTCCTATGCAATATTGATCTTTATAGCATCAGACTTTCCTTTCATCACCAGATATATTTGCAGCTGAGCTTCCTTTTGACTTTGGCCCAGCCACTTCATTCTTTCCGGAGTTACTTGTAGTTATCCTCTATGTTTTCCCAGTAATGTGTTGGATGCCTTCTGACCTGAAGGGTTCATCTTCTTATTTAATGTTTGTTTTTTAAACAATTTTAATACTATCTATGAGGTTTTCTTGGCAAAGACACCGAAATGGTTTTCCATTTTCTTCTCCAGTGGATCACCTTTTGTCAGAACTCTCCACTATGACTTGTCTGTCTTGGGTAGCCCTGCACAGAATAGCTCATAGTTTCGTTGAGCTACACAAGCCCCACTGCCATGACAAGGCAGTGATCCAGGAATGCAATGCAAGGTTGTTGATTTCTTCAGATGATGTCATATCAGTGCTCTTTCCATGCCTATGCCTTATTTGGTCTCATGGGCCATCTAGTGTCTGCAGGGTATGAAGTCTCTGACAGATATGTTGCCCAACCCTATTTGCTCCCTGAGGATATATTATAAGGCTGCTGTTCAGAGCTGCCCTTCTGGTTCCATGGTCAAAGCTGGTCACTGCTAGTTGTGACTCCACTGGGCATATGTTTATTAAATGAGATCTGCTTTTGTTTTATCTTCCTTTCTTTTTTGAAGAAGTGGACCCTTCCATGACTCCTCCACATTTTTCATAGAAAGTAGAAGTCCTAACACACTTAGCTATCACACAAGAGAAGAAAGAAGGGGGCAGAACTTGCTAGGGAAAAGCTGAAGGGCTTTTTTCCACAGTCATAAAGAGTTCTCTTGTCTTTTTTTTTTATTTCATCCATAGCACTGATCAGAATGAACTTTCTTCTCCAGAGATTCTTTGCCCAATGCCCTTGGGCTTAATTCTTCTTCTTCTTCTTCTCTTCTTCTTCTTTTCTTCTTCTTCTTTTTCTTCTTCTTTCTCCTCTTCTTCTTTCTCCTCCTCCTCCTCCTCCTCCTCCTCCTCCTCCTCCTCCTCCTCCTCCTCCTCCTCCTCCTTCTTCTTCTTCTTCTTCTTCTTCTTCTTCTTCTTCTTCTTCTTCTTCTTCTTCTTCTTCTTCTTTTCCTTCTCCTATTGCATTCTTGGTCACTAATGCCTATATCTCTCTGTCAGCCCTTTCTGTAGCTTAGGTTTAGAAAGTCAGTGTAACCCCTTGCTAAATTTATGTTTGAGGGCTGTATACTCTCAAACTCATGTCAGGGGAGCTCAACCACAGACACTCCACAGAACTAGGTGGATATAATCTTTTATGTCATTTTTTGAGAGAGATATAACATCTTTTTTGAGTGCTATTTAAAGAATCTGTGCAAACATAGTAACTGAGATTGAATGACCATGTTACTGCCCTGTCATTTGTATATGAACCAGAAAACCTTTTAAGGTTTTATGCACTCTCTACACAAGAAAACAGTAAAATCTTGGAAATCTAGCTCACCCTTCAGTCTGTCTAGTTACTGGAACGTGTTTCTCAAAAAATAAATCCATTTTTCCATGGTATAAGATGGCAATGCTAAATTAGTAACTTCTTAAAGGGATCATTTGCTTGCTGACCATTTATCTTAAAACAAATTTATAAGAATACAAGCCATCCCCTAATTGATAAATGGTCAAAAGATATATCAGGTAGTTTTCAGATGAAAAATCAAAGTTATCTGTAGTTATATGAAAAAAATACCCTAAATCACTATTGATTAGAGAAATGCAAATTAAAACAACTTTGAGGTACCATCTCACACCTATCAGATTAGCTAATATAACAGAAAAAGGGAAATGACAAATGTTGGAGAGGATGTGGGAAAATTGGGACACTAATGTACTGTTTGTGGAGTTGTGGACAGATCCAACCATTCTGGAGAGCAATTTGGAACTATGCTCAAAGAGCAATCAAACTATACATACCCTTTGATCCAGGAATACCACTACTAGGTCTGTATCCTAAACAGATCATAAAAAAGAAAAAGGATCTACATGTACAAAAATATTTGCAACAGTTCTTTTTGTGGTGGCAAAGAATTGGAACTCGAGAAGATGTCCATCAGTTGGGGAATGCTTGAACAAGTGGTGGTATATGAATATGATGGAATATTACTTTATAAGAAATGATAAGCAGGTGGGTTTCAGAAAAACCTGGGAAGACTTACATGAACTGATGCAAAGTGAAGTGAGCAGAACCAGAAGAACATTCTATACTGTAACAGCCACATTGTGTGATAATCAACTATGATTAATTTAGCTCTTCTCAGCAATACAGTGATCTAAGACAATTTCAAGTCTCATGATGGAAAATACTATCCATATCTAGAGAAAAAACTGATGAAGTTGAATGCAGATCAAAGCTTTCTATTTTTACTTTATTTTAATGCTTTCATCCTTTTGCAAACTGTTTCTCTTTTCAAAACATGACTAATATGGAAATAGGTTTTATGTAATTGTGCATATATAAAATATATCAAATTTCTGACCATTTCAGCGAGGGAGAAAATTTAGAGCTTAAAATTTTATAAAAAAAAGAATGTTAAAAATGATCTTTAAATGTAACTATTTCTAATTATATACTATAAAAAGAAACAAGTATGTTACAAAAAAGGCATAAATACACATTTAAAAAAAATGAAGAGCTACATTTTAGTCTTCCAACAGATAGAATAAGAACATAACAGAGGTGAAACAGGTGATGAGGGGTTTGGTAAGTGCTAGGCGCATTCATGGAGGTGTAACCAGATATATGTTCCTTTTTCTTCCTTTCTGAAATCTATGGAAAGCATCAGTTGTAATACACTGGATTGCATTAACTAGATGGGTGGAATTATATTATTATATATTGTATATATATTATTATGTATATTATAATATATATTATATATTGTTATATAAGTTGGTTATCAAATTAGAGAGTATTAACCAATAACCACATAATATATATAGCCTATGAATGAACCTGTGTAGGCTTTTTCCTATGGTTGTAGTTTCCTTCACTGCCCACCAGATGGTGTTCCATTTAGACATGAGTAACCTCTCTCCCTCCAATCTACCTTTCTTTGGTAACTGCAGCTGTCCTCATAATCTACAGATACAAAGATGACCTGCAATATCTTCAAAAATTACCTTAACAGGAAATTCCACTCATTTCTTGTCCAAGTTCTAAATTCTTATAATAAAAACTTTCCTTCTCTTTCTCATTTTCAAAAATTTACTTTTTTTTCCTTAATGCTCATAAAATTTATTGAAGTATCATAAAGTATTACGGAATTGGAATGAGAAGCTAAAATGAAACTGTTTTTCAGGACCAACTTCCCCTTTCCCTTCTACCTCCTCCTACACGATAGATGGGGTGAAAGAATAAATGGCAGGAATTTGGCAAGTTTTAGAAGCTGTTAAGATTGAATCCCTTGGCAAACTTTCCTAAGAAACAAAAAGGTGCATGCATTGGGACAGGGGAGGGGAAATGCTGAATTGGCTTTATTTGATCTCACCATATTTGTAGTGAATGGCATATTCATCTTGCCACTCTAAAATTCTCTCTTATTTGTTTGTTCCTCTTTCTGTTTGTTTTTTCTTATCTGTTGTACTTCTATAGTACTTTAAATCTCCACACGTTCCCCACAGTTTTTACACAGACCCCACAATTCTCTAGAGCAGTCCTAGGTGATGCCTTGTTATGCCCCACTTTGTTGCAGTGAAGACACTACTTTGCTCCAGGCACTCAGAAGACAAACTTAAAATGGAGTTCAGATGCATTTCAGTTCTACACTAAGCCTGAAATACTCAAAGTCTGTTCAAGGACAAAAGAAATGGAAACTCAGCATTACAGAAGTATGTACCTGTGCATATTTATCACCTTTCCCATGGCCTGGCTAATCCATTAGCCCCAGTCACTCCTAGGAGGTATTAAAAAAAGCCCTCTTACAAAGGTTAGCTACTGTTTGAGTTTTCTTCATTTTCTCCTTGCCTACAGCACAGAGGTATTTAATTTTAAATACTTTTTCCTCTTAAAGCTCAACTGGGACATTGTACTACCTTAGAACTACAGAGATATCATAGGATATCTAGGGTCCAAAGTTTGCATTTGGTTAGATTGAGGTTAGGTGACTTACCCAAGGTCACACAGTTAATGTCTGAGGCCATATTTGAACTCAGGGACCAGTGCTTATCCACTGTACCATCTAGCTGCCCCAATGTTTTCTTTAAATACATTTTTTCCTCCTTAACATTAAGCAAAACATTTTTTTAGGAGGGGAGGTTATCTCTCCTTTTTTTTCCCCAAGCACTTTGATGCAGTATTTATAACTCGTTATTACTACATTTTACTAGCACAAGGGAATCAGAAAGAAGAAATGAATAGATACAGAGGTGATAAAGAAGTATCTAGTTTTCATATTCAGCCAGAGTAGAAGGCAAATAGTTCCCCAGGCATGATGAAAAGTGAAGTTGATTTAAAAACAAAACAAAACTCCTTTATCTATTTAAATATTCTAATTTTGCACTCAAAATAAGGTTTTCCTATGAATGTAAGATTTTTATTCCACCAAAATTCTCATTAAAGCTAGATAAGAAAGTCATGTAACTTTTTAGTTCTTCAACATAAATGGCATTTCTTCCCCTCTAGATGATTCATAGTCTGCTATCCTAAAATAATTAATTCTAGGCCCATTTTGGAGCAATTATATTTTCAAGTTTAAAGTGTAGCTGCAAATTTGCAGAACTCTTTATAGATTTTTTCTTGTCCCTTTATACATACTTCAACTTAAAAAATACATTTTTAATGACTTCGTGTCTTTACATCAAAGTTAAACTTTTTAAAACAGGATTTCTTTCAAGGGGTATCTTTTGATATGCTAACAAAAATATCAAAAGGGGGATAAATTATACATATTTAATTACTTAGTAGCTCTATCTTTATGTTGGGGGCTTGAGTGAATGGTAAAAAGTAGTGGTATGGTAGACCATTCAGGCATTTTTTGAGGGTTGGCCAGGGGTAGAGTACCTGTGGCCTTGAGGTCACATGTGGCCCTATAGGTCCTCACATGCAGCCCTTGGACTGAACCCAAACTTCACAGAACAAATCCACTTAATAGAAAGATTTGTTCTGTAAAACTTGGACTCGATCTAAAGGCCGCACTCAAGTGCTATCCATGCCATTATTTGTTTCTTTGTAGTTTCTGAATGCTCCTGAATTAATATTTTAATGTCTCTTCTCCTAGGAGCAATGGAAAGGTGGCTTTTGATGAAGATTAGTACTAATTGGTGGGTGAAAGTGGAGAGCAGGGATATTGGAGAAGGGAGTAGGGGAGATGATGCTTTTTCAAATCATCTACCACCTTCCCTATTTCCTCTCCCCATACCTAATTATTTCAAGCACTACCTAAAATGCATTTTCCTAAATCATATGTTTGATATGTATTAAAAGTTATACTGCAAAGCTTCTCTTACTTCGTGTTCCCCAATTTAAATGTATTTTGTCTCCTGTAGTCACACTAAGACAGAGTGGGCCATCAGCCATAAAGGGAGACTTGTGATTTGAATCCTAGCTATAAAGATACTAACTATTGAATATATTAAAGAATAATTACATATTCTTATTTAAACATTTTCATAGCTATTGGGTAGTTTAAAGTATCTCTGTTCAAATGAAATCTTTGTGCTTTGTCATAGTTTCACTCTGCCTAAGACACAGTGCCACCTGGCATATGCTGTGTGTCTCTGAATGGAAATTGCCAGCAGAGAAATAAGGCTATGTCTATGACAACAATCAGATAAACCATTCTGCCTATAAATTCAATCAAACACTTAACTTTAAGTGATTTCTTTTGCTGAATTGACAGTCATACTGGTTACTCCTGTTCTGTGCATAGACAAAATATTAACAAGATTCTTCTGAGCCAGTGTCTAATCTGAGAATGATGAAAGAGCAGGCCAGAGACAAAGTGCCAGTAATCAAGTAATGGTTTAATTAATTGGTTTCACTATGAGGAACAGATTTGCAAATCTAGACTTCTCCTGATCTGAATTCCACCTTGCTGAAGTGAAGACTAAGATTATATACATGAATCAATTTTTGAAAAAATGTTTGAAATAAGTACCATTTCAGAGAAATGCATATTAAAACAACTCTGAGGTACCACCTCACACTTATCAGATTGGCTAACATGACAAAAAAGGAAAATGACAAATGTTAGACACTCACACATTGTTGGTGGAGTTGTAAACTCATCTAACCATTCAAGAGAGCAATTTAGAATTATGCCCAAAGGGCAATCAAACTGTGCATATCCTTTGACCCAACAATACCTGTACTAGGTCTAAATCCCAAAGAGACAAAAAAAAAAAAAGGAAAAGGACCTATATGTACAAAAATATTTATAGCAACTCTTTTGAGGATGCTTATCAACTGGGGAATGGCTGACCAAATTGTGGTATATGATTGTGATGGAATACTATTGTGCTATAAGAAATGATGAACAGGATGGTTTCAGAAAAACCTGGGAAGAAATACAAATTGTTGCAAATGAAGTGAGCAGAACCAGGAGTATGTTGTACATAGTAACAGCAATATGGTATGATGATCAACTGTGAATGGCTTAACTATTCTCCACAATACAATGATTCTAGAGAATTAAGAAAGACTTATGATGAAAAGTGCTATTCAGTTTCAGAGAAAAAAGTGATGGATTCTGATTGAAGATCTAAGAGCATTTTTTAAAACTTTATTTTTCTTTATTTTTTTGGTTTATTTTCTTTTGGAATATGGCTAACATTTAAATATGTTTTGCATGACTGCATCTGAATAATCTATATCAAATTACTTGCCTTCTCAATGACGCTGGAGGAGAGGGAGGAAGGGAGAGAATTTGGAACTCAAAATTTTAAAAACAAATGTTAAAAATTGCTTTTACATGTAATTGAAAAAAATACAAATTTTTATGTATTTATTTTCTAATTTATGGAATAAAACAAGCATATCTATATGTAACAACAATGCTACTTGCTGCTGCTGTGGCTGTCTAAGACCAACAACACCAACACACAGGAGGGCTGCTAGCACAAGTTCTTTGATCTGCTTTTCTAAGGAAAGCAACTTTAAGTGGTTAACAATCTCACTTTAATTAAACAAACATATAACATTCACTTAGTTCAGGGGGAAAAGCCAGTACCCTGAATTTCAGAGAAAATACAAACAAAAATTACAAGCGGAGATTACATAAACAGAGCAAATAACACAAACCAGACTATCCATAGCAATACATACATAGTTACTAGAAAGAGAAGCACTAACATCTGGTTTTTTCAAAGCAGAGGCTGCAGAGCTTCTTAACAATGGCTACTCAGAGTCTGGTCTGGTCAAATTGCAGTACATTCTTCCAGTGAGTGAGTCCCAAGCAAAATGCTAACTTCAGAGTATATATACACTTCTTCAGAGTCAGAGAGCTTCATACCTCTTGAGAGCTTCACACCTCTCCTGACCTAATTAGCAAAAGGGTGTGGGCCTTCCTACAAACAAAGGCAAGACTCAGTCAAAGGCACTTGATTACCTTAGTGCTGAGAAGCACTCCAAAACAAAGCCAACAAAAAGTCCCACTTTGCTTGCCATTATACCATATAACATGATATAATAAAAAAGATGATTGCATATGAAACTGAGTATCTATTATGTATAATTTGCTATTCCTTTTGAATATATAATAAAGTTAACATGTAAATTTATTTTTTTTCTTTTCCCCTTTGTTTCTTCCTTCCTCCTCTGCCCTAGAGATGGCTACCATTAGACACAAATAGGTATGTATATATATGTATATATATATATATATATATACACACACACATACATATACATACACAAATAGGTATGTATATACACATATACATATACACATGCACACACATATATGTAAAATCATTCTATATCTATTTCTATTTATCAATTCTTTCTCCAGATATAGATAGCATCTTTCTTCATATGTCCTTTATAGTTAATTTGGGTATTTGTAATAGTTAAAATGACTTATTTGCTCAAAGTCATTCTTAAAATAATGTTGCTGTTGTTCTATACAGTGTTCTCTTGGTTCTGCTCATTTCACTCTTCATTATTTCATGCACATCTTCCCATATTTTCCTAAGATCATTGAGCTCATCATTTCTTACAGAACAGTGATATTCCATCGCTATCATATAGCTTAACTTATTCAGCCATTCCCCAACTAATGGGCATTCCTGCAATTCCAGTTCTTTGCCACCAGAAAAGGAGACTTGTGGTCTCCTTTATATAAAATATAAAGATTTTAGAACATGAAGGTTCTTTTCCTTTTCCCCTACTTGTCTTTGGAAATAGATCAAAAAGTGTTATTGCTGGGTGAATGAGTATGGACAGTTTAATAGGGGGGGCAGAGCCAAGATGGCCACTGGAAAGCAGGGACTAGCGTGAGCTCCCCACCAAGTCCTTCCAAAAACCTATAAAAATGGCTTTGAACCAATTCTAGAACTGTAGAACCCACAGGGTAGTGGAGGGAAGCATGGCTCTAGCCCAGGACTGCCTGGATAGTCTCTGGGTAGGGTCTATCCCACACAGAGCTGGGAGCAGAGGGGAGTGGAGCTGAGTGGAGCAGAGGCCAGTGTGGGCTGCGTGGAGCAACAAGACCAGGAGCCGGGCGAAGCGTGCCCTAGAGCCCTGAATCAGTGAGCTGCAGCAGTTATCAGACTTCTCAACCCACAAACACCAAAGACAACAGAGTAGGTTAGTGGGAAAAGCTGCTGGGGACAGGGAGTTTGCAGTTTGGCCACCGCCTCAGGGGCAGTGGAGGTAGAGCAGTTTTAGAACTACAGCTGCAGTTGCTTGTGGCCCCAGGCCCACCTGGTGGGAGGAATTAAGTGGTGGATCAAAGCAGGAGTGAAGACCCTGTTGAAGATCTAAGTCCAGTCTGGGTTGGGGGTTCTTGGGGAAGGAGGAGTGCTGATGAGGCAGAGCTGGCGCATCCCTCCAGACTTGGAACATAGAACTCTTTAGTCTACAAGCAGTCATACCCCCAAAATTTGTGGGCCACAGCCAAAGTAATTGGTAGTATAAATTTATATTTCTAAGCACTTTCATTAACAAAAGAGTTAAAGAACAGATGAGCAAATTGGGCATGTAACTAAAAAAAAGTAGAAAAAACCCACTTTAAAATCCTAATTATATGCCAACTTAGAAATCCTGAAAAATCAAAGAAGAGATTAATAACATTGAAAGTAAAAAAAAAAAACCATCGAATTAATAAAATAGGTTGTTTTTTCCCCCTTTTTCTTAGAGTGGGGAAGGCAGGTCAATTGGGGTTAAGTGACTTGCCCAAGGTAACACAGCTAGTAAAGTGTGTTAACTGTCTGAGGCCGCATTTGAACTTAGGTCCTCCTGACTCCAGAGCTGGTGCTCTACTCATTGCACCACCTAGCTGCCCCAGATAGATTTTTTTTTTAAGAAACATCAAAATAGATAAACATTTGCCCAATTTGATTCTAAGAAAAGAAACAGGAACATCAATATCAAAAGTTTAAAAGGAGAAATCACAACAAATGAAGAAATAAAGAATCTTACTAGAAGCTATTTTCCACAACTATATGCCAATAAAACTAAGTTAAATGGAGGTATATCCACAAACATAAAATACTCAGGTTAACACAAGAAAAAAAAAGGAGACTGTAAACAACCTAATCTCATAAGAAAGAAATTAAATATATCAAATATAATGTCTCTAATTAAAAAATCTCAGAATCTGATAGATTTACAAATTTCCATCAAATAATCAAATAAAAATTAATTCCAATATTACACATGTAGAGTTAGGAAAGGAAATTATCCTGCCAAATTCCTTCTATGAATCAAGTTTTTTCTTGGTACCCAAACCAAAGAAAGTCAAAATAGAGAGGGAGCAAAAAAAACCCCACAAACCTATATCCCTAATGAAGATCGATGCAAAAAGACTTGTAATATTAGCAAAGAAGCTACATACAGTAGCACAGATTATGAACTGTGGTCAGGTTAGATTTATATCAGAAATGCAAGGCTAATCCAACATTAGGAACATTATAAATAATTGACCACATGAGTAGCAAGAACAACAAAAATCATGATTATTTCAATAGATTAAGAAAAGAGAGTGAGAGGAAAGGAACTGGAAGCACCTTTTTGTAAACAGCGTTCTCAAGGAGCTTAGGCATGAAAAGGAATAGAAGTATAAGATCATAGTTACCAGGGATAGAGAGATCAAATTAATATTTTTTGGGAAAAGAGAGACATGGATATGTTTTTAGGTAATTGGAAAGCAGCTAGTAGATAGGAAAAGTTTGAAGATTAGTGAGAAAGTAAGGAGGATAGAAGATGCAATTTTTTTCCCCCTCTGGAAAAGATGGGTTGGGCTGGGCTCAGTTGTACATGTAGAGATGTGTATTGGCAAGGGAGAAAGATATTGTGTCGTGTGAAACTGGAGCGAAGGGGGAAATAGTTGCAGAAAGAACCTGCGGAATATGAGATGAGGAATGGGAAGGGTGCCTCAAATTTTTTCAGTGAAATAATGGCAGCTGGGGGTGGGTGGGGAGAGAGTCATGAAAGATTTAAGAAGAGAGGAAAAGGTTTGGAAAAGCCACCAATTGAGATTATGTAACAAATTTATAGTGGGTCCAATCAACATGGTTTCATGTTTTTCTCCAGTTTTCCTCCGTAGCATGTGAGTAAGAATAAAGGCAGTGGATGGTGGGAGTTATCCTAGGCTGAGGAGACTGAAATCAAGATATAAGGGCAAAAGACACCAAAGAGGAAGAGTTGAGTTGCTTCTCCAAGAAATCAAGATAGGGAAGGGAGGAGTCAGTGTAGCTTGGGAAAGAACTGAGAGGTGAAGGGATTGGTTGTCATGGTGAAGATGAACAATAAGGTTAGGTTTTACAAGGCAGAGAAAGTGTGGAATGATAACTTTACCATCATATAAAGGAATTTCAGAGTTTTTGAACACAGAAGTGCAATTCTTATGGGAGATGACAAGATTTTTTTTCTTCCCCACTTATTTACTCTATCATTGGTTTTGTTTTTGTTTTTTTAAGTGGGACAATTAACTCTTTTAGGTTCAAATGGAGCTACTTGATCATGCCTTTAAATCCAAATCCCCTCTGACTCTCACTGAGAGTGAATGTAAATAGCAATGGTTTCTATTGTGGACAGAAACTTTGAGGTTCTTCCTCTCCCAGATTGATTCTTTGCAAACCAGGCCATTTTTTTGCCTCAATTCTTACCTAGTTTAATTACTGAATGGGTGTTATCTCAGACAAAGTGGTACCTGGGAAAGACCTTAGCTTAAAAGGCCAGCACTGCCTACATCCTGGTCCTTCTCCAGTAGTCCTGATCTATGTCTTGCCACTGGATTCCTATGACTCTGGAGGAGAGAGTGGGGCTGATGACTTTTCACAGCTCTGCCTCACTTAAATCCAATTCACTTGCAAGTCAAGACATCACCCTCCTGATGTCATTAGTCCTTTTTGAGAATGAAGGACTAACAACAACAACAGTTGTCTAAGTAAGGATATTTTCCTCTTCCATCAAGCCTAAATTTACTTCTTTGCTAATTCCAATCGATCTTGCTTTGACCTTCCAAAGTCAAATGAAATGGATCTAATAGTTCTTCCACATTTCAGGTTCTTCTCCCAATTTGTAGCAAATCATTTTATATGAAGATAAAAAGGCAGGGAAATATCACAAATATATAAACCTATCAGGCTGGTGGACAGAAAAGTGAACTAGATAATTGTGTGCCACAGTCCTGAATCAGGATATTCCTCCATGTGACCTGAAACTCCCTATCTTCCTTATTTATACCAGGAGATGGAGTCAGGACACATGTCTTGATCATGGGGTGCCCCTTCATTCTCAGACTTATCTTCACATTTAGTACCACAGACTTAAGGATGGAAATAGAGAAAAGCTTATCACAAATAGCAGAACACAGAAAAGTGTGCACACATAGGCACACAGTCATTGTTGTAATGTTGAAAATAAAATTGTACCTACCTCAGTATTTAATGTTTAAGTGAAAGGCTGTGATTCTATTTCAATACTAACCAAGATGTTTATCCACATGGCATGAATTCTATCATTTTTCCTCATTCCTATGAGGAAGTATCAGGTGATGAATTGCTATTTTATAATCCTTTGATGTATAACTAGATTTATCAGGATTGTTATCAATCCTATTTTGCTCACAAGATGACTCTCATTTTTAGATTCTTTTCCACTTGATGAAACTTCTGAACCTGGGAGTATCAGAGGCTGGGTAGCCTCTGACGTAAGTTGATTCATAAATAAAAAGAGGAATAATGAAAAAAACCAGATCTCTTTCCATTTTTGTATTCGGTGACATCCTCATCTCTGCAGGCTGTCTGGCAGTCTCATAGTGAAGTATTGCATGTGTTAGAAAGATGGATTGCATCTGCAGTGTCTCAATTTCAACTCTGTGTAAGCTCCCACTGAACATTTCCATAGGTGCGTTAGATTTTATATCAGAAGGGGAAAATTGCTCCTGCTAACAGATTTCTCAAGGCCTCCCAATATGTGTTATTTTAATGTAAATAACAAAACAATAAATACTTTGTTGCATAGCTCACGGTACACTTATTTTCAACATCTATGGTGCAAAGCACAATGTATTGTGTGTATGTGTATTTTTTTTGAACAACCACAGAGAGTTCTATCACTGTTACTTGGTATAGAGCATCCCTAATGAATCTATTTCCTTTAAACAAACGGAGAAAAGAAAATAAATGGCAAAATATTAATGCACTGATCCTCCCTTTTACTAACAGGAAGGTATCAAATGAACACTAAGAAAATATTTCCAAAACAGAATTATTTCCCCCCACTCCAAACCGTCCCATCTTCCAAACCTCTCTATTACTGTAGAGGGCATCACTATCCTTCCAGTTACCCATTGTCACAACCTAGGTATCATCCTCAACTCCTCACTCTCTCTCACTGCCATTCCATCCCTCCTCCCCCTATATATTATCAGTTTTCAACTCCTGCCAATTCCACTTGTTTGTAACATCTCACTTATAAGGCCTCTTGTCTTCTTTGATACTGCCAACATCCTGGGCTGGGTCCTCATTGTCACAACAAAGGACAATAGCTTACTGATTGATCTCTCTGGGAGGTATGTTGTCTTAAGTCTGTGACTTAAGTCACTTAATCCTGGTCAGGAGATAAAGGGGGATGGAGTGTCCAGTTTATATGAGATCACCCCCCTTCCCATAGCAGACCACTCCCAGCTTTGGGCTACCTAGGCAGAAGAATGTGTCTCCACCCAAGCAGCTTCCAATGCAACTTCATTTTCAGCAATATCCTTGTGAAAGTCTTTAGAGCAGGAAGCTGGCTGGGGGTGAGGGAGAGCTCTGAGAATCATTTTTCTAGTATGTGTGTGTGGTTTTGGTAGGTCCAATTCAGCTGGTGAGGAAAGGATAAGTTTCCCTTCTTTCTTGTCCCCAACCTTGTATGTCCAGCTATTCCAGCCCTGACTTTTAATCTGGTCAGTTTCCTTAGCCCAATGTGTTTGGGGAATGGGGTGGGAATGTAGGTGAAGGTATAGTGTTCTTATCAAACCATTCATAGGATGATAATGGGAAGAATTATTTGAAGTAATGATTTCAAGCAGTACTGGCTTCCAGATACTTGCAATCTTCTAACATCAAAGACTACTAAACATTTTTGTTTAAAAAGCAATCCAGATTCATATTTTTTCCTCTTTATTTCTTTTGGGAAGCTATAAAAATATCTCATCTGGGGATACTGGTACCATAGGAAATTACCTTGGAGGTCCAGTAAAATTTACTTTGGAGTTCCTATACTAAAGTCACCCAAACTTTCCTCAGTGGAACACAACCACTTCAGGGGCAATGTGAAGGGAATTCAAACTTGCCCAACAATAGGACAAGCACGGGACCTTGGAAGCTCAATTTGGGAGAAAAGACAATAGAATAAGGTGGCAGCTATGAAAGAAAGAAAGATTAATTTTTTCCTCTGCATTTCAAGCACAAACCTGCCAAGAAACAATTGTATTCAATTTAAAATTATTTCATATTCAAGTCATTTCTAACTGGTGGGAGGAAAGGGGAGAGAGAGAGACAGAGATACAGAGAGAGACAACAAGCTAGCCTATTTCCCTATTCTTTCTAACATGTCTCTCAAAACAATTTGAGGTAATAGAAGAGTCTTGAATAAGAAAAATGTTAAAATATCATTTGAGTTTAACATTCTAGAATAGCCACTACTCAATTCCTTTCTTGACCACGTGCTCAAGAGTTAAAAGAACATTTGCTCTGTCATAAATATATCAATCTTTGATTGCAAAAGAAGACACTGACCTTAAGTTCATCATAGTGTCAATTGAATCAGAGGGAAGGGGAGGCAATGACCTTATCCAGATAGGAGTTGTTTGGTTTTCTATCCTTGATCCATTTCCTGGAAACTTAGTCTTTGTTTTTAACCCAGTTCCTAAAAGGAAAGTCAAGAAAGGATTTCAGGCTAGAGAAAATATTATTTTTTAGTATTTTTTTCTATTTTTTTTTTTGAGATGGGAAGACAGGGCAATTGGGGTTAAGTGACTTGCCCAAAATCACACAGTTAGTCTGTCAAGTGTCTGAGGTCGGATTTGAACTCAGGTCCTCCTGACTCCAGGGCCGATGCTCTACTCACTACACCACCTAGCTGTTCCCCAAAATATTATTTTTTAAAAATATCTTCAATTGAACTATAAAAGGAGGTGTTTAATATGTTTCCATACAAATATTGACATTAGTGTCTCTTATAGCTGAAACAAGATGAAGATTCTCTTAAGTACCTCTGGCTTGGGAAGGAAAAGCAAAGATAGGGCTTGCTCCTTTATTCCTTTGTACCCTGGTGTGCTGCTTAGGTTTGTTTGCTTTGCTTAAAAAGTCAACTTAAGCTATGCAGATGTGAGGTCTGGATGACACAATATCTCAGTGAAGTGAATAAATGACTAGTCTGCATAGCATAGAGATAGCCAGTCTGACACTGTCATTCATATAAGTAGGCAACACTTAAAAAAAACCCTTTAAGGTTAAATGTCTGAAAGATCTTGCAAATGCTATGTTAGAGTAGAGGAAAAAAAGAGGATTTGCTCAGCTGACTAATGATGAGGTCCAACAAACAGGCAGTAAGCAGACCAGCAATTTTATGGGTTGCAGATACTCCTGAATGGACCAATGGCATCAAAGCTGAGTCCAGAATTACGAGTTAACCTGAGGAAGTGCATTTTCCTCCCATATGTGCTTCCCTACAAGGTTCTCCAAAAATTGTGCCCACTCTCCACCAGAGATATTGAGTGCATTGGTGGGAGGAGTATAGTCAAAGTTTATTTTCAGATAGATCGTGGTTTATTATTCATGCATTTTCTTTAATGTATGAGCATCTATTATGTTGGGCAGCTAGGTGGCCTGGACTGGATCAGGAGGACTTATCTTCATGAGTTCATATCTGGCCTCAGACACATACTAGCCATGTGATCCTGGACAAGTCACTGTTTGCCTCAGTTTCCTTATCTGCAAAATCAGCTGGAGAAGGAAATGGAAAACTACTCCAGTATCTTTGCCAAGCAAACCCCAAATGGGGTCATGAAGAGTCAGATATGACTGAAATGACTAAACAACAAAAATCTTATTATGTCATTATTAAATAAATGGTTATGTTTAAGATTTAAAACCGTCATTAATGTGAGTACTTGGTTGTATAAATAGCACACACTGTGTGAGTGTTTTGCATTCTAAATGGATACTTGTATAAATGGGAGATGTATTAGTGTATCTCAAGAGCTAGGTAGGGTTACGCTTAGGATCCTGAAAGGGTTTGATTATTATGATTTCTGTGTGGCTTGTATATACCCAATGTGACCTCCCACATGTATTGGACTTATATTTTTAGGATTGTCCTTAGGGATTTTTAGCAGGAGTATTATAAGGCTCAAATTAGATAGTGGATGTAAGACACTTTACAACTTTGAAATGTTATACAATTGCCAATTATTATTATTGTTAATTATTAGCCTACAGTGACTAGGCCTCTAGTCTGGTGATATTTTCATTCCCTGAGCCTTCTACTTGCAAGCAATGTTTATACAATACAGGGACATCCTGGCAGATGTTTAATACTGCTTTCTGGGGAGGGGGGGGAAAGGATATACACACACTTTAAGTTTAATCTGTGTTAGTAATACTTCGTTAGGTCTAGACCATGAACAAAATGATAAATCAACCCTGATTTGTAGGGATTGCTGATTTTCTGAGGTATAAATGCTCACAATGAATTTTTTTAATTTTAATTTCTTTTTTAAAGTACAAACTATTTTATTTTTTTTAAAGTTCTGAATCTCTTCTTCCCTCTAGCTTCTCTCCCACCTAATGAAAAGGCAAGAAAAACAAAATCTATTACAAATATGTATAATCATGAAAAACAGTTTCCACATTAGTCACCTTTCTGCCCTGTCCCCCCAAAAAAGCAAGAAAAAGAAAGAGAAAATCATTTGTATTCTGAATCTATACTTTCAGTCTATACTCTGAATCCATCAGTTTTCTATCTTTTTGCAGACAGCATATTTTATCTTGAGTTCTTTGGAATTATGGTGGGTCATTGTATTGATCAGAATTACTAAGTCTTTCAAGGTTGATTATTTGTACAATATTGCTATTCTTGTTCTCATTTCACTGGGCATCATTTCATAAAAGTCATCCCAAGATTTTCCAAAAGCATTCTTTTTGACATTTCTTTCAGCCCAGTAGTATTCCATCATATTCACATACCAGAACTTGTTCAGCCATTCCCCAGCCAATGGAAATCCCATCAGTTTTTTATTCTTTGTTGCCACAAAAAAGAGCTGCTATAGATATTCTTGTACATAGGGGCCCTGTTGCAATGAAAAAAAATGTGATAAAGAGAAAATGAAGCACAAAGAGCCAAAGATTGGTTCATTGTCAAGATTAGTAATTGCCAATAAATGGGATGCAAGGCTCCTCAGTAGCTAAGGACCCTTCTGAGAGGCATAGCAACTCTTTTATACAGTTGGTTACACAAAGTACCAGAAATGGTCCATTGGTGCAAAATAAACTAAGACTGTGATTGATCACACAGAGAGGTAAGATGGGCTTTGCTTGGCTTGACTCAGAGCAAGGATTTCCATAACACAGAACAACAGGGAAAAATGAGGAGTTGACTAATATCCTCTGGAAAGTCACATGGTGGGCAAATATCCTATGACAATGTTGACACATTCTCCCATGGTCAGTAAAAGCTCACAGATTTGGAAAGCTAAACTCTTACAAACTCGACCACTGTCATGCAATCAAGTCTGAATCTGATCCACAAGTATTGATACACTGATTAGATATAATTCTCAATCAATAATAATTAATAAGTAATATAAAATAAAGTAGGGAATCAATTTTCAATTTCACAGTCCATTTTCACTTGTTTTGGTCTCTTTGGGGTATAGACCTAGTAGCAGTATCTCTGGGTCAAAGGTATATACAATCCAATAGCCTTTTGGGCATAATTTCAAATTGCTTTCCACAACGGTGAGACAACCACAGTACATTAGTGGGCCTTTCCCCCCCATATCATCTCCATCATTCATCATTTTCCTTTTTTCTGTCTCTTAGCCAATCTGATTGGTGTGAGTTGATACTTCAGAGTTGTTTTCATTTGAATTTCTTTAATTATTAGTTATTTAGAGCACTTTACATAATTATTTGTAGCTTTGATTTCTTCCTCTGAAAACTGCCTCTTCATATCCTTTGACCATTTATCAATTGGGTAATGACTTTTATTCTTATAAATTTGACTCAGTTCCCTATGTTTTAGAAATAAGACCTTGATCAAAGAAACCTGTTACAAAGATTTCCCTCCTTTCCTGCTTTTCTTTTAATTTTAGTCACTTTGATTTTGTTGATGTAAAAACTTTAATTTTATACAATCAAAATTATCCATTTTACTTTAAGTGAACCTTTTTTTTCTATATCCATAAATCTGACAGGTAATTTCTTTCATACTCCACTAATTTGCTTATTATTATATATATTATCACCCTTTATGTCTAAATCAGGCCTGCACAACATATAACTTGTGGGCTGCTTGTGGCCCACCAAAGGATTTTGTGCAGCCTGCCACAAATATAGAGGATGGAAAAGAAAGTAAAGCTGTAACAATTGCTTTGTCCATGCCCTTACTAACCCACCTTCCAATAGTCATTGTTGTGCCCATTAGGTAACTTCACTGCCCACTCTCTCCTGTTGTCAAGTGACCTACTGCAGCCACCAATCATCAGTCTGTCTCTAGTCTGAGAGGAATGATTTCATAATAAATAAAAATCTTAAGTAATAAGTGTAATTAATTGATATTAATTGAAATTTCCCTTTTTAAAATATGATTTATTTGCAAAATATTTTAATCATTATTTATACTTTTACTTGGAAAGTGAGTCACTAAAAAATTATCTGCAATGGGAAGAAGTTTAGCCTATTTTAATTTCAGCCCCTACTTACTGCCAAGTTGTGCAGGTCTGGTCTAGATTATTCACCCATTTTCTGCTTATCTTTGGTATATGGTATGAGATGTTGGTCCCTGCCTAGTTTCTACCAGACTATTTTTCAGCTTTCCTAGTGACTTTTGTCAAATAGTGAGTTGTTTCTCTATTTGACATTTGAGGTTCTCAAATACTAGGTTACTGTGCTCATTTACTTTGGTATATTGTGTAACTAATCTGTTCTACTGTTCAACTTCTATATTTTTAACTCAATACCAAATTATTTTGATGAGTACAACTTTGTATTATGATTGGAGATCTGGTGCTGCCCTTTTTTTTTATTGGTTCATTCCCTTGATATTCTTGATCTTTCGTTCCTCCAGACAAATTTTGTTATTTTTTGTAGCTTGATGAAGTATTTCTTTCATAGTTTGATTGGTATGATACCGATTAAGTAAATTAAGAAACATTGTCACTTTTATGATATTGACTTAGCTTACCCATGAAGAGTTAATATTTCTCCAGTTATTTAGAGCTGTCTTTATTTGTGTGAAGAATGTTTTATAATTTTGGTCATATCACGTATCTTGCAGGTATCCTGCACGTATCTTGGCAGGTAGACTTCCAAATATTTTAAACTGTCCATAGTTATTTTAAATGGAATCTCTCTTTCTATCTTTTCATGCTGGATTTTATTGTTTATGTACAGAAATACTGGTGATTTCTGTAGGTTTGTTTTACATCCTTCGGCAACTTTGCTGAAGTTGTTAATTGTTTTGATTATGTTCCCTAGGCAAACCATCATGCCATCTGCAAAGAGTGATAGTTTTGTTTCCTCTTCACCTATGCTTATTCCTTCATTTTCTTCTTGTCTTATTGTTGGAGCTAGCATTTCTAGTATAGTATCGTATAGTATAGTATAGTATAGTATAGTATAGTATAGTATAGTATAGTATAGTATAGTATAGTATAGTATAGTATAGTATAGCATAGCATAGCATAGCATAGTATAGCATAGCGCAGTGCAGTACAGTACAGTATAGTATAGTACAGTATAGTATAGCATAGAGCAGTGCAGTACAGTATAGTATAGTATAGTATAGTATAGTATAGTATAGCATAGCATAGCATAGCATAGTGTAGTATAGTATAGCATAGTGCAGTGTAGTACAGTACAGTACAGTATAGTATAGCATAGAGCAGTGCAGTATAGTATAGTATAGTATAGTATAGTATAGTATAGTATAGTATAGTATAGTATAGTATAGTATAGTATAGTATAGTATAGTATAGTATAGTATAGTATAGTATAGCATAGCATAGCATAGCATAGCATAGCATAGCATAGTATAGTATAGCATAGCACAGCACAGTATAGTATAGTATGGTATAGTATAGTATAGTATAGTAATGAGATGGTGATAATGGATATTCTTGCATCATCTTGATCTTATTGGAAAGGCTTCTAATTTATTTCCATCACAGATCCCTTTCATTACTATACTTTCTAGTATTATTTTTTTAAACAGGAATGGGCGTTGTATTTCATCAAATACTTTTTCTACACTTCTTAAAATAACAATGTATTTTTTAATTGACATGATTAATTATGCTTAAGTTTTCCTAATATTGAACCAGCCTATCATTTCTGGTTCAAATCCAGCCTGGTCATACTGTATAATCTTTGTGATATATTGCTGTAATCTCCTCGTAATATTTTTTACATCAATATTCACTAAGGAAATTGGTCTAAAGTCTTCTCTCTGTTTTGACTCTCCTTAGTTTAGATATCAAGACTACATTTATGTCATAGAAGGAACCCAGCATAACTCTTTCTTTACTTATTTTTTTGAAGAGTTTCTGTAGTATTGGAATTAATTGTCCTTTAAATGTTTGGTGGAATTATCATGTAAATCTATCTGGTACTATTTTTTTTCCTTAGAGAGATCATTTATGACTTGTTCAATTTCTTTTTCTAAGATAGGGTTATTTGAGTATACTAATTCTTGTTTTGTTCATCTGGGCAATTTATATTTTTGTAAATATCCATCTACTTCACTTTAAAAATATTAATTAATTAATTTTTAGTTTTGAACATTCACTACCATAAGATTTTGAGTTCCAAATTTTCTTTTCCTCCCCCACCCCAAGACAGTGTGCAATCAGATATAAGCTCTACATATACATTCATATTAAATATATTTTTACATTAATCATGTTGTAAAGAAGAATTAGAACCAATGGGAGGAACCACAAGAAAGAAGAAAACAAAGAGAGCAAATAGTATGCTTTGATCTGCATTCAGACTTCATAGTTCTTTTTCTAAATGTAGATCGCATTTTCCATCATGAGTCTTTTGCAATTGTCTTAAATCATTGTATTGCTTAGAAGAGCTAAGTCTATCAAAGCTGGTCATCACACAATGTTGCTGTAACTATGTACAATTTTATCCTGGTTCTGCTCATTTCACTCTGCATCAATTCATGTAAATCTTTCCAGATTTTTCTGAAATCTGCTTGCTGATTATCTCTCAAACCCTCACTTTTTTTTTGAGGAGGCAACTGCTCATCATCTCTTTCTGCATGATAGTTTTCCATTACATTTATATACCACAACTTGTTCAGTCATTCCACAATTGATGGGCATCCCCTCAATTTTCAATTCTTTGCCACCACAAAAAAGAGCTGATATAAATATTTTGGTACATGTAGGTCCTTTTCCTATTTTTATGATCTCTTTGGGATACAGACCTAGAAGTGGTATTGCTGGATCAAAGGGTATGCACAGTTCTATAGCTGTTTGGATATAGTTCCAAATTGTTATCCAGAATGGTTGGATCAGTTCACAACTCCACCAATAATGCATTAGTGTTCCAATTTTCTCACATCTTCTCCAATATTTATCATTTTCCTGTTTTGTCATATTAGCCAGTCTGAAAGGTATGATGTGGTGCATCAGAGTTGTTTCAATTTGCATTTCTCTTATCAATAGTGATTTTGTTCTGTCCTTTTTCACTTTTATTGATGTGTTTACAAATATAAAATTTCCCCTTGGATACTGCATTACTTGCATCCCACAAATTTTGTTATGTTGTTTCACTGGTGTCATCTTTAATTAAATTATTGATATTCTATGATTTGTTTTTTGAGCCCCTCATTTTTCAGTATTAGGCTAGTTTCTAACTTTTAATTTATGCTGCAAAAGGCCAAAGAATGCATTTTTATTGCATTAGGGTCAGAAAAAGATGCATTTAATATTGCAGCTTTTTTGCATTTGTTTGTGAGGTTTTTATGCCCTAACACATAAGTCAAATTTTTGTAAAAGTGCCATAAACAGCTGAGAATAGATGTACTCCTTTCTATTCCCATTCTATATTCTCCAGAGGTCTGTGATATGTATATGTTCCTATTGATATTAATTCATTTTGCATGGTATCTTCTAGTAAAATGTAGTTTCCCTGTTAATCTCTTTTAATTAGGCCTATTTTTTTACTTTGTATGAAATCTTGATTAACACTCCTGCCTTTTAAAAAAAAAATTTCAATTGAAGCATGATAGAATTTGATCAAGCTCCTTCCTTCCTTCCTTCCTTCCTCCCTCCCACCCTCCCACACTTCTTTCCTTCCTTCCTTCTTAAGGATTCATATACACATTTATAGTAGCTCTTTTTGTTGTGGCTAATAACTGTATACTAGGGAGATCCCCACTAATTAAGGAATGGTTAAAGAAATTGTGGCATGTATAAGTTATCTAATGGAATAGAATATTATTGTCCTGTAAGAAATAATGAAAGAGGAGGAGTGAGAAGGGGAGGGGTGGAATAGCATTTATATAACCTCTTCTAATGCCAGACCTTGCCCTAAGCCCTTTGTAAATATTATTTCATTTGATTTCATTGACTTGAAAGAGATTTTTGGAGAAGTTTGGGAAGACATGCATGAACTGATGAATGAAATGAGGTGAACTAGAAAAATTTCTATAATAACATCGTAAAGAAAACAACTTTGAAAGACTTGCAAACTCTAACCTGTTTCTATCATTCTTCCTGATTGCCCTTTATTTTGTTATCTCTCCCTCAATAAAGCTGTCTTGCTGTCTTGTGAGTTCCATGTTTCCTGTGTTGGGTTTTTGATATTATGAACCTCTGAGAATACTGGAGGAACAGGATTGGCATGTAGGAATCATTATTGGAAAGAACTCCTAATTCAATAAGATCATAGATCCATTTGACTCTTTGAAGGCAATTGTTACAGATGAAGTAAAAAAAAAAATGAGATAGAAACACTTTTGAGAATGAGGAAAAAAAAAACTTTTAGATCTGATTCTTTGATGATCAAATCTCTGGAAATACCAGTCTTTTCCCCTTATTTTTTCATACTACTCACTTTCCATCTTTCCTTTTGATGGCAACTTCCCCAGAGCCTAGACCTCAAAGTCTTCTAGCCTACTCGCACTCATTTTCACTGTCCTCTCAGTCCATGCCCAGGTGACTTCCTGGGGGAACTGCCCTCAGCTAGATGTCGGTCTCTTTCAGCTTTAGTTGAGTGTCACTACACACATATGCCCTTCCTTAGTTCTTGCTCTTCCTCAGTTCTCCTGCTGAGCCCTCTTGTAGCACAAAGAAGTGTCTCAGTGATATCCAGCCAGAACAAGTATCTGCCATTGGTTTTTCTGCTGCTCTGGGAGGAGAGAGAGGTGGAGAGACTTAGACTGTAAGCCCCTGGCACCCACCCTAAGGTGGGAAGTGGGGAAGGGGGTGTTGAGTGAGTTTGCTGTTAGTGTTTGGAGATTAGCCTTCTTTACTTTTATTTCACTGGACTTTAAAAAACTTTTTTGGGGGGGATTCTTTGTGTCCTCAACCATTGAAACAACTGAAATTGTTTTATCTCCTACACAATCTCTTATTTTGGAGTGGTTTGAGTGGATGTGAGAATGTGAGAAAATGTCTAGTCTTCTATTTTGTTGATTGCATGATTCGTAAGTCTCATGGGATTTTCTTTCTCTCTCTTCTCCTCCATTCCCCTACTCTATTCTCTTCCTTTCTTTTAAAAAAAAATAACAAGTTGGCTATACTAAAAAACGATGGGAAATAGAATAACATTTACATAATACTGTAGATGCTCCAAGAGCATTGGAGTTAGGTTAAAAGAATCTGGGTTGAAATACTTGACTTGCTATTTATTTAGTCCTTCTAGTCTTGTTTTCTTATCTACAAAACAAAGGGGCAAACTAGAATGAATGAGTCAGTTCAATTTTACACTTATTAAGTACTTAAGGCTTAACACTAAACTGGAACAGACTACAAAGACAAAAACATAAGACTGCTCTCAAGAATCTTACATTCTACTTGGGGTTAGGGAGGGGGCAGTGAAGATACAGTAAATGTACAAATTATATATATATATACACACACATATGCACGTTTATATACATACATACACACATACGTACATATATACACACATGTACACAGTAATTTCAAGAGAAAGCAGGTGCTAATTAAAAAATGAGAGACTTACTTCTCCCTCATCTTCTCAGTTGAGGTAGTTACAGTATGTAATCACAGATGATAAAGTTTTGATATTAATAGACATTAACACCCAATAATCCCTTTACAAAGTATGAGTATTTTTCTCTGATTTAGAAAGTAGCAACTTTATTTGAAAAAAAAAGAAAAACCTGTACATGACCCACATGACATAATCCAGACAATTTCAGACAATTAAAGAAAGATTAAGTCATTGGAGAAGTATTCAGGACTTCAACTTCTGGTAGGGAAGAGATTTTCTCTTCCACCTCCCACTCTCTCACCATTCTTCCCATCCATGGCCATCCTTGGAATCTAGCAGGGCTGCTACTTTAAAAAGGCAGTTTTTGGATCCAGAAGTTTGGGTGTTGGTCCAAGAAACTCATGCCATCCAGAAAGACAGATGCAGAGATGCAATCACTCAAAATCTGAAGCTGCTTCAAGAATTATGACCTCTGACATCTGAGAAGATAGAAGACTATGGAATCAAGAGAGAACTAATCCTAATAGTCAAGAGTTGGGCTGCATAGAGGACTGCATGAAAAAAGAAAGGTCCTGCAGCCTGCCAGTGCTACAAGAGTACTCTTGTCCATATATTGCCTAAATGTTGCCTCACTCCCTTCATACTCTGTGTTCACTTGTCCCATTGATACTGTAGATTTTTAGGAGAGGTGGAGGTCGAGATAGTGACAATGATTTGATTTTTTCAGCCATGTTATAGATCTAGAAAAGACCTTAGGGATCACTTAATCTGACTCAATAATTTTACGGGTGAGAAATAATGTCAGTTAAATAAGCAGAAGCCCCTCTGGGCTATACTCACCAACTTAAGCTCACAGGTTGGGTTAGTAAGAGAATGATTATCCTAGGTAGCTTATTGTATATCTGCATTCCTGATAGTCAAGCCCATTTCTGAATTCCCCTTTAATATTCAGTGAGTTAGAGTTCTAGATCATGTGACCAAAGATGGAGGAATAGGCCCTTTTCCCAATCCTCATGACTTCTCAAACCTTTCCAAAATAGGAGTTACGTACAGGAGATAAAGCAAATTTAGCTGTGATTCTTGACTGATCCCAAGAACCCTAAGGAGATAACCTGATGAACTAACAACAGAGAAGGCCAGTCCTTATTCCTAAAACAGCCACTTAGTCACTACAGGCCACCAAACTCTAGCTGCACAAGTAGCTCCCCTGGCTTGCAACATAACTCAACTCCGAACTGCCTCCCCACCCTTTCACCCTGCATCACAGAAAGTCATAAGCCAGAAGCTTGCTCTTCTGAGGATGGAAGTATGGCAGTACACCGTGCTGAGGAAGAGAGGGAATCTGGGCAGGACACCAAGCCTGAGGCAAAAGGGGACTGACATCTAGATGTGTCAGTCCTGTACTCCCAGAAGTTATCTGATGTAGGTCTGCACCAGGGTGGTGGCAGTGTTAGAGGAGACAAGAGGGTATATGCAAGAGACATTGCGAAGGTAGACACCTAATTGGATATGGGAAGTGAGAGAGACTAAGAAGTTAAGGATGACACTTAGGTTGAGAGCCTGGAAGAATGGGATGATAGTGTTACCCTCAATATCAATAGGAAAGTTAGGAAGAGGGAAGGCCTGAGGGAAATGATAATGAATTCCATTTTGGACATGTTGAATTTAAGATGTTTACATGATATCCAGTTTAAGACGTCCAATAGGTAGTTGGAAGTGAGAGATTAGAAGTCAAGGAAGAGGTAAAGGCTGGACAAATGGATCAGAAAATTGTCTGCATAGAGATGATAACTAAAGCTATGATAGTCATGAGATCACCAGGTGAAATAGTATAGAGGGAAAAGGGAAGATGGATCAGGACAGAGCTTTGTGGGGCACCCATGGTTAGAGTACTTTCAGACCTAGACAGAATGAGGATAATTTAATTTCTACATGTAATGATAAGTACCCAAATAATATAAAACTTGGAATCAGCCTCAGCCTTCAAGCAAATCTAAATATTGACCCATTGATTTTAGTACTACTCTCTTAGAACCAAGGAAAATAAATATGTCCCTTTCTCACTTGATAACCCACAAAACATTTGAAGTCAGCTGTCATGGTCTCTCTTAATTATATCTTCTTACTCCAGGTTTGGCATCCTTAATTCAAGTGATCTTCATGTAGCATAGTTTCAAATCCCTTTACAATCCCAGTCATCCCATCTTCAGCTTATAAATTTCCCTTCTAACAGAATTAGTCACAATATTCTGTATGTAGTTTAACCAGGGAAGGAGATATCAGCACCATCATTTTAGATTACAATGAATGTTTTTCATATAATTTAAGGTCTTGTTCAACAGTATATCAAAGGTACAGAATATGCATTGTCATTGCCACATATTAACAACTATGTCAGGAACTGGGCACAGTAATGGTGGAAATACTGTTGATTAATTAAATCTCTCAAATAATATAACGAGGAAAACTTAAATGTAACAAAAGAGTGAAATGCGTTTTTTTTTTCTTCTGGAAATGAGATAAACTACTACAGATTTATATGTCTATACACACAGCTATGAAATCATCCTGGAGAGTCACTATTGATATTTAATTGATTTAAATAACTTGACTACTGGAAAACTATTTGGAGAAACCTGGTTGTTAGAGGCATGGATAGACAGCTGTTCTGGGATCTAGACCACCCCATCTCCAAGAAACACTGCAATTTTCACCTTTGTGGAGAGTAAGAGGTGCCCTATGTCTAGTTGGGGAGGGATAGGCAGGATTTAAAACTACCAAGGGGAAGTGAACCCTTCATTATCCTGTCTCTAATGGGGTAGTGGCCTAGAATTACATCTAACTACCACAATCAATTATTTGTAGGCTAATGGCACAATAAGGGATTAAGAATAAAAGTCATTTTTCCTTTTAAGGAGAGGGTAACAGTTCACTATCATTAGTTTAGCTCCTGCCCACAAAACACTGGTTACACAGAAGACCATAATGAATAAGTCTTTATGTCAAAGTAAGCAGTAAACAGAAATCATGATGATTATGCAGCTTTAGGTAAATAATAAGAATAAACCTCAGTAAACAAAATGTTTTTCTTAAGAGCAGGATAAAACCTCAGTTTAATCAAAGGGAGAACAATTTTACCAATCTCACAGAGTATGTGTGTGGAGAGGAATGGCTTGTGAGTCTGCTATTAGCAGTTTCTTCCATTTCAGGTGCTGACAATCAAGGAAAATTGTGAAGAGGGAAGGATGGTAACTTCTTTTTTTAAAAAAATTATTTAATTTATTTAATATATTTAGTTTTCAGCATTGATTTTCACAAGAATTTGAATTATGAATTTTCTCCCCATTTCTACCCTCCCACCCGCTCCAATATGGCATATATTCTGGTTGCCCCATTCCTCAGTCAGCCCTCCCTTCTGTCACCCCACTCCCCTCCCATCCCCTTTTCTCTTACTTTCTTGTAGGGCAAGATAGATTTCTATGACCCATTGCCTGTGTATCTTATTTCCTAGTTGCATG
>CM053622.1:504450834-504492171 GCA_028646595.1 Phalanger gymnotis | reverse complement strand
TCTTCACTCCTCCTCTGATCCACCACTTAATTCCTCCCACCAGGTGGGCCTGGGGCCACAAGCAACTGCAGCTGTATTTCTGTAGCTGCACCACCTCCATTGTTCCTGGGGCAGTAGCCAAATCACCAACTCCTTTCACTCTGTCATTGCAGCTTTTCCCACTAACCTTCTCTGTTGTCTTTGGTGTTTGTGGGTTGAGAAGTCTGGTAACTGCCACAGCTCACTGATTCAGGGTACTAGGGCCTGTTCTGCCCAGCTCTTGGTCTGGTTGGTCTGAGTGCAGCCCATGCTGGGCTCTGCCCCACTCTGCTCCCAGCTCTGTGCATGATAGACCTTACGCAGTGACCATCCAGGCTGTCCTGGGCTGGAGCCCTGCTTCCCTCTGCTATTTTGTGGGTTCTGCAGTTCTAGAATTTGTTCTGAGCCATTTTTTATAAGTGTTTGGAGGGTCCTGGGAGAGCCTGAGGCAAGTCCCTGCTTTCCAGCTGCCATCTTGGTGCCCTCCCCCCCTTGATCTGCTTTTAAAAGAAAAATAGCTTTTAAGGGGTCAACAATCCTACTTTTAAGTACATTCACTACTAGCTTAGGGGAAGGATCAGTACCCTGAACTTCAGAGAAAATACAAGCAGAGAAATTAGCACAAAGACCAATAGACAGGGCCTTGACTGCCTGAATCAAAGTAATATTGCTATACATTTTACATACACCACTGGATTGCTAGAGTCTTTACATCTGAGCAGTTGGGGGGTCTGAACAGATGGCTACTCAGAGTCTTGACCAGAAAATCAAAAGGTCCTTCTCATAAGTGAGCCCCCAAAGCAAAACACCAACTCAGAGTATATATACACTTCTTGGAGCCAGAAGGCATCACAACCCTCATGACTCAGCACCTAATTAGAAATTAGCAAAAGGTGTGAAAGCCTTCCTACAAGCAAGCCTCCCCTAAGTAAGCTTCCCTCCCCTAATGTGCTCTGAGACTCAGGATGTATCACAGCTGCGAGCTGAGCCAGAGCTCAAAGCAGGTCACATAGGCCTATTAATGGACATTACACCAAGTCACTTAACTTCTATTTCCTCAATTATAAATGGGGAAAATAATAGCACCTACCTGCCAGGGTTGTTGTTACGATCAAATGAAATAATAATTGTAAAGTGCCTAGCACAGTGCCTGGTACATGGTAAGTACCACATAAGTGTTAGTTGTTGTTTTTAGTGGCTAAATAAATTGCGGCACATCAGTGTAGTGAAATATTATTGTACTGTAAAAATGATGAAATGGGTAGTTTCAGAGGAAACTGAGAAGAAGGATATGAACTGATGCAGATTGAAGGTAGCAGAATTAGGAGAACAATTTATACGATACAGTTACATTACAATGATTAGATGGGGCAGCTAGGTGGCACAGTTAGAGGACAGAGTGCTGGGCCTCAAGTGAAGAAGATTCATCTTCCTGAGTTCATATCTAGCTTCAGATACTTACCAGCTGTGTAATCCTGGGTAAGTCACTGAATCCTGTTTGCCTTAGTTTCCTCATCTGTAAAATGAATTGGAGAAGGAAATGGCAAACTATTCCAGTTCCTTTGTCAAGAAAACCCCAAATGGGGTCATGAAGAATCAGACATAACTGAAATGATTGACTAACAACAAATAACAAAAAATATGCAATGATGTAATGATACAATATTATGGAGAAGAACATCTTTGAAATACTTTAAGACTTTGATTAACATAATAATAAACCATAAGTCCAAAAATATGAAGGGGAAGCAAAACACATCATTCCCCTCCTGACAAAGAAGTGATGAACTTAAAATGCAGAAAAAGATGTTTATTGTCAGCCATGCCTAATGTGGGTATCTGTTTTGGCAGACTAAACCTTATATGTGGTAACATTAAATTTATATATATGTATATGTGTATTAATTGACTGTTCACTTTCTACTATCTAAAGTAGAAGCCCTCCCTTGTAACAAACATATAGTCAAACAAAACAGATCATTATATTGGCATATCTAAGAATGTGTGCCCCATTTCTGGAATAGAGGTTCATAATCTCTATGTTGAGTCAGGAGTTATGTTTTATATTCAATCTTTTTTAAAAAAATGAATGAATTAATTTATTTTTAGTTTTCCCCATTCACTTCCATAAAATTTTGAGTTCCAAATTTTCTCCCCATCCCTCCCCTGCCTCCACCCCAAGAAGGCATGCAATCTGATATAGGCTGTACATATACATTCATGTTAAACATATTTTTACATTAGTCATATATATCAGTAAGGCAATAATAACAATGTAGATGATAATTGTCAAAACACCTATGTAGTTCTGTATAGCACAGTATGACCGACTCTCCATAAAGAAGGTAGAAGAAGTATAACATTTATTCAGACAACAAAGAATAACATCCCATCACTAAGTGTTCAGCTCCCACAGCCAGTTAGCCCACTTCATCACAACAGCAAGGAACCCAAAACACAATACACAACATGGATCCTCACCATCCTAAAACCTCTCCTACCCCCTGCTGGGGTCTTCCCAAAACAAACTCATAGTACAGCTAAGTCAGCCTGTTTAGTTCTAACTATCATGAGGGTGGCCATTAGCAGCCATTAGCAACCATAACTCCTCTCTCTCTCTCTCTCTCTCTCTCTCTCTCTTTCTCTCTCTCTCTTTCCTATGACATAACTTCCTTTTCCTGTCAGGAAACTCCTCCCACCACATGTATCTTAAGCTTCTTGTGACGTAAGCAGGTCACATGGCCCATTAATAGGTGGGGAAGATCTTCAAATCTAAATTGCTACTACATTACGTTGTAAAGAAAAATCAGAACCCATGGGAAAAACCATGAGAAAGAAGAAACAAATTAAAAAAAGAGAACAAATAGTATGCTTCAATCTGCATTTAGACTCCATCATGTAAGTATTTCCAGGTTTTTTTGAAATCTGCCTGCTCATTATCTCTTATAGCCCAACAGTATTCCATTACATTGATATACCACAACTTGTTCAGCCATTCCCCAATTGATGGGTATCCCCTCATTTTCCAGTTCTTTGCTACCACAAAATGAACTGCTATAAATATTTTTGTACATGTAGATCTTTTTTCTATTTTTGTGATTTCTTTGAGATATAGACCTAGAAATAGTATTGCTGGGTCAAAGCATCTGCACATTTTTATAGCCCTTTGGGCTATAAAATTGCTCTCCAGAATGGTTGGATCAGTTCACAACTCCACCAACAATGCATTAGTGTTCCAATTTTCCCACATCTCCAACATTTTTCATTTTCCTGTTTTGTCATGTTAGTCAATCTGAAAGGTCTGATGTGGTACCTCAGAGTGGTTTTGATTTTCATTTCTCTAATCAATAGTGATTTATAGCATTTTTCATATGACTATAGATAGTTTTAATTTCTTCATCTGAAAACTATCTGTTCATATCAACTGACCATTTATCAATCGGGGAATGACTTGTATTATAAATTTGACTCAGTTCTCTATACATTTTAGAAATAAGGCCTTTGTCAGAGACACTGGTTGTAAAAATTGTTTCCCAGTTTTATGCTTCCTTTCTCTTCTTGGTTGCTTTGGCTTTGTTCTTATAAAACTTTTCAATTTAACATAATCAAAATTATCCATATTGCATTTCATAATGTTCTCTATCTCTTGTTTGGTCATAAATTCTTCTGTTCTCTATAAATCTGACAGGTAAACTATTCCTTGCTCTCTCAGCTTTCTTATAGTATCAGCCTTTATATCTAAATCGTGTACCCATTTTGACTATCTTGGTACAGGTTGTAAGATGCTGCTCTACAGGGGCAGCCAGGTGGCGCAATGAGTTGAGCACCGGCCCCATAGTCCTGAGTTCAAATCCAGTCTCAGACACTTGACACACTAGCTGTGTGACCTTGGGCAAGTCACTTAACCCCAATTGCCCTGCCTTCCCCCTGCAAAAAAAAAAGATATTGCTCTATGCCCTGTTTCTCCCATATTATTTTCCAGTTTTACCAGCAGTTTTTGTGGAATAGTGAGTTCTTATCCTAGAATCTGGAATCGTTGGGTTTAACAAATAATAGATTACTATAGTCATTGACTACTGTGTCTTGTGTACCTAAACTATGCCACTGATCCATCACTCTATCTCTTAGCTAGTACCAAGTAGTTTTGATGATTGCTGTTTATAACACAATTTAAGATTTGGTATGGCTAGGCCACCTTCCCTTGCATTTCTCATATTCAGTCTTTTGAAGTCATGATTGGTCACTATTTTGGTCAGAGTTCTGACATCTTTCATGATTGTTTCTTCTTATTTTATTATTATGGTTATCACATAAACTGTTTTCCTTAATTCTGCTTTTGATATTTATTGGAGTCAGTAATATTCCTCAATACTATTTCATTACAGTAATATATCACAATTTGTCCAATTATTCCCAAATGGCTGGACAATCATTTTCTTTCCAGTTTTTTGCCATAAAAATGCTCCTCTAAGTTTTCTCGTACCACAGTTTGTTCACTCCCCAATTGATGAATACCTATTTTGTTTCAAGTTCTTTACTACAGCAAAAAGTACTATTATAATTATTTTTGTACATGTCGAATGTTTTTCTGTCCTCACTCCCTCAGGGGTATATGCCAAAGAGTGGCATCACTCCATCAAAAGGTCTGTAATAATATATACAGTTTGCAATCTGTTTCCAGGGGAAATTTCTTTGTTTCTTCCAGGGGACCTAGCTACCATCTGACATACTGGTGAAGTATTCACCATGTTTAAACAATCTTTGAGTTTTCTTGAATTCACTGTTCTATTAGACTTGGCAGTCATTACACAGAGAACCAGGAAGTGAATTGCTTTATCATCTTATGGGGCAGACGCTGGGTACAGAAAGAAAAAGCAAAAACAGTTTTGCCCTCATGGAGCTTACATTCGAATAGTGGAAAAACATGATCTGAATAAGTATATAATAAATACATAAAGAAGATACAAGGTAGACTTAGAGGGAAGGAATTAATAGCTGAGGGGATTGGGAAACACCTCCTATAGTTGACTTTTGAGTTGAGACTTGGAGGAAGCCAAGGATTCTAAGAGGTGGAAGTAAGGAGTCAGTTTATTCAAGGCATGAAGGACATAGAATACAAAAGATAGAAGGTGGGAGATAGAACATCATGATTAAACAACAGTTAAATAGATCCACATGGCTGGACTGTGGAATGGGAAGGAGTAAGGGGTTATGCTATAAAAAGCTTAAATTCCAAATTGAGTAGTTAATCCTGGAGGGAATTGAGAGCTCTGGAATTTACTGGGTTGGAAAGTTAATTTGCTTTCCTCTCCATTCCTTTTCTCCTTTTTTTCTCATTCACTGTTTTAATATTTAATTTTTTGTTATATTTCAAGTTCCAAACTGTCTCCTTCCCCCCTTTCCCACCCTGCACCAGAGAAGGCCACTATTTGACAAAGATTTACAAATATTTGTAAAATCATACTATGCACACTTCTATTTATCATTCTTTCTCTGGCAGTGGATAGCATCTTCCTTCATAGGTCCTTTGTAAGTTGATTTGAGTATAATAGTCAGAATGACTCAATCGTTCACAGTTGTTCTTTGAATAATATTGCTGTTCCTGTATACGACGTTTTCTTAATTCTGTTCATTTCATTCTTCTTTATTTCATGCAAATCTATTCACATTTTCTAAGATCATCAAGCTCATCATCATCATTTCTTACAGCACAGTAGAATTCCATAAGAATCATACACCACAACTTATTCAGCCATTCCCCAGGTGATGGGCATCCCCTCAATTTCCAGTTCTTTGCTGCCACAAAGAGAACTGCTATAAATGCTTTAGAACATACAGGTTCTTTTCCTTTTTCCATGATCATCTTGGGAAACAGACCTAATAGTGGTATTGCTGGGTCAAAGGGCATATAGTTTTATAATTTTGGGGGCACAATTCCAGATTGCTCTCCAAAATGGTTGGATCAATTTACAGTTCCACCAATAATGTATTAGTGTCCTAATTTTTACACATCTCCTCTAACATTTATCATTTTCCCCTTCTATCATTTTACCCAATCTGGTAAGTATGAGGAAACAATTCCCTTTCTAAATTTGGGTCCCATACTTCCAAATGCAAATAGTGCTTTAATTTTATAGCAACTTTACCCTCCCTAAATCTCAATGAGTTCACCATCTTGATGCTTCTTTATCCATTCCTTAACAAAACCTTGAGTAATTCTCCATTTTTCCTCCATCAGAGATATTGCTTCCCTTTAGAGTTTGAATGTATTCTTCCCAAGGCTCCCCAGAATATAGTTACTTGTGTACTAAAATACAAGTCCACATGTGAAATATGTAAATACACATATGCGTAATATGTACTATATCTATCTAGTGAAAGAAAGGGAGAAAAATTTACTCACTTTTAAAAATTCTACTACCTATGTCATGGGATTCACCAGTCAATTAAGCTGTGGAGTTTCTCAGATCTGATTCTGCAATTTAAGTTGAATAGAGTTCAGTTCAGCTCTGGTGTTCTTTTTCTACCCTTAGCATAAGGGTCCAGATAATGTAAGCAAAAATTCAAATAAAATTGCCATCAGTCTATTTCCTGTTTTTTTCCCCCACTAAAATACATGCTTCCCTATTAACCTCATATTTCTCTATTCAAAATTTCAGCAAAAAACACTTATTAAGCTTTGACTGTGCAAAGCTCTGGGGATACAGGCTCTGCCTTAAGAAGCATATGTTCTTGCAGGAATTATTGTTATTATAATTTTTAGCAGATCTGTAATTTCATTGGTATAGGGAACTCTTGATAAGGAAATTCCCTGTAAAAGGGTAGATTAGCACTGTTTCACAATTTTTGGTCAAGAAAAATATGTAGCAGCACTGAGAGGTTCAGCAACATGCCCAGGTTCACATAATCAGTAAGGCCAGAACTTGAATGCAGGGCTTACTGACCTCAAGGCTGGGTCTCCATTTACTACTATTTGGTGACTCTTCCCTTAGGCAAAATGTAAAACATATAAGTAAATTTCAAGAGAGTTAGGAATCTATTATCTGTAAATTCACTATCTCTTCTACATGCTCAAACAGTCTTTGTCATTAACAAAAGTTGTATTTTAATTAAATCTTACCACAAATCCAACTTTTAAGAATTGATGATTTTCTAAATTTCAAGCACAGAACTGACTAAATTTGTTGGCATAGTTGTATGATAAATAGTAAAATGCCAATAAAGATGTAAGTGTTCATTAGAGTGTACCATAATGTAGATGTAATAATGGACAGTCTCTCCTTTTGTGATTGCTTGTTTAGTGCTTGATATTCCACCAAAGAGAAGAGGAAAATACTATGTTTAAATTATTATTCAATACATCATCTGTAAATATCTTTGATTCCTAATTTCTGAAAAACACATGCTTGTTTAGTCTAACTTAGAGTACCACTGATCAAGCAGTACAACCTATTCAACTGATAATTATATACAATAAATTATCAATATGTATTTGGCCATGAAAACAGCCCTTCAGTATATGTTAGACATGCAACATTATGCATCATCTAAGAATTAAGACAAGATTAAAATAAATCAGGAACTGAGAAATCATTGTCTACATTCACTGCAATGTCCTGTGATGAACATGACAATGAAAGAAACTCACATACCTACCAGTCAGGTCTGTGGAGAGTTCAGGAAGGGTTAATTTTTTTTTTCTGTGACACTGAAATTGAGGGCAGCTGTAGGTCATATTCACATCCCAGTCTCAGGAAAATGAACCTGTGAGACAGACCTAATTATCTGCTAAACCAAAAGCCAGTCTCAGTTCAATAACTTACGACAGACCTAGCAGCCAAATATAGTGTTACCATGGCAACATGGTGGGGGAGGAGCTTCTACTGCAGTAGAGAATAAGAAGGAAAAAGAGAACTGTAACCTTAAATATGCTGTAGTCATTTGATCTTTGACAAGTCAGTTTGCCTACACAATCAGATTATCTCCTTTAATATCTTGCTCTCCACTTTTATATTCTTTATAATTATTGAAAGGTAAACATTCAATTACAGCATGCTTTGAGTTAAAAAATATCAGTAGTAACTGGCTAAATGGAGATTAATTTTAAAGTGAACAAAATTAATTGCCTGGCAGCACCCTGCCCTTCCCACAACCCTAAACATAGGTTAGCTAGGAAAGAGGTGCATGGCATGAAGCCTTCCTTTCATACTAGTGCTTTATTGTTGAATTCAGTAATATTTGGCTTCCTAGAATTCCTGTTAATTATGGCTCTAGTATCTTTCTGGCCTCATATCCTGTACAAAGAACAAAGTTTTGAGGAATTAAGACTGTAGCCTTTGTTCACATTAGCAGCAGTTAGGAGAAAGAGGTTTGAGAAGAAGAGATTCTCAAGAGAGCATTGTGAGCCTGATGTTTCAAGAAGCAAGAGAAAGTAGAACTAAACATTAAAAGTAGGTAAGAACTGTCAGGTTCTTTATCTTTTTTCTTCTCAATTCCAGATCACTTCAGCTAAGATGACTTTTCATTTCATTGTTAAGGTACAATATGAGACTTTTTACTTTTGGGAGATGACATGGCACAGAACATATTCTGTGCTTATGGACTCAGTTGATGAGAATGTTGGTGAAATATTCTTTCATTTTAAATATTAATGTACTAATAGGGAAAAACTTCATGTATGATAGATTTGGAGTTAGTGGACCAGGGCTAAAAATCTTACTTTTGTTGTGTGACCTTCAATATATCATTTAATCTCTCTGACCCCCAATTTTCTCATTTTTAAAATGAGGGGCTTGAACTAAATGATTTCCAACATCCCTTTCAGGTATAAATCTAGATCTTGATATTCAGTAATAGCAAATAATCCATAGTCCAAGGACAGACTCTTAAATATTCCATTATTGCCAAAAACAAAGAGAAAAAAGTGTGTTTATTATGGTTGAGAATGATATCACATAAATTTTGGTCCCAAGTCAATCATTTAGCAATTATAAAAATAGTCTCCCAAACATATAATTTGTGATGTAAGAAACCATTCCAAGCATTCATCTATGTACTCAATAAAAGTTAAAAAATTCTTTGGAATTTCATCATGCAGAGTGATGACATTAGGACTTTTACTTGAAAAGGAACTTAATAGATCTTTTTCTTTAGCACTACTGTGACAGAATGGCTCAGGACTTTATACCAAGACACAGAAAAACCAATTTCTAAGTAATTAGTGCAAATAGATACTATTTACTGTCTGTATATTTTTGTCATTTTGTATTTAAAGATAGATTTCTAAAAAAATATCTATTAAAACACACGGTTTATTATCTATTTTCTGAGAAACTACATTTTTAAACATACAGTGGAAAAGATATTCTTGAATTCCATGTCATTCCCCTCTATAGAAATAAGAATCATATTGTACTTGGGGTTAAATTTAGAGAGAAATGCACCAATAACTCACACTAATACTAATGAGAATCAAGGGATAGAAAACACACGTTATAGGATTTACATGACTAAGTACTTACTACAAATTTTAGTGACCTTGGTAACATATTCCATCAGATGTCACATCTTTTAAAAGTATTTTTCCCCTTCTATTCATATAAGAAGCAGGCACACATATACATACATAAACATGAATGTGGAAAGAAAATTTATGCATCAGATGCCCTTACATTACATTTCCATGCATATCAATATGTCCTAAAACGACACTAACATGAACTTGTGTGCACCAAAGTGAGTTTGAATGTGAAGTGAGCAAAGAAGCACGAACATCACAAAAACAGGGGAAATGAAATGTTTTGATTACTTTTCAAGCAAGAGGACACAAATTACCTCCTCCCCTCCCTACTTTTAAAATTCAATTTAAAGTTAATGGAACACAAATTACAAAATAGACTTTACAGAAATAAAGATATATAATTGGAGAAACATGCATTGCTTATGGTCAGATCTTATCAATGTAGTGAAAATGACAATACATAGTAAATTAATTTATGGAGAGTGCTAGTCCAAACATCTTGGGGTTAAGATCACTGCAGTGATCATATGTGAACATATGACTGTGTGGAAATTAATATTGATGAATAAATTTAGGAAATTATTAATATCATTATTGGTCCAGTCTAGAGTAGAATCTTCTCGGGTTCTAGGTAGCTCAGGTGAAGGCAACAGTGTGCGGAGCTGATAGAATAGTCTTGCCCTGTAGGTAGGAAGGGTCCCTTGAAAGTAGAAAGAGGACAGTCTCCCATAGGATGGAATGGCATCAATGTGTATTTGTGTCTCTCTCTCTCCCCTGAAGGCAAGTAGGCTTCTCTGCAAATGGGAAGAGGTCAGCCTAAGAGACCAATACTCAATGTAATAATAGAACTGAGCTACATTTTGAGCCTACTTCTTCCTCCATCATCCTGAGCCTGAGGTAATGTAAGGAGTGTATACTTCTAAGGTGTTGGGGAAAAATATCTGTAGTTTGCTCTTGATATATCTTTGAAGTAAATATCACTTTGAAAAAGTCAATTGGTGTTAAGACCAAAGTTCAAATCCAGCCTCAGACACTAGCTGTGTGACTCTAGGCAAGTCACTTAGTGCCTGTGTGCTTCACTTATCCCAACTAAAAATAGGGATACCTCATGGGGTTATAGAGAAGATCAAATGAGATAATATTTGTAAAGTACTTAGCACAGTTCCTGGCACATGTTTCTCGCTTGATAAATGTTTGTTTCCTTCCCCCTTTTCCTCCAATAGAACAGGGGCACTAGACAGTAATAATGTGAACATAGCTGGTGAGGGCTAGAACTGATGAAACTGATAAAAAGACAAAGCACACTCAGAATAACATCAATTATATAGATACATATGTGCCTTTTTCTTTTTAAAAACTTTTATTTTTAAATAAGTTTTATTGATATTTTCTTTTTCTAATATCACCATAGTAATCTCATATGTCTCTCCTTTTTCCCCTCCCAAAGAGGCATCCTGTATGTCAATTTTTTTATTAACTATTTTTACAATATTTTTTTAGAAAGGAAAAATATTAGCACAACTGATTGATATATTAAAAAAGTCTGAAAGTGTGCTATGTGTAACACCCATGGACCTCCCACTTCCATGAAAGGATAGGTTGTGGGTGTCTTCTCATAGCTCTTCATTCTAGTTCTGCTTGAAATTTATCATGACATTTATTTTTGATTTTTTTGTGCGTCATTTTTCTTTCCATTTGTATTGTTATGGATGTTGTGCATATTGTTTTCTTGACTCTGCTTACTTCCCTCTCCATTAGTTCATATATATCTTTGCATATTTCTCCATATTCATTACACACATTATTTCATACAACACAGTAATATTCCCTTACATTCATTTACCACAATTTGGTTAGCTATTTCTCAATTGATGCATTTTGTTTCTAATTATTTGGTATTACAAAAAGTGCTTCTATTAATATTTTGGAACATATGGGGACTTTTTTCTTATTAATGGCTTCCTTGGAATATAAGCTAAGTAATGGAATCTCTGGTTCAAAAAGTCACATTTTTGTTACTTTATTTGTTTTATTATTTTAACTACAAATTACTTTCCAAAATGGTTTTACCACTTCATAACTCTACCAATGAGGTATTAGCCTGATATGTGCTTTTTAAAAAAAACAGATTTTTATTAGTATTTTTCTATGATTAATTTAGAATCATCTTTTCTTTTTTTGGTTAGTATTTTATTTTTCTCCAATTACATGTAAAAGCAATTTTTAAGACTTGTTTTAAAAACTTTGAGTTCCAAATTCTCTCCTTTCTTCCCTTCCCACCCCAGTTCTTGAGATAGCAAACAATGTAGTATAGGTTATAATAGGTATGAGGTAGTACCTCAGAATTGTTTTAATTTGCATTTCTCCAATCAATAGTGATTTTGAGCCTTTTTTCCCATATGGCTATAGATAGCTTTGATTACTTCATCTGAAAACTTCATTTCCTTTGATTATCTATCAATCAGGGGATGACTCTTATTTTTATAAATTTTACTCAGTTCTGCATATGTTTGAGAAATGAGGTTTTTATCAGAGAAACTTGCTTCAAATTTTTTTTTTCACAGTTGCTACTGCTAAATGTATTTCCCTCCATTCTATCCTCCCCATTGTTTATTTTATTCTCTCTCTCTTTTCACCCTGTCTCTCCTCTAAATTGTTTTGCTTCTGACTACCAGCTCCCCCAATCTGCTCTCCCTTCCATCACTCTCCCCCTTCTCTTGTTCCCTTCCCTCCTACTTTCCTTTAGGACTAGATAGATTTCTATACTAAGTTGAGTGTGTATGTTATTCCCTCTTTAAGCCAATTCTGATGAGAATAAGTTTCACCCCACCCCCACCCCCCACACCTCCTCCATCTTCCCCTCTACTGTAAAGTCTTTTTCTTCCCCCCTTTAAGTGAGATAATTTACCCCATTCAACCTCTCCCTTTCCCTTTCTCTCAGTTCATTCCTCTTTATCACCCCTTAATTTTATGTTTTTAGATATCATCCCTTCATATTCAATTCACACCTTTGCCCTCTGTCTATATATGCTCTTTTTAGCTGTCTTAATGAGAAAGTTTTTATGAGTTACAAGTATCATCTTCCCATGTAGGAATACAAACAATTTAACCTCATTAAGTCCTTTATGATTCTTCTTTCCTATTTATCTTTTTATTCTTCTCTTGAATCTTATATTTTGAAATCAAATTTTCTATTCAGCTCTAGTCTTTTCATCAGGATTGCTTGAAAGTCCTCTATTTCATTGAATGTCTTTTTTTTCCCCTTGAATACTCAATTTTTGCTGGGTAGGTGATTTTTAGTTGTATCCTAGCTCCTTTGCCCTCCAGAATATCATATTCTAAGCCCTCTAATCCTTTAAAGCAGAAGCTGCTAAATCTTGTATTATTCTGACTGTGGTTCCCCATGTTTCTTTTTTTGGCTGCTTTCAATATTCTCTCCTTCATCTGGGAGCTCTAGAATTTGGCTATAATATTCCTAGGAGTTTTCATTTTGGGGTCTCTTTCAGGAGGCGATTAGTGGATTCTTTCCATTTTTATTTTGCCCTCTGGCTCTAGAATATCAGGGCAGTTTTCCTTGATAATTTCTTGAAAGATGATGTCTAGGCTCTTTTTGATCTCATCTTTCAAGTAGTCCAATAATTTAAAAATTATCTCTCCTGAATCCATTTTCCAGGTAAGTTGTTTTTCCAAGCAGATATTTCAGTCTTCTAATTTTTTCATTCTTTTATTGTTTTTGATTTCTCACAAAGTTATTAGCTTCCATTTGCTCAAGTCTAATTTTTAAGGAATTATTTTCTTCAGTGAGCTTTTATACCTTCTTTCCTATTTGCCCAATTCTATTTTTAAGGAGTTTTTTTTCTTCAATGAATTTTTGTGCCTCCTTTTCCATTTGGCTAATTCTGCTTTTTAAGGCATTCTTCTCCTCATTAGCTTTTCATACCTCTTTTACCATTTGGCCTGGTCTGTTTTTTAGGTGTTATTTTCTTCAGTATTTTCTTTTTGTGTCTCCTTTACCAAGCTGTTGACTCTTTTTTCATGATTTTCTTGCATCACTCTCATTTCTCTTCCCAATTTTTTTCTTACCTCTCTTTCTGGAATTTTAAAATCCTTTTTAAGCTATTCTATGACCTGAGACCAGTTCATGTTTTTCTTAGAGGCGTTGGATGTTTGAGCTTTATTGTCTTCTTCTAAGCATGTGCTTTGATCTTCCTTGCCAACACAGTAACTTTCTTTGGTCAGAATTTTTTGTTTGCTCATTTTCCCCAGTCTATTTCTTGACTTTTAACTCTTTGTTAAAGTGGGGTTTTGCATCCAGGCCAGAGGTGCACTGTCCCAAACTTCAAGGGTTTTGTGCAGTTGTTTTCAGAGATACTTCTAGGGACCTGTAAGTTTTCAGTTCTTTCAAGGTGGTATGATCTAAGGAGAGGTGTGTTTATTACTCTCCTGGCCTGTGCTCTAGTTTGTGAGTGACCACAAGCACTCTTTTCTGCCCTGGAACTGTGATGAGGGTTCCTGCTACACTATGGCTATAAGATCTGGTGTGTTAGTGTTCCTCTTTGCCTTGAGACTGCCACCCAGGACTGCAACCCAGATATGAGTATGGACAAAGCAATAGACTCCTGCCCTCAGTGCCAGCGAAGAGACCCCTTTAGTCTCCTACTGGTCAGTTGTTTGACCCCCTTACCTTCTGTGGGCTGAGAACTCTAGAAGCAGATACTGCTGATGGTGCTGATTCAGTGGCTCCCAAGGCCTGCTCCTGATTTGCTGGAGCCTGGTCTGTGCTGTTGTGGCCTATGCTGGCCTGTGCTCCACTCTCACCCCTGTGCAATGGACCTTTCCTGCTGACCTTCTAAGTTGTCTTTAGCTGGATAGTTATTTTGCCCCATCCTTTTGTGGGTTCTGTCACTCCAGAAATTGTTTTATGGCATTATTTAAAAGAATTTGGAGGGTTTTGGGGGAGAGCTCAGGCAAGTCATTGCTTTTTCTTGGCCATCTTGGCTCCACCCCTAGAATCATCTTTTCTCTTGCCTGATCTGTAATGTTTTTTGAAGGTTAATTAGAATTTTAAAAATTTTCTGCTTTTTAAAATGCACTGCCTTCTTCTTATAAACTACATTCTTTTATTTTCTTATCCACCTGCTTCAATGAAACCCATGTGTTTAACATGCTTCCTTGAAGTTTAACCCATAGCAAATGATTATTTAATCCAGATATTTGGGCTGCAAGTCAAGCTGTTCCCTCAGGTGAAAGTATAGCTGTACAGACAAAACCACTAGAAATTTGAAATGAGGACCATACGTGCTGAGCTCCCTAATCAGGTATAAGGGGTAGAAAATTTACTACTGGATATGCAGTGTTGACTGACATCACCAAACCCAAACCATTGCATCTGCTAGCTATTGCCACAAATACAGTAGGAATACCATCTTTTTCAGAGTTTCATCTGGTCATTAATGGGAATGCTACTCAAAGTTCACATGGAATTCTATAGTTACTGCAAACTTTGATTTTTTTCATAATGACCAAGGTCAGAAGTTGAGTCCATGAATACCACAACTTTGCATGGGTTTTCCACTTTTTGAATCAACTCCACTCTTTCTGCAAACCATTCAAAGTTTTCCTTCACCATCTGGAGACCTTCGGGAGTCACTTCGTTAAGGTTCTGGTATGACTGCTTGTCTTTCCGTCGGGTTTTATCACTAGATGGTCAGAACCTCCAGTAATCATTATCGAGAACAAGTTATTTTGTAGTTATGCCAACACCAAATTCAATCTTTATATCAGCCAGTGCATAGTTCTTAGGTAACCAGAATTTTTCCAGTATTTCACAAATAACTTGTGTGGAATGCCTCACCATATCCACTTCAGTCTGACCTATGTTAAATACAGCAAAACACCATTTTGCAGCAATAAGCTGTTCTTAGACTACTGCGGATCATTGTTGGCATTATCCTTGAAAAACAACTCCATTTTAGGTGGGTAGAACTTGTATTTGCCACCAGGAGTTCTTTTGAGAAAAGAACAAGTTGCAATTTTTCTATATTCAATTGAAATAATTTCATATTGAGGTGCAATAATAGCTATCTCACCACAATTTTTTTTGGTGAAAGTGGTTTGATACCTGCTTACTGTGACAACTCAAAAATACAGTTGGTAATTTTGTTTGAGAGTACTTTTCCTTCTGGGTGATTTTTTTCTAGCTGCATTGCCTGCTGTAATCTAGTTTTCAGACTACAAGAGGACTTCTCCAGGACTATCTAACAACTCATAGACTTCTTTTGTTTTACCTTCATAGATTTTCTTACCAATCTTCAGAACTTCTGTGGTTGCCATTTTCCTGAGTGCTGTGGTGGCTAATGGGAGGACCAAAGGAACCTAGGGAGGAGGAGAGAGATGAGGTTAGGGACATGAGGCTTGATATGCGCTTTTTAAAAGTTAAAAACTATAATATCATAGAATCAACACATCAGGATATACTCAAAACATAAATACAGCTTTTAAAGATTCTTTTCAGAATTTTATTGAGACAAATAATTTGAAGAGTATTACTTACTTATTTTTTGGTGGGGAGAATGATGATACCACCTCAGTTCCAAATTTAATGTCAACCAAATTAATAAGGGATTACTTTTATAGAACTGGACAAAATTCATTTGAAAGACAAAAAGGTAAATAATCACAAATGAAATATTGAAAAAAAAACTAGGAATGTAGAAAGCTTTCAGAACTTTTTTTCAGAACTTTCAGAACTTAACCAATACTAAAAATAAATAATAAACAACATATTTTGGTATTGGTTGAAAATGGAGAAGCAAATCATGGGAATGGGATAGCTAAATAAGAATCAGAAACAACTGAACTTAGTAAATAAGTTATTTAATATATGCAACAACATAAATTCCTTAGGGGAAAGCTTCCATTTTTTATAAGGACTGCTGGAAAAACTGAAAAGTAGTTTGGTAAAAAATACATTTAGAACTATGTTGTATATGTAGCATATGCTACAACAAACTCCAAATGGATAAATAAAAAAGTCACATAATCAAAGAAAACTAACGAGGATTTAGATGAAGTTAACTTTCAAAATTATGACTAGAAGGAGAATTCTGCATATTAAGAAGGATATATGTCATAGAGCCATAGCCAAAGATTTGGAAAGGACCGTAGTGGTTGTATTATACATGTCCCTCTGTACAATGAGGTCACATTCGAAAACAGATTCTCTGAATTCAAACTAAACACTTTTTTCCTGCTATATGCCTCTATCTACTGGGACTACACAGGATAAAAGATGTCATTTTCATTATATGAAAACCTTTTTAATGAATAAAATTAATGCACCTAGGTTAATGAAGGAAACTACGAATTGGGAAGAATCTGTGTCAAATATCTCTTAAAAATCTGATATCAAAACAGTTCAAAAAAGTGTTACAAACTATGAACAACTATATGAAAAACTGCTTCAAATCACTGATAGTAAGAAATGTACATTAAAACATCCCTGAAGTTTCACTTCATAGCTGGCAAATTGGCAAAGATGACAAAGGACAAAAATAGTCAGTTTTGGTGGGCCACACTTTTAATAGAGCTATGGCTTGCTTGGTTCAACTATTCTGGGAAACAATATGAAATTATTTAACAAGTGACAGAGATATTCATACCCTTTAACCTAGAGATACTACAACCAGGAATATGCATCTAGTAAATCAAGAATAGGGAGTCCACAAATATCATCATACTCATAGCTTCAATTTTGTGGTAGAAAAGAATTAGAAATAAAAAGTGTCCAGTGACTGGGGAATTGCTAAATAAATTATGGCATATAAATCAAATGAACATCATTATACCATAAGAAATAACAAATATGAGTACTGTGGAAAAATTTGGGAAGACTGGTAAGGTTTGATGCGGTTTTTTTTATAATTTGCTTTTAAGATTTGAGTTGGTTCACTCATTGCTAGCTGATGGCCTTCCCTTCCCAGGAGCTTACCAAATGGATATGATAGATAGATAGATAGATAGATGATAGATAGATAGATAGATAGATAGATAGATAGATAGATAGATAAACAGACAGAGTGGTGGGATTCAGCGGATTGGCACCAGTCTGGCGGAACCGATATCTAATTTTATGTTGAGTTCAGTGAACCGGTTGTTAAAATGGCACTTGTAATGAGGGTTCTCTCTCAGGTGGGTGCCTGGATAGCTGCCCAATGTGGAAATCACAAATTTACATTCCTTACTCTTTTTTAACATTCATCTGCGCAAGTGTTTTCTAAGTGCCCATTCCATCCATAGGTGAAAAAAAATTGAGGGAACTATGCTTGTGGTATTCATTTATTCATTTCTTAAAATTCATTATACCTTTGATGAAATACTACATTTTAATTGCCTCATTTTGTTACTTCAGTAAACAAACATCTAAGGTAAAGAGAAAAAGTGCCAAACAACTGGGGGTGACAAGCTGTCATTTGTTTCGGCTTCTTGTTACGCCCCAAATTCTTCCGAGATATGAGTGCGCTAGTGTTCTCTGAACGGTGAAACCAATAGGAAGCTGGGAACAATGAACAAGGGTTATCTTATTGCTCATTTCAGAAGCCATGGAAGTAGAAGCAAAAAAAAGGTTAGAACAGGTAAAAAGAGTTTTGGCTCTGCATATGTTCCAACACAGGTTACTGTGGTCACATGGCTGCTTTTGCTCCGTAAGGATACATTTTTTTGTTAGGTATTATTTAATATTTTTTTCATTAATATTTTAAAACTCATAATCTAATTTTGTGTACCTCTTTTATTCTTATTTTAGTATTAAATGCATGAAATATTAAACTACCTTTCTGTATCTTTTTGTATACTTAACATGGTAATTAGGGCAGAGAACCGTTGTTAATTTATTTGAATCTCACCACTAGACGATAGATAGATATAGATATAGATATATCCATATAGGTAGGGGTGTGTGTGTGTGTGTGTGTGTGTTTGGTAGACAGCAAATCAGCTTTACCCTTTCTGCAGCTTAGAGCTCAGCCGGCAGCAAGAACTAATGGTGTGGACCACTATGCTCAACTGCCCATTTTCTTTCATTTTAAATAACTCATCTTCAATTTCTTCTTACTGAATTGTTTTTCTTCTTTATTGGTTCTTATTCCTCCCTAAACATTAGGTCCTGTGTTCTGTTCTTGGCTTTTTTCTTTGCTCTCTCTGTTCTCTCTGAAATGAAATCAAAACTTCAGGCCCATATTTTAGGGTCTCAAGGACTAAGGGAAAGAGAAGAGGTCCTGAGACCGTTCTCCCCAGCTTACTACATTGTGTCCTTGCTGTAAATCATCTCTGGATGCCACTAGAAAGAGAGAAAATGTGCCTCATTCAGATTTAAAAATGTAGGCAGTTTCAGTTATATAGGGCTATAGGCAATAGAAAGAGACAGCTTTCAACTCCACAGTAAGACAAGACAAAATGTTTTCTCCCTGCGCTCCCTTCTCCTGGGCCAGTCAATGGTGTCTATGGGGCCTCCCCGAGGCTTGACTCTATTGGTGAAGATGAAGTGAGGGAACACGGCAGCAGCAGAGGTACAAAAATAAAGGCTAAGAAAACTTATTTTGTAAAACGACTCTTCAATCAAGTGTAATATTTTGATGCTTGTTGGCATCTAAACCTTTCATATTCCCAGTATGCCAGCCGCGACTGTAGATCATAATCAAAGAATATGTGAAGTTTGGGCTTGCAACCAGGATGATGAGATGAAGAAAATTCATCAGGTTACAAGGAAGTATAATTATGTTGCCATGGACACCGAGTTTCCAGGTGTGGTTGCAAGATCCATTGGAGAATTCAGAAGTAATGCTGACTATCAGTATCAACTACTGAGATGTAATGTAGACTTCCTAAAGATAATTCAGCTCTGGATTAACATTTATGGATGGGCAAGGACAATACCCTCCAGGAACTTCAACATGGCAGTTCAACTTCAAGTTTAATTTAACAGAGAATGTGAATGCCCAAGACTCCATAGACCTCCTAACAACCTCGAGAATCCAGTTTATAAAGCATGAGGAAGAAGGGATTGAGACACAATATTTTGCAGAACTTCTCATGACATCAGGCATCGTTCTGTGTGAGGGGGGTCAAACGGCTTTCATTTCACAGTGGTTATGACTTTGGCTATTTAATCAAAATCCTGACCAACTCGAACTTGCCTGAAGAAGAGCTGGACTTCTTTGGGATCCTCAGATTGTTCTTTCCGGTACCTCATGAAGAGCTGTAAGAACCACAAGGGTGGCCTTCAGGAAGTGGCTGAGCATCTGGAATTGAAGCAGATAGGACCACAGCACCAGGCAGGATCTGAAGCCTTACTGGCTTTTTTTGAAATGAGAGAAATGTTCTTAGAAGATCACATCGATGATGCCGAATATTGTAGGCAGTTGTAGGGCCTTGGTTCGGGCTCCTCCTATGTGCAGAATGGTACAGGAAATGGGTATGAAGGGGAGGCCAACAAGTAGTCATGATATGAGATGGATGGACATCTTCGTGTTTGGAGCTACACATGTGCTTGTATATAGGTTTTATCTCCTTGGACAGTAGACAATAAGGCTTTTTCTTTTTTTTTACCCTGCCTTCTCAAACTGTTTTCTCTTTTGTATTTCAGTACTAATTATGACCATTCTTCCACAGATCCTGATAAGTAGAAGAGTCTTCAGGTTAAATTTGGCTGTATAATTAATCCATCTGTTAGCAAGCATGTGTGGCCAAGGGGAACATCCCTGTCATACTCAATCTTTTGGTACACATATCTAGTTGGTCTTAGTTTGTATCCCACACTTCTTCCCCCCATTCCCAGATTAACAAGCACTGACTGTAACTTATTGCCCTGTTTCATGTCTGTCCCTTCCAGTATGCAAGAGTTTTAGTTATTTGAGATTGTGGGCCATCAATTTTGCACTTTAGAGCGTGACTCAGATCCACATTTTAGTAGAAGTTTGTTTTTTCTTTGCTGTTAGCCTGAAAGTTGATCATTTGCCAGTTTCACACAGCACTCTCTTGTTTTGGACCCATGGAACAGAGCCTATTTACTGTGCAGCAAATTGTTGACTTGGCAAAGCTCTCCCGAAAGGGAAAGGGGGGCTCCTGAAGAGTTGAGCCCCTGCTTGCTGTCCCTGGGGCTTTGGAGCCCCGGTCACCAGGCCGGGTGGGTTTTGGATCGGTCTCTGAATGGACTTTGGGACTGAAGAAGTGCTCCCCGGCAGCTTTTCGTCCGTGTGCCAGAGGTGCCAGCACCCCTGTGGCTCGGCTCGGTCACCTTTGCGTTGGTCCGCTTCCTCCCTCGCTTTTGCCGCGCCCCCTCCCAGCTGTCCCTCTCTCCTCCTCCGCGACAGAGTCATATTTACCGAGCCCTTGTTTTGGCGACTCCACAAGTCAGTAAATCCAAAGAAAGCAAGTCACCCTAGGTACGTCTTATACTAAATTAAATTAGAAGAGACGAGATTATGCTTTTGTAGTTGCTACAAATACAAAAATGCTTAAGCGATTTGTTGTAAAACAACAAGACGACAAGTTAGAGTGAATAAAGTCACCCGAGGAGTGTAATGCCTGTTTATTTTGTGTGTATATGTTTGCAACATATTTTCTGTATATTGACAGAATAACTGTGAAACACTTTCTTAGTCATGTAGACAGGAGCATGTGAGCAGGCCAGAGCATGTGAAGGAACACTTTGGTGTTGGGTAACTTAAACGCTACTCAGAAGTGATGATGGGCGGCAAGCTGCCTTGTGTGTGTATTACCTGCTTGCTAGATTGGCTTGTTCCCTTGTACTTTGACATTCTTTTCTTGTTGAGTTACAATGCTGATACTGGGTGGTCCTTCTTCAGAAAAGTTATTTGCAAAACAGAAGGTATTATTTGTTTTTAAGGTTTTTGTAAATAAAAGCTTCAAAAAATGTTTTCTTACAAAAAAAGAAAAAAACTGTTGAATGAAATGAGTTAAAAGACTTTTGGCATCTTCTAAATGGAATTATTAAGGAATATACATATTTCTTAGAATTATCTGGAACTTTTACAAAAATCAACAATGAACTAGGGCATAGAGATATTACAAATAAACACAAAAAAACAGAGATAGTAAACACATCCCTTACAGAAAATAATACAAGAAAAAGTGTATTATGTTCAAGGAGCATAAGCAAAAGACACAGATCCAAAGGCATATGCAACAATATAATCCTAAATGATAAGTGGGTCAAAGAATGAATCATCAACACAATTAATAATTATATAATTGAAATTGATAATGATGAAACAACATACCAAAATTTCTGGGATGTAGCTAAAGTAGTCTTCAGAGGGAAAATTATGTCCCCAAAACCAGACATCACCAAACTAGAAGAGGATTAATGACCCAGGCATCGTTCTGTGTGAGGAGGTCAGGTGGCTTTCATTTCACAGTGGTTATGACTTCGTCTATTTAATCAAAATCCTGACAAATTCAAACTTGCCTGAAAAAGAGCTGGACTTCTTTGGGATCCTCAGACTGTTCTTTCTGGTACCTCATGAAGAGCTGCAAGAACCACAAAGGTGGCCTTCAGGAAGTGGCTGAGCAGCTGGAGTCGGAGTTTTTAAAAGTTAGAAAGCCAACAAACATAAAGAACCCCCCAAAATAAACACAAAAAGGGGAGATGCTGAAAAATGAAGGAGAAATCAATAAATTTGAAACAAAAATATTATAGAAAGGCTGGTCCTTTGAAAAGACTAATATAACTGATAAGTCTTTATACAAACTGATTAAAAAGAGGACAATGAAAAAAGAAGAAATAAAAAAAATCATCAGAATCTATTAGGCACAATTATTTTCTCAAAAAACAAAGGAGACAAAAGAAATAGAATACCTTAAAAAATACCAAGCTAAAAGAAGATCAGAGATCTTAAATAATCCAATCTCAGAAAAAGAAATAGAACTAGCTAAATAACAAAGGAAAACAGACAACAAACAACAACAGAACAACAACCAAAAAAAAAAAATACACAGAAAAAAGCAACTCCTGGCTCAGATTGTTTCACAGGATAATTCTATCAAGCTTTTAAAAGACAATTATTTTTCAAAATTTGAGGAGAGCATATTTTTTGGGGGAGACAAATGGGCTTCTATTATTACGCAAACCAGGGAGAGTCAAAAAAGAGGTATTAAACAACATTATTAAGGAATATTAATTCAAAGTTTTAGAATAAAATTGTGTCAGACTATAGCAATTTACCCATAAAATCATTCATTATAATCATGTTGGATTTATTCCAGAGAGAAAAGGATGTTTTAAAATTAGGAAAGCAATAAACATGTTACAAAGGAAAAGATTCCAAATCAAATGATTATCTTAATAGATGAAAAATTTTTGACAAAGTATAACATTCACTTACATTAAAAACCATACACAGTATGGAGAGGACCATAATACAGAGAGAACTTTTTTAATGTCATAAAACGAATCTACCTAACTAAAAGCAACTATTATATGCAATGGAGGCATTATAAGAAGTTTTCCAACAAATAGAGGAGAGCAAGGATGCTTATTCTCCCCACTATTATTTGATTTATTTCCAGGTGGCACAGTGGAACGAACACTGGACCTGGAATCAGGAATACCTGAGTTCAAATCCAGCCTAAGACACTAGCTGTGTGATCCTGGGCAAGTTATTCAACTGCTGTTCATCTCAGTTTCCTCATCTGTAAAATGAAGACAATAAGAGCACTGCTTCCTAGGATTATTATGAGGATAAAATGAAATAATATTTGTAAAGTATTTTGAAAACCATAAAGTACTATGTAAATGCTGGCTATTATTGTTATCATCATTATCATCATGATTATTATTAAAATGCTAGAGATGGCAAGAAATAAAAGAAGGGAAAAAAGCATAAAGAAAAGCAAAAGAAAGAAAGAAATAAAACTAAACCTATTTGCTGATGACATGATGAGTCACTTAGAAAATTCTAGGGAATCAGCAAAAATCTTGAGTCACTTAATAACTTCCACAAAGTTGCAGGCTATGAAATAAACCTAAGCAAATCAATAGAATTCCTTTATAATAATAACAAAATCCAAGAGACAATAATAGAAAAGGAGATCGCATTCAAAATAACTATAGAAAGCACAAAATATTTGAAAATCAAACTAGTAAAGCATATTCTTCTGTAGATTCAATTACAAAGTGCTCATTAAGAAGTTATTAACTTTTGAATTAATTTCAATCATCTTGAAGGTAAATTCTTTATTCTTTAAATTTGCCATCATGTTATCAGAAAAAAGTGATAATTTCATTTCTTCTTCATCCACTTCACTATCCACTCAATTTCTTTTTCTTGTTTTATTGTTATGTCAAATAGAAGTGGTGACAATGGACATCTATATTTCACCCTTGAGTTTATTGGAAAGAATTCTAGTTCATCTCCATAACAAATAATTGTAGCTCTTGATACCCACACATACATGTTCAAATACAACATACAACACACATGCACATATGCGTATATATACATACACATGTATATGTATATGTGTATATGTACATGTATATGGGTGTGTATAATTTTAAGGAAAAGTCCATTTACTTCTATTTCCTAGTATTTTGTTTTTAAACAGAAATAGGTGTTATATTTTGTAAAAAAAATTCTGCATATATTTATAAAATCACATGAATTTTGGTGATTTCTAATGAATGTGGTTAATTAAATTTACAATTTTCCTCATAGAAAAACAACCCTGCATTCCTAGTATAAACCCAGCCACATCATGGTGTATAATTTTTGTGATATTTTGTTCTAGTCTTTTGCTAATTTTTTTTTTTACTCTATGTCCAACTATGTGGAGGAAGAGTTGGAAAGGAAAGGGAATGGAAGCAGAGACAGATATCTTCCATATTCATCTAAGAATGAGTTCAAGAGAGAATTGAGCAGAAGAGGATTCATGGACTTAACTGCTATAGTCTTCAAAAAGAGTGCCAGCAGTAGGTCCTTCTTTTTTTTCTAACTATATTTTAAGAGGAACATAATTTTTAAAAATAATGCTTTCTCTGAGATCTCATTTAAGCCTTGATAACTCCAGAATTAGCATCTTTAAAGAATTATCCTTCACTTGGAAAGATGAAAGTCAAAATAGAGATTAGTGAATTATACTTAAGCATAAAAATAATATATTTTGAAAGCCCTAACAAATGTTATTGTTAACACTCATATCCTGATAATAATTTCCAAAAGTTTATATATTCTTAGTATGTATTATTGTAAAATAAAATTCCATGCATCTAAAATATAAATTTTGTAACCCCTGTCCCAAAGCCCACTGGTATGGGACTGTCTCCTTACTGGTAGATATGAAGACTCTCACCTATGTGAGGGGTGGGGCAGAGTGATGAGAGGTGAGAATTTCAGTTCTCAGCCAGTCCTTGCTTTGGGGACTCTTCAAGTGGGAGTTGCCTTTCAGGGCTCTCCAAGCAAAAGCTTCTTTGAGGGTAGCCATCAAGTAAGTTTTCAGCTTTGAAAAAGGTAGAAGAGGCCAACTCCACTTTAGGCTACTGAAGGAAAAGGCTCAGGAAAGACATGTGAGGGGAGGGTAATCTTCATTATTTCTAGCTTGCTACTTTAGAGACTGGGGAATTTTCCCTTGGGTGAGATCAAGGACGATCTCTTTTGGTTGAGCTGAGTTACCTTGTTCCCAATGGGAGAGCTCTTTCAATGTGTATTCTCTGGCATATATTCTTCTATATATTCTTCATTTACCTTCTTTGATAACTGTTTTGCTACAGATTTGGATAAATGGGTTTCTTTGCTACTCTATATATGTGTTTATTGTGGAACTAGAATTTGGTGGGAAAGGAGTCAAACTTGAGGGCTCCCTTCCCACCAGAAATGATGGAGTAATCAAAAGTTAGATAGAACCTGCTCATAACCCTAGCCTAACAATATTTAAAGGAGCAAATAGATATAAATTCTAGCCCAGTTCCCTTCTCTCTGAAGAAGGCAGAGTGGTGGTTTCTGGCCCCAACCTTTGCTTACTCTCCTGGCAGGAATGAAAGTCTCTCTTGGAGGAAGGTTGGGGAAGAAAAGGGTAGAGATGTCTATTCTGCCTCCCTTTGAGCCACACAGAAGGACAGCATCCTTGCCACAGGTGGGCCTCCCTACACATGCAGGACCTTCAATTCAATCTTTAAATGTATCCTATAGAAAGAAAAAAACTAGTTTTCTCAAATTCTAAATGTGAAAGAAAATAGAATATTACAACATAGATCCATGTTTTTTAATAGTGTCGTCATGATGTAACATAACAAATAAGTGATCTTCTCAAGATCATGGGAATCTTGAATGTCTCAAAAAGAAATAAAAGCTTTGGAGTAGTGTAAGGTTAATAGAATGGGAAGATCTTTCCCACCCATTAATAGGCCTCACGTGGAGCCCATTAAGGGAAGCTTGATTAGGAGAAGCTTGTTTGTAGGAAGGCTCACACCTTTTGCTAATTTCTAATTAGGCACTGGGTCGCTAGGGTTGTGATGTCCTCTGGCTTCGAGAAATGTATATATACTCTGAGGTTAGTCTTTTGCTTTGGGGCTCACTCATTGGAAGAGTGTTTGTGTGATTTGGCCAGATGAGACTCTGGGTAGCCATTAAGGAGCCTCCTCCCCTCCCCGCCCACCCCCCCCCACCCCAGCTTTGAAAACCCAGATATTAGTGCTTCTCTCTGGTAATTATGTATGCACAATTGGATCTGTCTGTTGATCTATGCTAATTTCTCAGACTGTTAGAAGCCCTGTCTATTGATCTGTGTTATTTTCTCTGCTTGTAATTTCTGCTTGTATTTTCTCTGAAGTTGAGGGTGCTGACTTTTTCCTTGACCTAAGTGAATGATATATATGTTTAATTAAAGTAAGATTGTTGACCCCTTTAAAGTTGCTTTCCTTCAGAAAAGCAGATCAAAGAATGTGTACTAGCAGCCATCTTCAGTATGCCAGTATGGTTGCTGTTACAAGCAGTAACCCAAGATTTATGTAAAGCAATTGATGTTCATTAAAATCAGATCTTTTATTCTTCTTGAAAAATTTCAATGAATAAATCTAATGTAAGACTGTGATTTATAGTTGAGACAAAATGGTAATACTCAGGTTATTGTCCAGAGCTGTAATGAAATATCTGAAAAGGCTAAGGATGAAAAGCATCTTTGCTTAAACAACTTGAGCTGTTAATCTTCTCCCATGCTCATGATAGAGTAGTCATAACATACTAGCAGTGAGATTTATTTTGGCTAGGAAAACTAAATAAATATTTATATTGAAAGAGATACCATGCCTCCACAGAACCAATTTAAAATATTCCTTGTGACAATCAATATTTCATGACTTTAGAAAGACATATTTGAAACATTCATCAAAGGATATATTTCAACTATTTTAATATACTGGAATCCACCACATTATTTTAAAAATTGAATAATTAGTGATAATAATTGTAAATGCTGAAATAAATTTTCAACCTTTCGAAATGATACTTGCAGTTTTCTTTCTTGCCTGCATCATAAAAAACTCGAGAGTTGCATTTCTTCATCACTTTATTAATAGTGAACTAATCTTTTCCATTAAGAAGGACTTTCAGTATGGTTCTTGACCATTATTATTAGAAATTGCAAGGAAAAACCTGTATTTTTTAAAAGAAGAAAAAGAAATGAAAGACTTATCATGCTATTAATATGTATTTTATGACTGCATTTTATGTTCTAAAACACATAAATATTGGCAAGTTAGCTAAGTGATCTTGGCCCCGGGGGGAAGAACCAAAAAGCTACAGAAAGAAGAAAAAATTCCTAGCTCCGAAAGAAAAACATGAAAAAGTTCTAAATATTAGAGAAATAAGGAATAAAAGAGAGAGAGGGGACAGTATGATCTCTTTGTTGTATAGATTGACCTCAAAAATTAGCCACAAAAGCCCGAAAAAGGAGCAGAAATAGTAAAAAAAAAATTTCCTATTCCCAATAATAATAAGAATACATCATAAAACATAAAATCCCCGAGCTAGCCAGATCATTGACTTTGTTGACATGTACCAGACATTAGCCATGATATAATAATTAATCTGAATATGTCGCCTAAGAAGTTTGTGGTAACCGATTTTCAAAAAACTGAATATGCTGTAGAGACGTACGATTTTAGTTGAATTAGTACATATTAATATGGTCATAGCAAACTAAATTTGAAGCAAAAATATTGCACTGGGAAGCTTACTCCTCTATCAGAGTTGAAGCATTTTCCATAACGCCAGACCATTAGACAGCTTATAGAGGTGTTGTGCTAATAATTCTTTCCCACTCTTCACTTTTAAAAGTTTAAGGTACTCTACATTCTTCTTTAACCCTCATATGCAATCAATTCTTAAATCTTTCTACCTGTACAGCATTCTTTGAAGATGACTTCTTCTCTCCACTCAAGCCAACACCTTAGTTCAACTCTTGCCTAATTATTGCAACAGCCTCCTAATTGGTCTCCTTGATTCAAGCCTCTTAATCACTACAATCTATGGAACCCAATGATACCAAAGTAATTTTTCTTATATGTGGTTCTGTTCATATGACTCTCTTATTTGTCAAACTCCAGGGATTTCCTACCGCCTTTAGGATAAAATGTAACTTCTCTTTTGCTTGTAAAGCTTCACAGCCTTTCTTTCTCCTTAACTCTGCTATCCAGTCAAACTTGTCTTCTCTCTGTTCTTCACATAAGATACTTCATTTCCTGCCTCTATGCCTTTACGTTGGCTGTCCCACAACCCTGAAAGGTATTTCCTCTGCTTCTGCTTCATATAGCTCCTCTCTTCCTTTAAAACACAGCTCAGACATAATTTTCTGCCCGAAGCCTTTCCTGTTTCCCCTAACTGCTAATGTCCATCTTCCCAGACTACTTTGTATTTAACCATTTTGTACATATACTTATTAATTTTACATTTGTGCTGAGTAATTTTTTATGTTCTTCTTATCTCCCCCATCAGAACATAAGCTTCTTGTGATTAGGGATTGTTTCATTCTTTGTATTTGTTTCTCCCGTATATACCACAATGCCTGGCACATACTTTGTACTTAATATATGTTTGTTGATTGATTTATTAAGTGGACAAATAGGTCAAAATTATAAAAAATGTTCTTTTGAAAACCCAAACTAAATGGAATAAATAATACAAATTGGATATATTAAGTCCTGATGCTAATTTCAGAATGAATTCATTATTGCGTGTCCTCAAGGGCTGTATATTGACATTACACTATTTCTATCAACTAAACATAAACAAGTATTTTGGGAATCAGTAGACACATGCCAGCCACTTAAGGTGGCTACATGCAGTTACAATTCATTCACAGCTGATGTTATCCAACTCATTTGGTAACATGCATATATACATACATACATACATACATACATACATACATACATACACACACACACACACCCCAGAGTAAATGGTTTTTGATCCTCTCTTCACAGGCTTAGTCTAGCTAAAAGCAAATAAATAAAATCATAGGTAAGAGTTTAATTGTTTCTTCTCCCAAAGTAGCCTTGAATTATCTCTATAGAAAGATGTGAAGAACACTGAAGCTTTTTTAAAATTTTTTTACAGAAAAATAACAGATTCACAGTAGAAAGCATTAAATTTTCAATAAAACTTTAATAACAAAATTAAGAATTTTAAGTACAGTTACACGAGTTAGGAAGTAGACTGAAAGAATGGGCAAACAAAAGAATCTCATGAGCTATTTTGGTGACAGAGATGCTCAAGACACAAATGCAAAAGAAGAGTGCATTTAGGATTCTAAAACACCTACAGGCACCTACAACACATTACAAGCAATGTCTTGAAGTAAAAACACAGCTTAGGTACAAATTAAACTGAAATTCCTGGAAGAGAGGAAGCAAGAATTTTTTTAAAAGTTGAAAATATTTAACAAATAGAATGAGAGTGATTGAGAAAAAAATTACGAAAGAGATCAGAGCTATGGATGAAAGAATCAGGGAATTAACAGCTTGGCACAAAAGATACAAAACCTTGTCCAAGCAAAAAACTCCATGAAAACTAGAATAGACCAAATAGAAGCCAATAACTTCATGAGACAACAAAAAGTCAAAAGGCTGAAAAAATAGAAGAAAATGTAAAGTATCTCACAGCAGAAACAACTGAAACAAATAAAGGAGGAAACAAAAATCAAAGATCATCTGTACATCAAATTTTTTTTGGACATGGCAGAAACTTGTGTAGATTGACTATATGTATTTGTAATGCTTTTTATTTTTATCGTATTTTTGAGTGGCAGAGTTTAGGGTTGGGGGATAGGAAGGCATATATCATAGCTCATTAAAACAAATTATGTAAACATGGATACATCTTTGATGTCCTACCATGGGTATATAAAAACAAAAACGATACAATGATATTCCCTTGAACATAACAACTACATGACAGGAAGCTGATATTTATCTCCCTAAGTAATATACATATGTATATTTTATTTGTAATTTATTATTTTAGGGTACTATATTAATCTTACTTCATATTTTAAAATAAAAAAGCCAAGGACCTGGAAATGGCCATGAGAGAGATATTTACTAGTTACTTTACTTTAAACAGTATAAACTTTAACTTTTATTTTGATTTGTCTACTATTTTAACAAAATACATATTGCCAGGATATAATATGTTCATATTGATTACTTGTTAAATTATAGTACTTATAGCGTGGGTCTATTAAGCTAACTTAAGTACACTTTATGACAGGAAAATAAAACTGCTTTTCATGTGAAACACAATTCTTTTAAGATTCAGTTAACCAAAATATACATTTTTTTCAATTAAAAGGAAAACGAATAAGAAATTCATTATCAAGGGTAGACCCTTAAAAACATAATAGTCATTCAAAGGAATTTCCATTCAAGCATATTTTATTTTCTGGAGAGGTTTAGATAAAAATCTACAACTATCTTCCAAGCCACGCTGTTGAATTTTAATAGGTATGGCTATATGTTCAGTGTTCAGGAGTCCTTTGTCACACTTTTAAATCTGTTTTTCTGCCAGGAAGTATAGCAGTCAGTTTGCTTTCTTCCCTTAATAAACAACTTTTCCCCACTTCTTTGAAGAAGTTGAAAAGGCTACATGTTGGACAGAAGGGGCCAGAGAGGAGAAAGAAAAACATATTGTGGTGTAATCTCTTATTGAAAATGCTATCTAATATAGAAACTTCCCTGAAGTTTACAAATACTCAGATTGTGCTTTTGTGTTATGAAAAAGACACTTAACTTGGCTACATGTTGTTTTACCTAAAGTTTAGGAAACCTACTATCATATGAATGGAATTTCATTTTCAGCCTGCACAAAACATCTCATTTATCTAGTTCAGTTGTCTAGTTGTCTAGTTTCTATGTGCCAATGCAACACAAATAACTGTGGTCTTTCAATTGTTCCTTATACCACTGATTCTCCAATGATTAATATTTCTTTGGTGATTTATTTCTTGAGAAATACTTTAAAAAGTAAAGAGAAATCTACTGAATGGCATATATAACATATTGATTTTGATTTATGGTCTACTAAAATTGTGTACCTTCATTATACACCTATATACACTAAAACAAAAGTTGAAACTACAAAGAAAAAAGTATGCTTTATACACATATACACTAAAACAAAAGTTGAAACTACTAAGAAAAAATTAATTAAGTCTAGTGGCTTAATGAGAGAGAATGAATAGCGAATGGTGCGGAACTATTATGTGACAAAAAAAAGTATACAAACATTTTTGTGATGTCTCCTGAGTAATTTGTATTGTTAAAACATCATGATTTTGTTATTACATCAGCATAGCTCATGATGAAGCTTAATTTGTAATTTCTAAAAAGAATAAAGAAACCAATCTTGAAAGTCTGTAATATATAGGCTACTGCTTCATGAACATTCTAAATTCCTGTTCAATCGTTTCAGCTGTGTCCAATGCTTCATGATCTCATTTGGGGTTTTCTTGGCAGAGGTACTGGAGTGGTTTGCCATTTCCTTCTGCAGCTCATTTGACAGACAAAGAACTGAGGCAAATAAGGTTAAGTGAATTGCCAAAGGACACATAGCTAGTAAGTTTTGGAGGACAGATTTGAACTCAGAAAGATGAGTCTGATTCCAGGCTCAGGACTCTTATCCACTGTGCCACCTAGCTGCCTTCTAAGTTCTAGTTACAGATCAAAAATTCATATAAAGGTAAAATAAGTTTTTTCCTTACTATTGATTTACCTAATCCCATACTCTTTGAATCTCATTTGTCACTAAATTCCGTCTGTTTTCAATGTTCCTTAGGTAAAATGGAGCATTCTGCACAAGTTATTAATGTTAGGTGTTAATGTACTTTTTCTGAAAAAATGAATTTGATAGAGCAGTGGTGTCAAACTCAAATAGAAATGGAGGCCACTAATCCATACATAAGGATCCCTGGAGGTTGCTTATTGACTTACATTTAAAATATAATTATTATCTATGTTTTATTGTATTTTATTTGTTTTGTTAAATATTTTCCAATTACATTTTGCTCTGGTTCCAGTTTGAACTTGAGAGTGTTGTGGGCAACAGGCCTGACACCTCTGCTGTAAGGTTCATAGTAGAAATTGTAAACAGTGTAAATGCCTCTGAAATAGAGTTTACATCTATACTGTAAATGAATGGAAAGATTTCATATTCCTTGAAAACTGAAGTTGTTGATTGCATGATGAATTCAAACATCCTTTAACCTATTATGAAGATCTTTCATTGTTCTTTGCTTTTACTAAGGAATTTTCAATGAGTTTTTGGGTAAAAATGAGTAAGAACCCAGTACATTTTGGTCACTAAGAAAATGAAATTCTTTAGATGGTACATTGTTAGGCTTCTGACTGCTAAATATGTGTAACGATGAGTACGATGGCATTTCGCATTTTCAAAATCCTTAAAAATGGTCAGATTCGTAAAGTATTTAAACATTTTTCATTTTCCATTCTTCAGAGAATTGCTGGAGGAAATGGTAGAAACAAGATAGTAACTTTAATTATGAAGTCAGAAATGGAACAAAAGAATATAAGCAAGTTAAGATGATAGCTGCATCTACTGCTTACGGAAATTGACACTGCACTGCCTTTTAAAATGATGATAAAAATTGTGAACTAACCAGTAACATGTTGTTTTCCAATCCCTGTCCAAAACATGTGACAGCTTGGTAGGCTCGTTTACATATTTTACAATATGCCTACAAGGGTAGACAGGTATTACTTTGATTTGACACTGTAGAAGGAAGTGATTTTAGAAGATAATGATTGTAGAAGATTTTAGAAGACATTGATTTTTAGAAAGAATATAATTTTACTAACTTCAACAGTAATTGACTCAACAATACTTCCTTAACATATACAAGGTTCTTAAAGGCATTATTAATGTACGCTAATGTCCATATAGTTTAAAAAGATTAATGTAACACTTCTACTGCAACTTCGTTGCTATTAAACTACAGTGTCAAGGGCTTTCAATATTATTAAAAGATATTTACCTAATGAGCCCTGACATGAACTAAAATCACATTTTAATTTGGCACAAATTCAAATGTAGCCTACATGTAGAAACTTAAAAAGGTCTTGACGAATGTCAGCCAGGAAAACTGATGTTTTGTGTGCATAGATTAAATGCTAAATTGTATGATTATAACACAATAAAAATATAACATAATATAATAACAAAATAATATAACAACACAATCATCCAAACAGACAAAAGAGTGATTTTCATCACATTCTGATTAATATTCTGCGGAGTGACATTTAAAAAAACCCTTTAATTTGACAGTCAATTCATAAACAATATGACGGAGAAAAGAGAAATGATGCAGAAATTAAATATTTATGTGATTTTTCCATTTAAAAATAAAATGTACAAATAAGCTAGTGCCAGAGACAAGGTGATCCTTCATTTCCACTGCATTGAACAAGCTAACATCGGCAGCAGACAGCACTTAATATATGCGTCTGGCTCAGTCTGGTCTACCAACTAGGAATTCATCGAATTGTTAATATCACTCCTTTTTTTGTATGCACCACACATCATTTTATTCCTCTTTGTGACTGGAGGTTGATTTTTTCTTTTCTAATACGTAGCATGGTCTCCGTAAGACCAAATCACATTGAATAGTACCTAGAAAATAATATACAGCAACATCTAGGCCACAAATACCAAAAAGTTACATTAGTATTATATATGGAAGTCTGTATAAATAAACTCATGCATTTCTTGAAATACATCTACAGTAAACATTAGGTAAACACAGAAAGCCTCTGCTTACACTGAACATTTAATAAAAAGAAGATTCACACACCTACATGGAATGTATAGAGTGTATTCAAGAATGCTTGTTTGTATGATAGTGATGAGAATTATTCATATTTGAGCAATGCTAGTATTTTTATATATTTATAATGTGTATGTTTACTGAAAAAAAAAACCAAGGAAAAAAGGATTCTATTTAAAATTCAGTTTCGGTGACTTAAAATAGACCATGTGTCTATTCATCACTTAGTGCCACTATTCTGTCCCCTAAAAATGCATTGTTTATATTACCTTGGAAATTACTAGGGTGAAGAAAATCTTAGTAATAATCTATCCATAATATCTAAAATAATTCTCTATACATTCATTACTTAGACTAACAAACCTACACATGTAAATACACTCACTTACACATATAAATATTGACTTGTTATCTTTATGGGTTGTGTCCACCATGGAAATATGATTATTATTCAAACATCTTCTCTCTTAGAATATGTGTGTGTACATAAAGTAGTATTCTATGAAAATGATCTATTTTAAACTATAAGGTCTTGAACTTTATTGGCATATTCAATTACTTTCAGAATGAAGTTAAAGACTTACAAAGTAAAACAATGGTGACCATATTATTTATATTGATTTATATTTGGGATGTACTTTCAAAAAATAACTTTAAAGAGCTTGGGTCAATACAGATTGACTTTCATGCAAAGAATCTTTTTTATCGATGATATGTTGCCAAGTAACATGCGTAAGCAGAATGTATAAATTGTGGAGATAGAATATGTGTTGTGAACAATAAAATTTTATATTTGTATAAAATATAATTTCCAATGATATATATGAAAGTTCTGAAATAGTTGTACTTTAAACTATGCAGTTCTAACAAATTTAGTATAATACAAATTTTGATTTTTCAAGAGAGATAGGCCAAGCACCTTTGGCAATACAGTAAACACATTTAGCTTTTTCTACTCAGAAAAGGCAAACTGACAAAAGATAAAGTTATATAGGTTCTTCAATTTCAAAAGTTCTAAATTTCAATTGCAGAGTTTGATTTTGAAATATATTATTATGGTGCCTTGAAACATTTTTTTTTTAAAATAGCAATTTTATAGAAAAAATTTTAGTAAAAACAATCAAACATCAGGCATTACATAAGAGTTTGGGAATTTAACTTTTAAGAGCACCAAAATATTCATTTTAGGAAAGGAAAATATTAGGCATTTTAGAGAAGTAAATTCTATAGAGTTAATGACTGAAAAAAGTCCAAAGGAAAAACTACTGAAGATTAAGGTGAAGTTCAGATAAAGTTTTACATTCTATCACAGAGGGCTTTCATATTGATATAATGAAAAACAGAAAGTAAAATGATAGGCGTTTGAAATATTCATGCCAATTTTCACTCTTGGATCATTGTAAATTAGTGAATCATTCAAACCATTTGTTTTCTATTTTGATATGAAATTAAAGGAAAGTGTGATAATGAGCTCACTTTCTAAAGGTAACTGAAAGTTCTTCTTAAATGTATGTAAGAAAGAGATGATTTGTAGAGGAAACTGTTAAATTACTTCTAGGTCCTTTATAGTTGTATATACTATATATATATATATATAATTTATATATATTATAAATATACACAGCTAAATTTTCTAGAAATGTATAGTCTCTCTCTCTCTCTCTCTCTCTCTCTCTCTCTCTCTCTCTCCCTCTCCCTCTCCTTCTCCCTCCCCCTCTCTGTTTATATATATGCATACATAAAAGCCACAGAGTTCCATGTATATTCTGAAATTATGTATGTGAAGCTAGCTCCTTAATTTTAATTTAGTAGATCATTCTGTAATTTATTAGAATAAATGTAAATAAAAATAAAGTACTCCTTGGTATTTGACTCTTTACATGGGCTTTACATGACAATTTGAAAAAATTAAATTACATGATCTAAAGCATACACATACTTCGACAACTATGTAATAACTTCAAAGTGCACTATTCTTTTTGTAGATTGTGAAAAGATAACTGTTTATAAGCAAAAGATAGGCTCTTTCCCCCCTTACAGTAATATGTTCTTTTGTTCTGTTGGTATACTGCAGGCAAACAATCAATATAGTCCAAAGCTGCTGGTTCCCCTCCGCCTAGGTCCCAAGAGCCTGACCTGTGATTGTTGCTAAAAAACCTCACAAGTTAGGGTCTCAGGGACTAGGAAAAGTCTTATTTGATGCAGTAGAATTCTTCCTTCTATGGTATGGATATTTTGGAAATCACATTTGTATTAAATCTTTTAAAAATACAAAGAACAATACAGAAATTGAAAGGAGTATGGGTACATAAAATGAATTGAACTGAGTATTCTTGAGCATATTTTTTCAGACCTTCAGATAATTAAAAACAAAAGAAATAATACATGCTCTAAATATTAAGAAAAAGTCATTCCATCAGATTTAAATGATTCTAAAATGTGTTACAAGCTATTTTAAAAAAAACATTTGTACAAGAGTAAGTCCTCTAATGCAATAAAGATTAGATGTCTGTTAATGTGCTTTTTGCATTATACCTCTGTACAGTATTGCTGTTTAGGTGGGTCCCAAGACACACAATACCTCGAATTCCGTTTAAAGATACCTTTTGACAGTTTTCAAAAAACAAAACAAGAGCAAAAAAACTTTTTGCATGTGCTACATATTTAGAATTTAGTACTCATGCAAACTGATTTTTCTCTTTGAATCTAAACTAGCTTACATTTAGACAGCAAATATTTCATGCATGCTCTCTTTGAGATCTTTTGAGCAACAGTGAACTAAATAAACATCTAATTTTAAATGCTGGTGATACAATAAGAAAAATGATCATTTTCCAAATAATTTCATTATCAAGCTCAACACTTTTAATAACACACAATCACAATCTTGAATATTCCTACTGAATTTCCTCTAATTCTTTAAGTCTTGTTTGTGGGATGGAGAACAGAATTTCTACTTTAGGAATGACCCCCGATATTGTAACACAGAACCCAGAGTAAAGCAATCAGAGCAGCCATAAAAGTCCTGGCCACTTGAAGTAGAATCTGGTTCTTCTGAAGCGGTTCAGCTTAAAGAGGAAAAGGAGAGGAGGGGAAAAAGGAAAGAATTAGAATGCCTGCCTGAAGAACAGGTGAATTATCCATTTCCAGGTAAGCTGTAAGCAAAGCTATGTTGTAGAAAATATTTGCTACTCCTTCACCCCACTACCACACCCCTTTCCTGCTGGCCCTCCCCCCTCCAGACTGTTATTTCAGCTTTCAGTATGTCTTGGAAGACTTTAAAAATCGTGGTACATGATATAATGAAACGTTCTATTTCTTTTTTATCGTTGATTTTCACCATTAAGTAAGATATGCCTTAAAATAGCAAATAGTTAAAAAGCAGCTCTACTAAAATAAAAAATAGACCTTAGGTTCCAGTCCATGCTTTTTCTTAAAAGTGAATATGGTTTTACAATTTTGACTATAGCTTTCCGAGCAATAATTAGTATGAAAAATCTCTCCCCTCCATAAATATGACATTAACATAATTATACCACCCCCATCGCAGAGACCCATACTCCTTAGGGAATACATCTGACGCGTCAAAGATGGAAATCAGTCAGATTTTAGTTGCTCTCAAACGTACCTTTGCTTCTCACTGACTGACTGGCTTTCTACCCTTCACGCGCACACGCGCACACACAAACACACTCCCACAGACAGACACAGACACACGCATGAGCAGGCGCGTGCTCGCGCACGCGCGCGTTTGGACACACACACACACACGCACACACACACAGTAAAGCAGTAATGTTTGTAGGGAGTGGTTATCAGCTGGTATTTTCACTGCACTCATCATTAACTAACTCTAGCATTCACTCTCAGACCTGCTGGACTGCGGCATTTGTATGATTCTCTCATCCTAGCCCTCGCAAGTCAGATGTTAGAAGACAAAAAGAGAAAGAAAAAAAATAATAAAAAAGCCTCAAGACTTTCATAAATGTCTTCATTTTCCCCCAAAGTGTCTGTTCCCCTTTTACCACCTTTCTACTTCCTCTGTTGCTGTGTCTCAGTTGTTTGACATCTTTCCGGAAGAAAATGTCTTGTGTTTCAGTAAGCCAGTAATCAGTCGATCCTCCCCTCACCTCACACTCGAATTCCCACCCCCTTCTCTCCCCCCACCCCAATCAATAAGACATCTCCAAATGGAGTTGTGAAAAACGGGCTCTGACATAGACTTTCATCCTCAATTTACTGCCCCAGGAAAACAAGCATCCCCAAACTCACACGTGATAGAGAAAAATGATGCCCGAAATTCTGTAACAATCTTGACTTTATTCTCCGCTTTCTTCCTCCTTTCTTTCGCTGAATAAATAGAAACATAAAATCTGCTTCTGACTACAATTCCAAAACGCCTCACAAAATGAGGAGTGGAAAGAAATAAGGCATAAATAAAGATCAAGCACTCCCTTGCTAAGTAATATCACCTAACACTGTTACTTAAACAGGAATTACAGGATCTGCCTAGATCTAAATCATTATAGTATAATTTTGACTATGTTGTAAACTTAAATCTTTGTATTAAAATCAAGTATAAGGACACTGTAAGTCTTTTAATAACAAATAGAATGTTGTCTTTTCGTAAAATAGCTTTTAACAACAAATAGAAATATTTAAAGCCTTTTGGTAACATTCTTCTCTATCTATATGTACGTATTTTTGTGATACAAAGAAGAATATACACTGTATAAATATTTTACTGTGTATATATATGTGTGTGTATTTACTTGTAGATTTATAGATAGAATACATACACATACAAAAGGAAATAAAATATTTAACTAAAAAGCAGGAGCAAAAAAGGCAGTTTAGTGCATTCACCCTGTTCCTTTGTTCTTCAGATTTCTTTTAATAACAGTATGGCAAACTGGCTACCTTTGCTTCCCATATAAGCAATATTTTGAAAATTTTTTTTCAGAAACCTAGCCACAGTGATCCGCAGTAATTTTTTTTTAAATATTCAAAGGGAAGAAAAGGATTCAGTCTTCAAGCCAATTCTAAAACTGATGGTGGGGAAGAAATTTTAACTTACCCAAATAGATCCCAGGATGCAGTGCAGCACTGCAGTACCAACTAAAGGGTGTTTGGCAATATAATTGTGGCAGCAAACGTGAAGGGCATAGATTTGCAGAATTTCCAAGAAAAATATGTCAAAAGCTTCACAAAGTGAAAGAATCCTCTCTAACAGGATATGCATATTTAAAAGCAGCTTCTTCAATCTCATAATTCAAAACAATAAAAAAGTTGACAATATTAGGAAATACCTGTTGTTCAGTCTTTTCAGACATGTCCAACTCTGTGACTCTATTTGGGGTTTTGTAGGCAAAGATACTGGAGTGGTTTGCCATTTCCTTTTCCAGCTCATTTTACAGATGAGGAAACAGAGGCAAATAGGGTTAAGTGACTTGTCAAGGGTCACACTCCTAATAAGTGAAGCCAAACTTCAACTCCTGACTTCACGCCTGGCACTGAATCCACTACTACCCTATTAGGAAAATATAGCCAAGTCTAACTGCTGATGGAGATGGTGAGGCAGAAAGGAAAAGTCAGAAAATGAGGGGCAAGAAGAAAGAAAAAGAAGAAAGGGAAAGAGAAAATAGAAAGGGAGACCAGTAGATAAGAGATACCAAGCATTAAACAGTAACAAAAAAATAAAGAAATTTGATATGAGAAATTGAAAATAATGCAGGATCAAGCCATCTTGTTTAGTATTTACCAAAGTACTAAAAAAATTAGCATCATGGATTAAATGCTCATAGGTTGTGATCGATGCCAGCTTCTTATTGACATCTGTGCATTAGATTGGTCATTGCTTCTTAATTGCCTTTTGCTCAGACCAATCCTTTTTTGTTCTTGCTTCAGAGTTGCTGCCTATGTATGTGTATATGCACATATATAATATAGATGTGAAATATTATATGTATAATTTTCCCTGTACTCTGGATAAATTAATGTTATTACCTCATTATAACTATTAGACTATGGGAAATGTATATTATATTAATATTAATATGTGCTTATAGCAAACTCCAAACTGATAAGGTAGTTTGTTGGGCCGCCTCCATAAGCACCCTAATCTAAGTTCTGAAAATCACAAAAAACCAGCTGTAAATTCTAGCTATATCTTTTGTTCTGTGTACTCTCTCTTATCCTTTGCCTTCTCTTTCCTCCTCTTCTGTCTTACACACTCACACACATCAATTATACAACCACACACAAATCACACAATACACACTCATTTTCTTTTTCTTTCCTCAGTACTTTAACATGTTAACATGATGGGCCCTGAATCATTTGGGAGAAAGCATGATGAGAAATGGAAAAAAAATTTTTGAATTGTACAGTTTGCAAATTTATATTGAGACAGCTAGAAGTAGTGAAGTTCAAGTGCCTAGGCATCTGTTGGGTTAACCTTTGGGGCCAAAAGGCGTGAATACTAGATTAAATCAATAGTCTGAAACTAGATATTATAATCAGTCAGCTCAATTATTACTGTCATAGAGATGAGCTTAAGGTCTTTCTTTGTTACAGTTCTCTAATCATAAATTCTTATGTATCTATAAATGAGAATTCATACTTATTCAATGACTGGTATTAAGGCAGCTGAGTTGGTGCCAGGCCTGGAGTCAGGATGACTCATTTTCCTGAGTTCAAATCTGGCCTTGGACACTTACTAGCTGTGTGACCCTAAGCAAGTCACTTAACCCTGTTTGCCTCAGTTTCCTCATCTGTAAAATGAGCTAGAGAAGAAAATGGCAAAATTCTCCAGTATATTTGCCAAGAAAATCCCAAATGGGGTCATGGAGAGTCAGACACAACTGAACAACAACATGAAAGTAGCAACAATATTTAACTTACCATTTAATGATGCTTTACATGTGGTCAATACTTGTAATGTACATTGCAGGCATGACTTTATTTAGATCCCCCCCTTTTTTGAACCATTACTGGATAATTGTTTATATAATAATAACAATAATAATAATAATGAATAAAAGGCTTCAGCTGCATGGGGCACCCAGGTGGTGCAATGTATAAGTGTTGGGCTTGAAGTCAGGAAGACTTGAGTTCAAATTTGCCCTCAGACACTTATAGCTTGTGACTCTTGGCAAGTCACTTAACTTCTGTTTGCCTCAGTTTACCCAAATGCAAAATGTGGATAAATAACAGAACTTACCTTGCACTGTTGTTAGAATCAAGTAAGATAATATTTGTAAAGTTCTTAGCACAATGAGTTGTGTATAAATGCTTATTTCCTTCCCCTTCCTCCTCCCCTCCTATGAAAACTTCTGGGTAGATGAAATAAAAAATTAAATTGGAGAAGGATGGCATTCACTTCTTTGAGATAATCCAGTTTCTTCTTATCAGCTAGACAGGAGCCACAGATTTCAAATAAAAAC
>CM053622.1:504399740-504450334 GCA_028646595.1 Phalanger gymnotis | reverse complement strand
GAGCTCTTTTGCCATTTGAATCATTATATTTTTAAGGTGTTTTCTTCAGTATTTTTTGGGTCTCCTTTAGCAAGTCATTGACTTGTTTTTCATGGTTTTCTTGCATCATTCTCATTCTCTTCCCAATTTTTCCTCTACCTCTCTAACTTGCTTTTCCAAATCCTTTTTGAGCTCTTCCATGGCCTGACACCAGTTCATGTTTTTCTTGGAGGCTTTTGATATAGGCTCTTTGACTTTGTTGACTTCTTCTGGCTGTATGTTTTGGTATTCTTTGTCACCAAAGAAAGATTCCAAAGTCTGAGTCTGAATCTGAGTCCATTTGTGCTGCCTGGCCATGTTCCCAGTCAACTACTTGACCCTTGAGTTTTTCATCAGGCTATGACTGCTTGTAGAGTAGCGAGTACTTTGTTCCAAGCTTGAGGGGATGCACTGTTGTTTTCAGAGCTATTTCTATCCATCCAGCTCAGCCACACCAGTGCTCCTCTTCCCCCAAGAACCGCCAACCCAGACCAGACTCAGATCTTAAGCAGACTCTGCACTCCCTCTCTGATCTACCACTTAATTCTTCCCACCAGGTGGGCCTGGGGCCAGAAGCAACTGCAGCCATAGTTCTGTAGCTGCACCACCTTCACTACCTCTAAGGCAGTGGCCAAACCATGAACTCTTTTCATTCTGTCCCCTGCAGCTTTTCCCACTAACCTTCTCTGTTGTCTTTGGTGTTTGTGCATTGAGAAGTCTGATAACTGCCACAGCTCACTGATTCAGGACCCTAGGGCCTGTTCTGCTTGGCTCCTGGTCTGGTTGGTCCAGGCGCAGCTCACGCTGTGCTCTGCTCCACTCTGCTCCCCGTTCCCTGTGATAGACCTCACCCAGTGATCATCCAGGCTGTCCTGTGCTGGAGCCCTGCTTCCTTCTGCTATTTTGTGGGTTCTTCAGTTCTAGAATTTGTTTAGAGCCATTTTTATAGGGTTTTGGAGGGACCTGGGGTGGGGGGAGCTCACGCAAGTCCCTGCTTTCCTGCTGCCATCTTGGCTCTACCCCCCATCCATGATACTTTTAATGAAGACACAGTTTCCTTTTTTATTTTTAATCCAGTCAAATCCTGCCTATGTGTCATAGGTTTTTTAGTATAAATGACTGATGTACTTTGTCAAAGACTTTTTTTCATATCTGTTGAGAAAATAATATGATTTTGGATTTTTTTTTTATTTTTCATATGCCCAGTGATGGTGATTATTTTCCTAATGTTGAACCATCTTTGCATTCCTGATATAAATCCAACTAGGTCATAATGGATTATTTCTTAGTGGAATCATTACAACCTATTTGACAGTATTTTGTTTAAAATTTTTGGATAAATACTCATTAGTGATCTGGGATAATAGTTCTCTTTCTTCACTTTTTCATTCCTTGGTTTAGGTATTAGGATTATATTTGTCTCACAATAGGAGTCTGGTAAGCTGTTTTCATTTTTGGTTTTTTAGAACAATTTGTACAATATTTATACTATTTTTTTTAAGTTTGACACATTTTCCTGTGAATCCATCAAGGCCAGAATTTCACCCCTCCCCCAGTATTTTATTTACTACTTCTTTTTCCTTTTTTCGGTATGGATTATTTAAAATCTTAATTTATTCTTCTGTTAGTTTGGGTAATTTATCTTTTTCAAAGGTATTCAATTTCTTTTATATCCTTGGTTTTGTTAGTTTATAACTAAGTGAGATAGGTTCTGTTTTTTATTTCTTCTTTTTTACTTACAATTTCTCCTTGTTTGAAATTTATATTCAATCATATTGGTTAAAGTTGATAAATTTCAATATTCTTTTCAAGGTACTAGCTTTTCATTTTATTTGTCTTTTATTTAGTTTTTTTTTCTGTTTTGCATACATCTCTCCTAATTTTTCATATCTCCTATTTTGTGCTTATTTTAGGTTTAATTTGCTTTTGGCTTTCTTATTTTTTAAAAGGTGAATGCTATTCTTCTTTACTGCCAAATCGGACTCCTGGTAGCTGGTGTCTACAGACCTCCAGGTCGCTCCCCTTCTTTCGCTAATGGGTTTGGTACATGGTTCATGATTTTTCCCTCCACCCCAACTCCTGCCTTCATGTTAGAGGACTTCAGCATACATATTTACTCTCCTTCAAATGCCCTAAGCACTCTACTTCTGCATACTCGCTTAGCAGTGAATATTCCTCTACCCAACCTCAATCATACATAAAGATGGTCATAACATGATCTTGTCATCCCTCACAAGTGTACCACCTCCATATTCAAGAATTCCTCAGTCTACTTATCTGTCCCTAAATTATGGCTTTTTACCTCCTTGCCTTCCCTTACAAAGCCTACTCTTTGCACTATACCTTCAGTCCCTTAACCCCTCAATTCTCTCTCCCAGGCTATCTCCATTGCACTCACCACCTTCTCCTCTTTTCCCCATCTTAATCTCTCAGTGAATCAATTCAATTCTACACTGTCCTCTCTTGAATCACTAACCCCCTTATCATTTTATTGATTTTTCCCTGCCAAACCTCAGCCTTGTATAACTCCCACCATTAACTGCCTTCATTCCTTTATGTGTGCTGCTGAATGGAGGTGGAGAAAATCATACAACCATTCTGATTGGAGCCACTACAAATTTATGTTACACAATCTCAACTTGGCTCTCATTACTTCTAAGCAATCCTTTACCTGCCTCATCAACTCACTGTCCTACACCCTGCAATGGCTCTTCCATGTTTTTTCATTCCTGCACAAACCTCTCATAGTTCTCCCTCTCCCCAACCTGTCAGCTAAGAATCTCTTGTCTCATGTTTTATAGAGAGAGAAATTGAGGCCATTCTCTGTGAACTCTCTCTTCTTCATCTCATATTACTCATATGGCTTCTGCCATTGTCTCCTTAACTTCTCTCTCACATGATGAGGTGGCCTTATTGCTGCCAAGGCTAATTTTTCTACCTGTTCAAGTATGCCCATTCTGTGCTAACTCTTCCAAAAGATTTCCCCCTCTGTCATTCCTACTGTCACTTATTTTCAGTCTTCCCCTGACTACTGGCTCATTTCCTACAAACATGCCCAGGTCTTTTCTATCCTGAAAAAAAACCTACTTGGTCCATTCATCCCCACTCTCGTCCTGTATTTCTTCTGTTCTTTGTGACTATACTCCTTGGAAATGCTGTCTTCAATTAATATCTCTATTTTCTCTCCTCTCACTCTCTTATTAATTGCTTCATTCCACCAAAACTACTCTCACCAGTCATGAGTAGTTGCCAAATTAGTTGCCATCTCATTAGTGGCCAAATCCAATGGCCTTTATTCAATTCTCATTTTTCTTGACCTCTGAAGCTTTTGATACTGTTATTTGCCATTTTCTCCTTGATACTCTGTCAAGGTTTTTGGGACACCACTCTCCTACTTCTCCTCATACTTCTCTGAATCCCTTCCTCAGTCTCTTTTGCTGGTTCTCCATCCAGATCACACCCTCTAACCATAGATGTCTCATGGGGTTCTGTCCTGGGTCTTCTCTTATCCTTCTGGTGTGGAGTAGTATACTTCATTTTATTAAATCATTAGCTCCCCTAGATTTAATTACCATATCTATACTGACAATTCTCAAATCTGCTTTTCTTGCCCTAATGTCTCTAATGACTTACAATCTCACATTTCCAACTGCTTTAATACGTCTAGAACTTAATGTCCAGTAGACATCTCACACTCAACATGCCCAGAATGGAACCTACTATCTTTCTTCCTAAAACCACCCTTTCTTACCTTCGTTATTACTGTAGAGGGCAACACTATTCTCCTAGTCTTCCAGGCTTGCAGCCTAGATGTCATCCTTAGCTCTTCACTATCTTTCACATTCTATATCCAATCTGTGGCCAAGGCCTGTTGATTTCATCTTTGTACCATCTCTCAACTACGTTCCATTCTCTGCTGATATTGTTACCACTCTGGTGCAGGCACTCGTCATCTCATATCTGTACTGTTGCAATAGCCTACTGTTGGTTCCGCCTGCCTGAAATCTCTCCTTACTGAAATCCATTCATTCAGACACCAAAGTGATTTTCTTAAAGCACACATCACTCCCCTACTCAATAAACTTCAATGGCTCCTCATTTCTTCCAAGATCAAATACAAAATTTTCTGTTTGACCTTTAAAGGCTTTTATAACCTAGTCCCCTCCCACTTTTCCAATATTCTTACATTTGCCACATATCCTCTGATCCAGTGACATTGGCCTTTTTCCTTTTACACAAACAGGACAGGTTTTTGCTCTCCCTCTTCATCTCTACCTACTAGCTTCTCTGGCTTTCTTTAAGTGCCAACTAAGATCCTATCTTTTATAGAAACCTTTCCCAATCCTCTTGATTCTAGTGCCTTTCTTCTGTTGATTATTCCTATTTATCATGTTGTTTGTTTGTGTATCCTGTTTGTTGTCTCCTCCATTATAGTGTGAGCTCCTTAAGGGTAGAGACTGTCTTTTGCTTCTTTTGCTCTAGTGCTTAGAACAGTGCCTAGCACTTAATAAATATTTATTGGTTCACTGATGTATATTCATATATATATAAAGTATATTTGTAGAAATATGGTTTTTCCCATGAGCACTGCTTTACCTATATCCCAGAAATGTTGTTTCATCTTTATTTTTTCATGCATCTATCTGTTTCTGTGATTTGTTGTTTGACTCTCACATTATTTAGTATTTTACTGTTTATTCTCCATTTGTGTCTTCTGTTTGTGTTCCCTGAACTAATTGTTGTTTTTATTGCCTTCTGATGTGCAAAGGATTTTTTTTACTATTTCTGCCTATTATTTTTGTTGGCAATATCTTTATGTCTTAGTACATGCTCAATTTTTGTTAAAATTCCTTATGGTATTGAGAAATACATATACAGTCCTCCCTCAACATCTGTGGAGTTAGAGGTGTAGGACTGCTGTAAATGTGAAAAATCATAAATAACTTTAGGCCCCACCCCAAACTTTTATTTTTCATAATTGTGATCATATTTACTTAACACACAAAACAAATAAAACAATACAGTACACCCATAAATAAGCTGCAGATTGTAGGCAAGAGAGATTAATACCTAGCACACTGCAGTCTTCATAGCTGCAAGTGTAGCTGCAGTGACTGCTTTAAAGATTTCCTTCTCCTATGAAAGGCACACAATACAAAGATCAATGGGGGAGAAAATCATGTGACTGAGTCTGGATGGTAGATAGACAAAGAGGATGCATTCTCAAAGACAATGAGTAGCCTGTAGTTCTTTAGCGCACTGAAACTTTTAACAAAATTTAACTGTTTAGAATAAATTTATGTATGTGGTAATAAATGATAAAAATAGATTGATAATGTACAGTATTTAAACGTTTATGACTTGCTAAATTTTTTAAGTTTTCTTTACATGCGCACTTCTTCAGTGATTTTTCTGCAGTCTGCTGGAAATCTCCAAAAATTCCCATTTAATTATCAATAGTCAATCCTAATGGTCAAAACTACAAATGTGAAACCCATCGATTTCAAGGAATGACTTCATCAGTCTCGTTGAGAAAAACAACATAAATCTTTCAATTCTAGTTCCTTCAACAATTTGTTCAGCTCTATATTTTGATTTTATTTATCATTCTGTTAGACTTATCCAAATTTGAGAGGATATTAAAAACACCTGCCACCATTGTGTTGCTGTGTATGTCTTCTTGTAGTTCGCTTGAAGTTTCCATTATATATTTGGATGCTAAGCCATTGCATGTAAGTTTAATAGAGATATGTGTTTGTTGCCCATGGTTCCTTTAGGCATAATGTAGTTTCATCGTTTATCTATTTTCATCTTTTGAATGTTTTTGCTTTTTCTGATATAGGTTGCAAATCTTTTTAAAATTCCCTTGATGCATAATTTTTTCCCTGCCACTCATTGTTATTTTTCTATTCCTTTGTTTTTAAATGAGTTTCTCCTAAGCAGCATATCATGAAGTTTTATTTTCTTATCCAATATTTCACTTTTTATTTTATGGTATTATTTAACCCATTCACATTTAAAGTTGTGAAAGTTATTTTGCTCCATTTGTCTCTAATATTGGCTTTTTCAAATTAAACTCCCCTCCCCCCCCACAATATAATTGCTATGTTTCTTCAGTTATTTTAGCTTAATCTATTTTAAGACAACCCTATTGCCACAGACTTTTCCGCTCATCCTCAGCCTTCCTCATTCCCATTTGTTACTCCTCTAATTTGAGAGATTTTCTTATTGCTTTCTTTCTTATTTCATCTTGTTATTTAATTCTTTCTTTCTTTTTTCCTGTTAGTTACATAATCAAGTAAAATCTCCCTTCCTCCCCTTGCCTTGAACTTATTTTGTTCATTTATTTTTCAAAATTCATCTTCTGTGTCTTTTCCTAAAAAAAAAAGATTTATTTTCCTCAATCTCTTCATTATTTAGCTTTCCTTTCTGTCTAACCTAAAATTTTATTTTTTGATTCATGGCCCTTAAACTCATTTTATCCTTTAGTCTCTGGATTCCTCATGGAAATAAAACTTAGATATCAATTTTGGGCTCCTTTGGGGAGGGGAAATAGTTTCTATATTGTTGTTTTATAAATATTATCTCCCAGTCTCCTTTTTTCTTGTGCCTCACTCTTAGAAATACCTATTCTTGCAGGCAATACAGAGAATAATAGTAGGAATTTTAGGAATTCCCAGTAGAAATTTTCCCATGTGATTGTGCTGTTGGTTATTGATCTTTGCCCTCCATAGGCATTTCCACCGCCTCTCCCCCATTAGTCTTGAAATCTCCTCCCTGGGCCCATGCCCTAACACTCTTTCTGGTTGTCAGTTGCCCCCAAGAACTCTGATTCCCATTCTTCCGAAGCAGGATGAGTAGTCTTTCTAAGCAACAAATCTCTGCAAATTATACACACTGTGAGGTCCCAATCTCAGTTGGTAGAATATTTCTCTTCTCCTAGAGAAACAGTCATCAGTGAAAGCCCTCTTGGTACTGAAAAAAAGATTTCCCTATTGTTTTTCCCCTTTTGCAATCCCTCCCTTTGTCTCCACATCTATTCTCCTGTATGTATTCTTATTGCTGAGTACAGAATTATTTTCCCTTCATTTTTAGCCTTTAACTTGATTAGAGTATGTCAAATATTCCCCTTTCTCTTTTTCCTCCCATCCTTCTTTTTATTGCCCTCCCATTCTTTAATTTAGTACTGAAACATACATTGATTTCCCTATAGGTTGAGTGTTGTGAGGTTTAATTTATGATGTTTCAAGCCTTTTCCTCCATCATCACCGCTATTTTATTTCTGATGTTAGTCTTGTTACTTTTTGTGCATTTGCAAAGAAACCTCTTAATGGTCTCTGAATTGTTATTTTGTTTTGTTTATATTTGGTTTCTGCATTTTTTCCCTTGGGTTTCTCTTTTCTTAGGTGTTTGGAAAACAAATAATTTCTTCAGGTCTGCTTTCTAGGGATGTTTTAAATGTCTCTTTTTATTGAATTTGCATTCATTTTCATTAATGGTTAAGCTTAGAATTTCAGGGTAGGTCACCTTAGATTGTGCATTGAAGTCTCTGGCTCTTCAGAACATATTATTTGATTTCCTCTTGCAATTTCTAGTAGGTACAAAATAATATTGTGCTATTAAAATTTTCTTTCCTTTATGTCTGAAGGTCTTTCTTCTGGTCATTTGCAGAACTTGTTGTAAATGGAATTGTTAGATGTAAGCACAATGCATCTTAAAATTTACAGCAAAGGGTTTTTTTTTCCTTGTGTTTTTTTTTTCCTTCCTCTGGAGGCAATCTGTGAATTCTATTTTTTTTTATTTTTTATTAATATATTTAGTTTTCAACATCGATTTCTACAAGATTTTGAGTTACAAATTTTCTCCCCATTTCTACCTTCCTCCCACCCCAAGATGGCATATATTCTGATTGCCCCTTTCCCCGGTCTGCCCTCTTTTCTGTCACTCCACTCTACCCCCATTATCCCCTTTCTCCTTACTTTCTTGTAGAGCAAGATAGATTTCTTTATCCCATTGCCTGTATATCTTATTTCCCAGTTGCATGTAAGAACAACTTTATTTTGATCATTTGTTTTCAGAACTTTTGAATTCCAAATTCTCTCCATTCTTCCCTCCCTACCCACACTCCTAGAGAAGGCAAGCAATTCAACATAGGCCACACATATATTGTTATGCAAAACACTTCCCTAATAGTCATGTTGTGAAAGACTAACTATATTTCCCTCCATCCTATACTGTCCCCCTTTTTTCACTTTTCTCACTTTACCCATTCAATCATTCCATTTCACCTGCCCCCTCTTCCCTTCCATAACAAGTGCTTTTTCTTGCCACTTTTATTTGAGATAATTTACCACATTCTGTCTCTGCCTTTCTCCTCTCACAATATATTCCTCTCTCACCCCTTAATTTTTTTTTTGGATATTATCCCTTCAAGTTCAACTCACCACGTGCTCTCTGTCTATATATATGTATAACCCCTTCAACTACCCTAATACTGAGAAAGGTCCCATGAGTTACAAATATCATCTTTCCATGTAGGGATTTAAAAAAAAAAAAAAACAACAGTTCAGCTGTACTAAGTCCGTTATGATTTCTCTTTCCTGTCTACTTTTTCATACTTCTCTTGATTCTTGTATTTGAAAGTCAAATTTTCTGGTCTTTTCATCAAGAATGCTTGAAAGTCCTCTATTTTATTGAAAGTCCATATTTTGCCCTGGAGTACTATACTCAATTTTGCTGGGTAGGTAATTCTTGGTTTTAATCCTAGCTTCTTTGACCTCCAGAATATCATATTCCCAGCCCTTCAGTCCCTTAATGCAGAAGCTGCTAGATCTTGTGTTATCCTGATTGTGTTTCCACAATACTCATATTGTTTCTTCCTGGCTGCATCAATATTTTCCCCTTGACCTGGGAACTCTGGATATTGGTTACAATATTCCTTTTGGGGGTCTTTTTCAAGAGGCAATCTGTGGATTCTTTCAATTTCTATATTACCTTCTGGTTCTAGAATATCAGGGCAGTTTTCCTTGATAATTTTTTGAAAGATGATGTCTAGGTTCTTTTTTTGATCATGGCTTTCAGGTAGTCCAATAATTTTTAAATTATCTCTCCTGGATCTCTTCTCCAGGTCAGTGGTTTTTCCAATGAGATATTTTATGTCGTCTTCCATTTTTTTCATTCTTTTGGTTCTGTTTAATAATTTCTTGATTTCTCATAAAGTCACTAGCTTCCACTTTCTCCAATCTAATTTTTAAGGCAGTATTTTCTTCAGTGGTCTTTTGGACCTCCTTTTCCATTTGGCTAATTCTGTCTTTTAAGACATTCTTCTACTTATTGGCTCTTTGGAGCTCTGTTGTCATTTGAGTTTTTTTAAGGTGTTATTTTCTTCAGTATTTTGGGGATCTCTTTTAGCAAGTTGTTGATTTGTTTTTTGTGATTTTCTTGCATCACTCTCATTTCTCTTCCCAATTTTTCCTCTACTTCTCTTACTTGACTTTCCAAACCCTTTTTGAGCTCTTCCATGGCCTGAGACCAATTCATATTTTTCTTGGAGGCTTTTGATGTAGGATCTTTGACTTTGTTGACTTCTTCTGGCCAAATGTTTTGATCTTCTTTGTCCAAAAAAAAAGATTCTATAGTCTGATTCCTTTTATGCTGCTTGCTCATTTTCCCAGCCAATTACTTGACTTTTGAGCTTTTTGTCAGGGTATGACTGCTTTCAGAGTAAAGAGTACTTTGTCCCAAGCTTCAGGGGTTTTGCACTGCTGTTTGCAGAGCTACTTCTATTCTGAGGTGTATGATACTCCTCTCCTGGCCTGTGCTCTGGTCTGTGAGTGCAAGCACTCCTTTATGCCATGTAACTACCAGGAGGACTGCCTCTTCACAGTTACTACAAGCTTTGCCACACCAGCGCTCCTCCTCCCCCAAGAACTGCCAACCAGGACCATGACCCAAATCCAAGCAGGGCAAAGCAAGAGAGCACTGCCTCTGCACCAGCAAAGTGCTCCCTGTACTTCCATTCTGATCAGCCCCCTGATTCCTCCCATTATGTGCCCCCCTCCAATCTGTGAGTTCTTTTCATTGGCATCTTGTCTTTTTGTTTTCAGAAGTCCTAGAAGTTCTTTGGTATCATTTCTTGCATTGTGCCATTCAGATTTTTTTTTTACTTGTCCTTAAATTGCTTCTACACATTGTATCTTTAAATCCAGTTCTTTTTGCTTGTACAGAGATTTCCTTTAATGTTATTGTTTTTGCTTCTCTTCTTCCAAATTGTCCTTCAATTCCATGTATTTGCATTTGAAACAATTATTCTGTCTTTTGTTTCTCTGGTGAGATTTGCCATCATGGATACAAGTATTTCTGTTCTGACAGTTATTTCTACTGTGCAAGCAATAAATTCTTCTTTCACCATTCTTATTTCTCTTTTAAACCATTTGGGAACATTTTGCTGTGGTTCAGTACTTTCTTAGGAATCCTTTTGTCTTGCAATCTTTATTCCCAGATGTTTGAACTCTTTTACACGACATGGAGACCATATTTCTTTCTGTTACAAGCATCTTCCCATCTGGCTTATCTACTATACTCAAAGTCTTTTATTGACTTTTCTTCCTTTTGATATCTTTGGTAATTTCATTCTTCCCCTTATTTCTCCTTACTACTTACTTTCTTACTCTCTTATTTTTAGTGGTAACTTCCCAGAGACTGGACCACAAAGCCTTTTTATCCTGCTCTCATGCCAGGTAATTCATAGTTCATATGCATCAGTCTCTGTACCAAATAACTTCTGGGGAAATGGAATAGACCCTAACGGAGTGTTGGTCCCCTTCCTTCAGGTGTGCCACACAGCCATGCATAGGTATCCTTTTTTAGGTCCTTTGTTCCCCAGTTCTCTGGCTGAACTTTGTCGCAACACCAAGCACTGGAAAGCTGCTGTCCTAGACTGAGAAAGTTTTTGCTCTTTGGATTTCTTTGACATTGGGAAGGTTGGAATCACTTAATCTTTCTAAGTTTCCTCATCTTTAAGATAAAAATAAATAAAATAAAGGTAATGTCATGAAGCTTAAAGAGATAATGTATATAAGGTGTTTGCAGTCTTTATAGTGCTAGAAAAATATTAGTTGTTAAACTAAGCATAAGGTGGCTTAATGGCAGTCAACTGTTTATAGTCCATTGAAAATCATTTACCTGCCATCTTTGAATGTATTTCATAAGCAAATTTTATATTATTTAATCATTTTTATTTTATCATATGTTATCCTATTTTGTAATTTATAAGCAATGAATCCTAATTATCTATAAGATAAAAACACAGGCATTTAAATCTTGTCTAAAATGGTCTTGTGATTACGTACTATGGCAAGTAAAATTTGATTTGTGTTTCTTAAAGTTTTTTAATTTATAAAATATTTGATTTGATGTTGCATAGCATTTAAGTTATCAAGTAAAAATGTGAATGAAAATTCTTATTTCTGGACTTTCAGTGTCAAGATGTCAGAGTGAGGCAGGAACTTCCTGAATTCCTCTCAAATTTTCCTCCAAACAACTTGAAAACTGCCTCAGAACTGATTTAAGAGCAGGTAAAGCACATTACCATCACAGCATGAAAGACCAATCTCACAGGGGTGGGAGGGGAGCAAGATACTAGGGCAGCACCAGCAGGCATCATAGCAGGGGGCTGTAGCAAGGCTCCAAGCCCTGGTGCAATGCAATCTGCCTGCAACATCCTGCCTTCCTACCAGCCAGCAGCCCCAAGGCAAGTCAGCAGTCTGTGCAGGAAAACAAAGCCCCACCCCATGGCCCCCAGCACAGGCCACCAGTAAGTCCTTGACTCCATTGCTGACCAATGGTGAGACCACACCTCTGCGGTCAGCTAGTAGCAAGACTCCAACCCCTGGGTTGGCCAACAGAGAGATCCAGCCTCTAGGGCCAGCCAAAAGAGAGGCCTTGTCTCCATAGCAGTATAGCAGCAAGGCCCTGTCTGTGGGGCATGCAAGCAGTAAAACCTTACACCTATGGGAGGCCAACAGGGAGGACCCCCACCAGAGCAATCCAGCAGCTAGGCCCTGAAGCCCGGGGAAAGCCAGCAACAAGGCCCTGAGCTTTGGCACGAGAAGCTTGGGACAGTGCAGGAGCAGAGCCCATTTCTCACATAAAAATACCAAGTCACAGAGAGGCAAAAAAAAAAAAAAATTGAAGGGAAAAAAAGAATCTGACTAAAGAAAGCTACTATAGCAACAGGGAGGATCAAAGCACAAACTTAGAAGAGGACAGAAGTATCAAAATTGCTATATGTAAAGCTTCAAAGAAAAATATAATTTGGTTCAGGCCTGAATAAAACTCTTAGAAGAGCTTAAATGGATTTTTGAAAGCAAATTAGAAAAGTAGAAGAAAATTGGGAGAAAATGAGAGTAATGCAAGAAAATCATGGAAAAAAAGAGTCAACATCTTGGCAAAAGAAACACAAAAATGGAAACAGATATACAGGAGAGGATTCTGGGAATGTGGCAGAGTAGGTCAGAAAACTTGCAGCACTCCAAATTTCCTCCACAAAAAAAAAGACAGAACATCATCTCAAAGCCACAGAAATAAACACAAGGTAAAGCAGTTGTTCTCCTAAGACAATTTGAGAAGACCCCAGGAAAGACCTGACCTCCAGGGGCAGAGGTATGGCCTGAGTGGAGTGCAAACACTTCCATGCTGACACTGCAGAATCAACAAACAATAAGCCCTGGGGGAAGCTGGGTTGAGAGGCAGCATCAGCCTTGGAAACTTTCATCTCCCAGAAAGTGTGGAGGTCTTAACAGCTAAGCAGGAGAAGATTGAAGGACTTTCCACTGTTGAGGGACACCAAGCACAGCTGTGCTGACCAGACATGCCCTGGCTGTGGCTATGGGGAGAAGGAGCTAGAACAAACCTGGTAAGTGCAGTAGAGAGAGGACAAGGGCCCTTGCAGGAGAGCAGAGTCCCTGATTTCAGTTCTGGGGCAGAGAGGACAGCTGTAGTTTGCAGCCACCCAAGCAACCACAGGGAGCAAGATTATTTGTGGGACAGTGTGGCTAGGTGCCCTTGTCATGACTTAGGAGTGGAGGGCTCAAGGCTGAGCCCTGAGATAGATGTCAGAAAATAACAATGAGAAGGACCTGAGGCTAGGGGCATCGTTCTCTATACCTTGGAACTACAATTTGATTACACCAATAGCTGCAAAAATAAAATAAAACAAAAAATAAATTAAAAATGAGTAAGCAAAGGAGAAAGAACCCAACCATCAATAGTTACTATGGGGATAGAGAAGAGAAGATCTGGGTTCATATTCAGAGGAAGAAAATGGAGCTAAAGAAAAATTCACTCTTTTTTCCAATGAGAAACATCAAATGGTCCCAAGCACAAAAAAGAGTTCTTGGAAAAACTTAAAAAGGGCTTTAAAAAATCAATTGAGAGAAATTGAGGAAATAATAGGAAAAAAAAATAAGAGCAATCAAAGAAAATCAAAAAAATTGAAAGGAAGTCAAGGATGTCAACAAACTGAAAGGAAAGTCAACAAACTGGAACTAGAGAATCAAACACTTAAGGAGGAAAATAATTCCTTGAAAACTAATAATTCCTTGAAGCTAATAATGTTCCAAGACACCAAGAAATCATAAAACAAAATTGAAATAAGGAAAAAATAGAAGATAAAATAAAACATTGCTGAAACGTTTTATCAGAAAAATAACCAATCTGATGAACAGATCAAGAAGAAGTAATATAAGAGTAGTTGGACTACCTGAGAATTGAGATTTAAAAAAATAATCTTAATTCATTATTACAAGAAATTATCAAAGAAAATTGCCCTGAAGTTCTAGAACAAGAAGGCAAGTAGAAATAGGAAAAAATCCACCAATTGCCAGAGATCCCAGGAGGAAAATTTATAGGAATATCATAGCTAAGTTTCAAAGCTCCCAAGTTAAGGGGGAAATATTGGAAGTAGCAAGAGAAAAAACAATTTAAATATCATGGAGCTACAATAAGTATTGCACAAGACCTAGTAGCTACTAAGTTGGAGGACCTTAGAATACTATGTTCCATAGAACAAAACAGCTGGGATTACAACCAAGGATAGCTTATCCAGAAAAGTTAAGTGTAATCCTGAATGGGGAAAAATGGATATTTAATGAATTCAAAGACTTTCAGGTATTTGTGACAAAAACAGCAGAATTTAAGGGAAAAGTCACATATAACATCCAGGAGAACTATATGGTAAACATTAAAGACCAATTATAAGTGACTCAATAAGGTCAAATTGTTTACTTTGTATATGTGAAAATATTAGTACTCTTATGATTGTCATCATTATTCAGGTAGTTTGAAAGAAAGCATGGGCTGTGCTGAGTATGATGGGGTGTTTAAAAAAATAAAACTGTGCATGGAAAGATACAAAGGAGTAATTATTTTATACAAATGAGGCATCAAAATGGAAAAATTGATATTTAAGAAGCTAGTAGGGGAAGGATGGGTAGTGCTAGAACCTTACTCTCATCAGGAATGGGTTAAAGAGGAAACAACATATATATCTAGAAGGGTATAAAAGTCTTCTAAATTCAGAAAGAAATAAGAGAACAAGAGGATAAGGTGGGGGGAGAAGATAAGGAAGGAACTCTTAGAGGGGTGGATAGGTTAAGGAATAGGAGGAAGAGGTAGCAGGTAGAAGTAAAGCAAAGGAGTGAAGTGGAATAGGGTAAATAGGGTGAGAAGGATAGTGAAGAAAAATAAAATGGAGGGAAATACACAAGTAACTGTACCTTAGAATGTGAATACACACACACACACACACACACACACACACACATCTAATCGTAGACTTCTTTAGGGTTGGGGGGGTCAAGGGAACAGAAAAAATAAAGTAAAAAGTGTGCAAGAGAGAACAAAAGAAAACTAACAAGGAAGTAAAGAAAAGCTGGGAAGCTTTGCAAACAATGTATAGTATTTATTATATCGGTTTTTTCAAAATGGAAATTTATTTTTTTACATTGAACCTTCTCTTATGGTCTGCTGTATGCATGGCAATTTTTTTTCTTTCCTCATTTTGTATTTAAGTGTAAAATTTTAAATTTACCAAAAAAAAGAAACAATGAAAACAAAAAAAGAAAAAATGTATACAAAAATTCACCAAAGAAAATGACTCCTTCAGAAACAGAATTGGACAAATGGAAAAAGAGATACAAAAGCTCACTGAGGAAAATAATTTTAATAATTAGAATTGGGCAAGTAGAAATTCCAGGAGACATCATGATACAATAAAACAAAATAAAGAGATAAAAAATAAAAGAAAATGTGAAATTTCACAACAGAAAAATAACAGATCTGGAAAATAGATCCAGAAGAGATGATTATAAAATTATTAGACTGAAAGCCATGATTTTCTTAAAAAGTCCTGGACAATGTCTTTCAAGAAATTATTAAGAAAAACTGCCCTGATAATCCTAGAACCAGAAGGCAAAACAAAATTTAAAAGAATCCACCATCTAAAAGAGATCCCAAAATGAAAACCCTTAGGAATATCATATGCAAATTCCAGAGCTCCAAGGTCAAGGAGTAAATATGGTAAGTGATAGAAAGAAATAATTCAAGTACTGAGGAATTACAATCAGGATTACACAGGATTTAACAGCTACCACATTAAAGAACCAGAGGACTTGGAATATGATATTTCAGAAGGTAAAGGAGTTAGGATTACAACCAAGAATCACCTACCCATCAAAACTGAATATAATTCTTTAAGGAAAAAAATGGATATTTAATTAAATAGAGGTGTTTCAAACATTCCTAATTAAAAAACCATAATTGAATAAAAAAGTTGATCTTTGAATACAAGACCCAAGGGAAACATTAAAAAGGTTAAAAAAAAAGCAACAAGGAGAAAACATAAAAGATTCAATAAGGTTAAACTGTTTAAATTTTTGTATAGCAGCTGCTGTTTGTCCTTCATTCTCCAAGAGGACCATGACATCATGGAGGTGATCTCATGAAGTTCAATGAATTGGATTTTTTTCTGTTTTTTTTTTTCTCTTAAAGACCAGCCTTAATCCCAAATCACTCTGATCCCAGACCAAGTCCTATTTGGCCACTGTTTGGGCCCTGATTGGCTCAGAATGAATGTAAATAACAATTGTTTCTATTTTTGCTAGAAACAAGGTCTTCCCCTCCCAGATGTTTTTTTTCTTTTGACTCATTCTTTGACTCATTTTATTAAGCCTTAATCACTGAATGGGTGCTACCTCAGTCAAAATGACACCTGTTAAAACCTTAGCTTGAAAAGCCAAGGTCCCCCACTGTGTCCTAGGCCATCTTCAAGTGTCCTGATCCATATCTGGTCACTGGACCCACATGACTCTGGAGGAGAAAGCAAAGCTGGTGACTTTACACAGCCCCCCCCCTCTATATAGCAAGCTAATATTTGAAATTGTTAACAACATTATTACTCTAAGGGCAATTAGAAGGAGTATATATAAACAGGGAGTGTGGAAATAAGGTGACTTTGATGGGATGATATCTTCCCCCCAAAATAAAATAAGGTGGGGAATAAGAAGATTACACTGGGAGAAGGAGGGGGCAGATAGAAAAGGATAGATTATCTCACATAAAAGAGGCAAGAAAGAGCTATTATAATGGAAGGGGTGTGGTTGGCAAATCTTGACTCTCACTCTCATCAAAATTGGCTCAAAGAAGGAATAACATACACACTCAGTTGGAAACAGAAACCTATCTTACCCCAAAGGACCGGAATAAGAGAAATGGGGAGGGAAATGATAAAAGGGAGGGCAGATTGGGGAGATGGTAAGGAGAAGGAAAACATCTGTGAGAAGGAATAAGGTGAGGGGAAGAGAGCGAGAGGAGAGAGAGAGAGAGAGAGAGAGAGAGAGAGAGAGAGAGAGAGAGAGAAATTGGATGGAAAGAAATACACAGTCAGTAATCATAGCTGTGAATGTGAAAGGGACGAACTCACTGATAACACAGAAGATATCAGAATGGATGAAAAACCAGAATCCAACAATAATGTTGTTTACCAGGAACACATGTGAAACACAGAAACACACAGAGAGTAAATGTAAAAAGCTGGAGCAGAATCTATTATGCTTCAGCAAAAGTAAAAAAAAAAAAAAGCAGGAGTAGCAATCATGATCTCAGACAGAGCAAAAGTAAAAGTAGATCTAATTTTAAAAATATAAGAAAGGAAACTATGGGGGACCCCACCCTCTTGGGACAAGATATAACTAACAAGAAATAAACAAGAAAGAAGTTAAGGAGGTGAATATAATTCTGGAAAAGTTAGATATGATAGAACTCTAGAGAAAATTAAATGGAATATAGAAAGCAATATACCTTTTATCAGCAGTTCATGGCACTTATACAAAAACTGACCATGTATCACAACCAAATACAGAAAAGCAGAAATATTAAATATATCCTTTTCAGATCATAATGCGATAAAAATTACATTCAATAACAGACAATGGAAAGAAAGATTAAAAACTAACTATAAACTAAATAATCTAATCTTAAAAAATAAGTGGGCCAAAGAACAGATCATAGAAATGATTGATAGTTTCATTAAAGAGAATAATAACAATAAGACAACACACCAAACTCTATGATGCAGCCAAAGCAGTACTTAAGGGAAAATTTACATCTTGAAATGCTTACATCAAAAAAAAAAATAGAGAAAGAGAAGATCAATGAATTGTCCTATTAAAAGGACAAATTGAAAATCCTCAATTAAAATCAAATTGGAAATCCTGACAATGAAAGGAGAAATTAATAAAATTGACAGTAAGAAATAATAAATAAAACTAAAAGCTGGTTTTATGGGGGGAAGCAATAAAACAGATAAACCATTGGTTAGTTTAATTTTTAAAAAAGAAGAAAACCAAGTTACAAGTATCAAAAATGGAAAGGGTAAATTCACCACAAATGAAGAAGGAATTAAAAAAATATTAGGAGCAATTTTGCCCAATTATATGCCAAAAAAATTTATAATCTAAATAAAATAGATAAGTATCTACAATATATATGTATAAAATTTCCCAGATTAACAGTAGAGGAAATAGAATACTTCAATCTTAGAAAAAGAAGGAAAAAAATCACCAGGACCAGAGGGATTCACGAGTTAATTCTATGAAACAGTTAAAGAACAATTAATCCCAATACCATATAAAATATTTGGAAGAAAGAGGTGGAGTCCTCCCAAATTTTTCTGACACAAATATGGTACTGATACCTAAACAAGGAAGAACCAAAAAAAATTATAGACTAATTTCCCTAATGATTATTGATGTAAAACTTTTAAATTGAATACTAGCAAGCAGATTCCAGCACTATATCACAAGATTCACATAGTTTGACCAGGTGGGATTTGTGCCAAGAATGCAGAGCTGGTCAAATATTAAGAAAACTGTCAGCATAATGAACCATATCAATAATGAAACCAACAGAAATCATATGATTATCACAATAGATATAGGAAAAACTTTGGCAAAATAGAATGCCCATTCCTATTTGAAAACAAAAACAAAAACAAACAAACAAACAAAAACACCTTGCGAGCTTAGGAATAAAGGGAGCTTTCCTTAAATTAAGAAGTAATATTTATCTAAAACCATCCACAAGCATTATTTGTAACACCAATTAGCTAAAAGCCTTCCCAATACAATCAGGGGTTTAACAAAGATGCCTATTATCACCATTATTATTCAACATTATACTGGAAATGCTAGCTATAACAATAAAAGAAGAAAAATTGAAGGAATTATGATAGGCAATATGGAAACAAAATTATCATTCTTTGCAGGTGATATAATGGTATACTAAGAGAACCCACTAAAAAACTACTTGAAATGATTAAAAACTTTAGCAAAGTTACGGAATATAGAATAAACCCACATAAATCATTAGCGTTTCTATGCATAACAAATGAAGTCCAGCAGCAAGAGTTAGAAAGAGAAATTCCATTAAAATAACTGTAGACAATATAAAATACCTGGGAGTCTATCTGCCAAGACAAACCCAGGGACTACATGAACACAATTACACTAATAAATTTCTTTTTACACTAATAAAGTCAGAACTAAACAATTGGGGAAAATATTAATTGCTAATTGATAGGCCAAGCCAATATAATAAAAATGACAATTCTACCTAAATCGATCTGTTCAGTGCTATATCAATCAAACTACCAAAAAATTATTTAAAAGAGCAAGAAAAACTAATAACAAAATTAATCTGGAAGAACAAAAAGACAAGAATATCAAGGGAATCAATGAAAAAAAATGTGAAAGAAGGTGGTGTAGATCAGATCTCAAACTGTTTTATAAAGTGGCAATTATCAAAATAGCCTGGTACTAGCTAAGAAATAGAATGTGGATCAGTGGAACAGATAAGGACACAATATATTGTAGTAAATGACCATAGTAATCTAGTATATGATAAACCCAAAGATCCAAGCTTTGGGGAAAAAAATTCATTATTTGACAAAAACTGTTGGGAAAACTGGAAAACGGTATGGCAGACACTGGATATAGACCAACATCTCACACTGTATATCAGGATTAAGGTCAAAATAGGTACATGATTTACAGATAAAATGTGATACCATAAGCAAATTATAGGGGCATGGAATAGTTTACCTGTCAGATCTATGGAAAAAGGAAGAATTTAGACCAAACAAGATATAGAGAACATTAAAAGAAGTAAAATAGATAATTTTGTTTCCATAAAATTAAAAAAAATTTTGCACAAACAAAACCAATGCAACCAAAATTAGAAAGAAAACTGGGTGAGAAAATTGCAACAAGTATCTCTGATAAAGGCTTTATTTTTCAAATATATAGAGAACTGAGTCAAATTTATAAAAATACAAGTTGTTCACCAATTGATAAATGGTCAAAGGATATGAACGAGCAGTTTTCAAAGAAATTAAAGCTATCTATAGTCATATGAAAAAATGTTCTAAATCACTATTGACTAGAGAAATTCAAATTAAAACAATTCTGAGATACCAAATCACTCTTATCAGATTGGCCAATATGACAAAAAAAAGGAAAATGATAAATGTTGAAGAGGATGTGGGAAAACTAGGACACTACTGTTGGTGGAGTTGTGAACTGATCCAAAAATTCTGGAGAGCATTTTGGAACTATGTCCAAAGTGCTATAAAACTGTGCATACCTTTTGACCCAGCAATATCACTGCTAGGTCTATATCTCAAAGAGATTTTTTAAAAAGGGGTGTGGGGTAATGGTGGGAAGGACCTATACGTACAAAAATATTTATAGCAGTTCTTTCTTGGTGGCTAACTGGAAATTGAGGGGATGCCCATGAATCAGGGAATGACTGAACAAGTTGTGGTATATGGTTGTGAAGGAATTTTATTGCATTTTAAGAGATGACAACCAGGATGATATCAGAAAAACCTGGAAAAATTTACATGAATTAATGCAAAGTGAAGAGAGCCAGGACAATGTGGTATACAGTAATAGCAATATTTTACAATGAAGAACTTTGAATAACTTAACTATTCTCAGCAATACAATAATCCAAGACAATTCCAAAAGACTCATGATAAATCATGCTATCCATCTGCAGAGAAATTGTTGATGTTATCTGAAAATAGACTGAAGCATACTATTTTTCACTTTCTTTTTTATTCTTTTTTATGTTTGAGTCTTCTTGTACACAATGACTGAGATGGAAATGTTTTACATGGTTGCACATGTATAACCTATGTCAGGTTGCTTACTGTCTCAGAGATGAAGGATGGCAGTGATGAAGGGAGGGAAGGATAAAATTTGGACCTTAAAACTTTAAAAAATATATTTTAAATTGTTTTAACATGTAATTGGGGGAAAATAAAATATTATTTAAAAAAGAAAATTTTTATTTCTTAGTAAATTCAGTTATTTTATTTTCACTAGAAATTATTGTGATTAAGAGTCTTAAAAAGAATGGTGACTAATCCCACTTTACCTGTATTATAGATTAAGGAACAGCTTCTTTAAGGAAGCTATGCACATGCTTACTGTATTTCAATGTTTTCTTTAGACTGTGTAGATAACCCGTAGTTTTTTATTTGTTTTGGAAACAGAAAACAGTGTACTTCTCAAATGTGTCAAACTTTCTAAACTTGAATACCAACTGTGATATGTTATCAGAATTACAAGATGATTGAGTGGAAGAGTTCCCTGTGGTTGAAAAACTAATTTTTCCCCCCTCAGGAGGCTGTTGTGATAGAGTGTAGCAATAATGTATCTCTACCATTGCTAGTGGATGTTTTGTATGTAACTGGGGACAGACAAAATCAGAAAATAATAAATGCAAGGAAAGAAGAGCCTTGAGATTTTAAATCTTAAATTTAAAGGATTAAAAAAATGCCTAGAGGATACTGGAATATCCTAATGATGAAAGAAGAAAGAAGGGTTGTGACTTTAACTCAGAAAACTTGCATTACATTATCTTTTCATCTGAGACCCATTTGGTTATGTTATGAAATAAAATTGCTGAGTAGGAATGTTCAGTCTTTAAATTGCTATGTAGTAAAAAGGATTTTTTTAACACCAGAAGAAGTCATAGGTTGTTGTATAAATAAGACAAGCATTTCTAGACTCAGATTAATTTTTGATGACTTCAACATTCCACAACATCATTATATTAGGCAGCACAATTCCATCTCTGGTTGATGGGCAGAAAAGTGGGCTGCTTGCCAGGTAGATATTTTCATGACTCCCAGCCCCCGAAGATGATGTGTTTTTTAGCTAATTCAATGAAGAGTGGGCTAAACTTTGGATCTAAATGAGACAATAGCTGCCTTTGCAGTGTCAGCAGAATGGTTTATGGGAATGAACTCTACATTTGGCAGAGAAACATGTGACCTTACAGTTGAGATTTTGTTATCCTGCCAACCGCGACTTGGAAAGCAGGACCTGTTCAGACTTTTTCCCTTTTCCCTTACATGGCATAGAAAATTCTTGACTTTAGCCAGACTCAGGAAGCTATTGAGCTTGGAAGCACAACTTTTTTTTTTTTTTTGCGACCACAAAAAGCTGGTCCTTTCAAGTCTGATAAATTCTGTTTAAAAAGGAAAATATAAACTGAATATTTAGAGATAAGTGAATCAGAAAAAAAGGGTTTTTTTTAATTCCTTATTTTAAAAATCCTTGGAATAGCTTATAAATTGGTTGGTTTTTTCCCCTGCCATTCAATGAAGACTGATTTGAAGATGAGCTCATTGCGGTAGAAAGTATTGAAAGTACATTTACCTCTTTGCTTCACAGACCTGCACAATCCTCATTTATAAAGTCAGAAGGCTGGATGAATTTCCTGGTTCCTCCTCCCTTTTACCCCTGAGATTCTGCTTGTGGAAAGGCTTGGTGTAGCTTTTGCACAATGCTCTTTTGCCTAGAATTCTGAGGATAATAAAAGAAGACAAGCACACTTGCCTTTTTTCTTAGAAATAATGGCTCCCTAGAAGAAACAAATCAGTTTGTGCCACATGCAAGAGTTCTGAAGAAAGAAAAAAAGACTCGATCTCAGCTAAAACAAAACAAAATTTTTTAATCTACTTCATTAATTATAGAGATCTATGATATAGCTTTTTAAAAACAACATAATTATATGAGTCTTGTGAATTTTTTGGCTTTAAAAAAATTATTGCATAAGCAACCATATTTTACCCTGGTTGAAGCATACCTTTCATACCACATATAACCAATATAAAATAATCTATTTCTTTTTTGTTTCTTTTTCCATCTGTTTTAATAAAAGGAGATCCTTATACTTTAAACTTACTATATCTAATAGCTATTCAATTTTCTTTTACTTTTATTTTTAGCTTATTTTTTCTAAACCTAATTAACAATAGAAATATAAGTAAAACTAAAAATATATGCACGAAGAGCAGGAACACCTTTTTGGTTTTATTAAACACTAAGTTTTGTGGAGACATTGAAAAATGGTAGTGCTTTCTCATTCAGTATTAGTTTCAGATACCTAAGAAAAAGTGAATATTTAGGAAATTTTTGTTAAGGAAATTAATTTTTATTTATTCAATATGAAATAAGAAAAAGCATTTCTAAGCTGACTAGGCAAAAAGCTCAATTTTATATAGAGTACTATCTTTATAGTTAAAAAAAAGCAGGGAGGGAGTTCTAGTAAATTTGTATATCATGTATAAGCCATTTACAAAGAATTCAGCATAACTTTAAAAGGAATAAAAGGTAAACTTCTTAAAAACCATTTCTGGGGAGCAAATTTCAATTCCAAATAGTATCATAGTCTTTATAAAAGGACTTTCAATAAAGAAACCATTGGTCTAGAATAATTACAATATTATATTCATTATATATTTTAGTGAAAAGTAATTGTACATTTCTCATAAGTTTAATGCCAAGTACTATCTTAGCAGGTAAATTGCTTTTTAATTTTTTTTCCTAACCTATTGCAATTTATTTGAATAAAAATTATATTTTTTATAAAATGCCTATATTTTGTTTTTGAAATAAAATAAATTATCATGATATAGGTTTGGACTGTAAGACTATTAGGATATCAACAGCAGCTTTATTAACTCATTATATAGTACTGTGTATTTCTCATGTTTATTTATATAAATTAAAGATTTTAGCACTAACCAAACTTGGCAAATACATCTATTTAGTGTTCTATGCTGTATCAATAAATTCTTAATCAGTTTTGTGAGAAATTCTTCCAAGTCCATATAATTAAAGTTAGTTCTTAAAATATTTGTCTTGAGCACAATCTACTTCTCATTCTTCTGCAGTAGATATACATTTAAACTTGTTTTTTCTTGTAATTTTGTAAGGAATATTCCTATTCACTATATACGTCTTACTAGATTTGTGTTTATCATTTATTTTCTCCCTTTTAAAATTACTGATTATTGATGTGACCAAACTTTTGTTACCTTTTAAACACATTCTATGCAAATATTTACTTTATACATATACATGCACAAGTATGTATGTATGCATGTGTGTGTGTTTATGCATGTATCTACACACATATACATTTATATTCACACACTCTTTTATATTGGAAAAATGCAGTTGAACTGCATGAATTGTACACAAGTAGTCTCATTCGAAATGCGTATTCTTGGATTGATATTAGGCTATTACAGGTTTTTTAAATAGTTTAATTTGATCAATAATTTAATTCTTCAACTACAACAATTTTATCAAGTATTTATAACAAATTCTGCATTAATAGGCAGATTGTGTATGATATTGCCAACTGGTACAAACCCGTAGATCCGATCTTGTGGTGAAATTGACTTCACAAGCTCGCCTCTTTGGGTCTGTGTCAGTATGGTAATCTAAAAAATGCTACATTACCATCCTGATGATATTTGGGGAGAAATATCACTAAACCTGTGATCCTATTAAATTAAGGAGAAATATTTACTCTTAAACATTATTCTTTTTGAGTTTGTTGTCATTCATACTATAAGTAAAAGAATATATGTTAGGACTTAGTTTTCAATCAGTTGGAAAATTTGTTTTGAATTCTAATGCCATGTCTAGTCAGTTGACTAAATTGACTAAACTAAAAGTTTTAAAAAGAACAAATAGAAAACATACCAGCAAAACATATCTGTATATGTCAGTGCCAATAACTGTAGTAACCACAGACTTAAGTAAATATTTTAAAAATATAACTAAATTTATGAGATTGTCAATAGTTTTTTTTTTCCTTCAACTCAGGGTGGTATTGACTTGAACTATAATAATTTTTCTTCAAATTTCAACAGGAATAATATCATAAGACTATATAATACATTAGCTGTATTTCACAAACAAGTGACTTCTCTAGCCATTGGACCAATCTAGGTATTGGTAAAATGTTGGGTTAATATAGTATTTTATATTTTGCCACCTATATCAATATTCATAGACCTTGCATATAATAACAGCCATATTTGAAGGAGCTATTGGAAGATACAATGAAGAAATTACATCATCTCTGGAAGTTGTGTGCATCCAGGTAGAGGTAGTAGGTTGTATGGTTTAGAGTTATACCCTGGGAGTTAACCGTACAACCTTCTAGCTTTCCTTGGGGCACACTTGAACCATCAGGAAGTCTTCATCATTTTAATATGCTGTCAAACTGTGCCAAAAGGTATTGTTCTAAGAGTTTGAAGAATAATTACTCTCATATTTTATTGGATTTGAAACAATTCCAGCTCTAGTGATTACTTAATTGCTTCATTCACTTTACTATTCAGTCAAAAATACGAGTTCGTTACCTGGTTCACAATCATTCTCTTGTCTGTATCTCCTGCCCTCATGCTAGGAGACTTCAACATATATATTTATACCCCTTTAATCATATGTATTTATAACAGGTCCTCAATACAATAATAAAAATTAACATTTATATAGTGCTTACTATGTATCAGAAACTTTTACAATTATTATCTCATTTCATCCTTACAACAACCCTGGGAGGTAAGTGCTGTTATTTCCCCATTTCACAGATGAGGAAACTGAGGCAAAGCACGGTGCCCAGGGTTGCACAGCTAGTAAGTGTCAGAGTCCACATTTGAACTTGGGTCTTCTAACTCCAGGCCCAGCATTTTGTCCACTCTGCCACCTAGTTGACCCTCATGAACTACTCCACATTAACTACACACAAAGATGACCTTGCCATAACCCACAAATGTTCTATTTCTATCTTCATGAATTCTAAAATCCTTTTATCTGGTTATGGTTTTTCATCTCTTCATCTTTGCCTATGTCTTACAACCCCTAAAGCTAATGCTTTTCTTCATCCTCATCATGACCAGAACTTCTCAGGTCTTTCTCAGCCCATCAGCCCTTATATTGGCTGCACTCTCCTCCCTTTCCTCTCTCAACTCCTTGGTGAACCAACTTAACCCTACACCTTTTACTCCTTTGCCTCCTTGTCCTAATAAATATCATGCCTTGTCAGGACCTACACCTGGATTATATCAACCTTCTTCACTTCCCCACTCTCCAATAAGATGGTCCTAGATCCTTCATATCATTAGCCCTTTCAACACATTCTCCAACCTCCTTCAACTCCACACCAGTTGCCTTGCTCCCATAAGGGTAACACTGCCCCCACCCTTTATAACTCCATGCTAGATGACTAACATGCTAGGAGGATTCCAACCTGAGGCCAGCTATATGATGAGTGAGTCCTTCCCTGGAACTTCCATACCCTGAGAAAGCTCAGACATCCTGTTCACTCTTTAATGTTGTTTGTTCTTCATTCTCGAAGAGGGCCATGATATCAGGAAGATGATGTCATGACTTGCAAGTGAATTGGATTTAAGTGAGACAGAGCTATGCAAAGTCACCAGCCTCACTTTCTCCTCTGGAGTCATCTAGGTCTAGTGGCAAGATATGGTTCGGGATCTTTACTAACGGATCACTCTCTGGCCTGCCTTCACCCATGCTGCTTAGCTCTCTGGAGAAGATAATTTTCCTGAACTCATTCAATGATAAGTTAGGAAAAATTTATTATCGTTATTATTATTATTGGTTCTTCTTTTTCTGTTTACTTTGTTTTGCATCAGTTCTTTGCATTGAGTCTTTCCAAGTTTCTCTGAAACCATCTCCATCATTATTTCTTAGAGCATACCAGTACTCCATCACATTTACATATTATGATTTATTCAGCTACTCACCAATTGATGGGCACCTTCCATCCCTCACTGCATTTCCAGTTCTTTGCCATGGCAAAAAGAGATGCTATAATTTTTTTTTCATCCTTATATAGAGTTTGTTTTACTTGAAACTAATCCTTCACTTATTCTATCCTCCCTCTAGTCCCCCTTCCTTTTTCCATTTCCTCCCAGTTTCCTTCTTGATCGAAATGTATTTATGTATCCTACCATGTGTATATATGTATGTTTATGTGCATTCTTCCCTCCTTTGTTCAGTTCAGATAAGAGTGAAATTAAAGGGTCACCTGATCCCCCCTTTCCTTCTTCCTTTTTTATATAAAGTTCTACTTGAATCCCAATATCCCCAAGTCTGTCTCTCCCTTCCCCATCCCCTTCCTCCAGTGTATTCCTCTTTCCCCTCTTTTTCCATGTTTTCATATAATTAACAGAACATAACAGAAACACTCGCAGGTTCTCTGTCTAATTAGACTCTATGACCCCTGATGATGATAGGGTTCTGAAGGGATATGTATCATCCCCCTTATTAGAATATAAATAGTTTATTCTTGCTTAGTTCTTTATGATTGCTTATGTTTACTTTTCATGCTTCTCATTACCCTTGTGTTTGCACTCCATAATAACCTTTTCATCTGGAATGCCTGGAAGTACTCTGTTTCATTAAAGGTACATTTTCCCCATGTAAGTCATTTGTTTTAGCTGCAATATAACTTATATTTCCTTCTATTTTTTCAGTCTTCTGACTTTGTTTTTAATGTATCCCATTGCATCATGTAGTCATTGGCTTTAAATTGGACCATTTTTATTTTGAGTGAATTTGTTACTTGGACAAGGTTTTGTACCTATTGTGTCAAGCTATTAATTCCCTTTCCAATTCTCCTATATTTCTCATTTTTCTCCTTAAGTGTGTTCTCATTCCTTTTATAAATATATATTTTAACTTTTTTAAAATGCTTGCGTTATCTCTTATAGAAATTCTAGTTGAGTGTTTTTCTTTGAAGCTTTGCTTATAAATATTCTAAAGTCATTCTCTTCTTTTGGATTTGTGTCTTGAGATTCCCTGTCACTATAATGACTTTTTACAGTGGGATTCTCCCTTTGCTCATCCTTGCAGCCTACTTCTAGACTTCAGACTTAATATTGGGGATGCGCTCTGATTCATTTCTTGAGGGAATATCTGAGCTGGCTTATTACAGATTTCTTGATTTCAGATGATTTTACTCCAGGGTTTCAGGGACAGACTGGAGACCTGCAAGCTTTTAGTACTCTTAAAGTATTCTGATCTGAGGCAAGGTCTGATTGCTACCCCTCCTGATCTGAGTTCTTCAAGTTCCTGGTCTGGTTGTCAGTCTGAGCAACAGTAGATGATCCTAGATTCAGTCCCTATCAACTAGCTGGAAAAGTCTGTTGGTTCAGAGTGGCAGAATTTTAAGTTCCACTGTGGTCTGGGATTTCTGCCCTGGTTATTCCTCTGACAGCTGGGCTAGAAGTTGGAACTGAGACCCATATCTACTCCTGGGGCCCAAACTACACCTTTGCTGCTTGCTACTGAACTTGCTCCTATCTAGGTACACTGTCCAGACTCTCCCCCCCCGCCCCGCCCACATGTTAGAGAATACTACTCATGTGGGCAGGTCCCCTTCTCAATCTACTCTGGATCGGTGATCCAGAAATGCTTCAATAAAGCTGCCAGTTGGCACCTGTCACCATTGTCATATAGGTCTGGGGGTGGCTTGTTATGGGACTGGGACAGCCTCTTGCCCTGGTGCAGAGCCTCTGTCTGGGTGCTAGAGTGTTCAGCATGTTGTGCTCCTGGCCTGATCTGTCCTTTGTCTCTGAAGACCTCTTTCTGTCTTCTTACACCAAGCTGGGCTGGAAAAAAATGATTCATTGTGACATTATTTGGCTTCTCCTCTATGAGGATTTAGTCTGGTATATTTTCTAGATCTGTTTGGAGGAGTTTTGTGGTGAGGGGCTCTGATGTATTGCCACCTACAGTTCTGCCGGCTTGGCTCTGCCTCCTTTTCTAATACTGTTGAATATACTAAGATCAAATACAAACTACTCTGACTTTTAAAGCCCTTTCTAACCTGGCCCCTTCCTATGTTTTCAGTCTTTGTACAATTTCCTCCTCTCCATATACTCTGTAATCTATTGACACTGGCTTCTTTGCTTTTCCTTGTACAAGACACTCCCTCTCCTTTCTCCTCGCATTTTTTCTTTCTTTCTTTCTTTCTTTCTTTCTTTCTTTTTTTGAGGGGGAGGGCGAGGCAATTGGGGTTAAGTGACTTACCCAAGGTCACACAGCTAATAAGGGTCAAGCGTCTGAGGCTGAATTTGAACTCAGGCCCTCTTGACTTCAGTGCCAGTGCTCTATTCGCTGCACCACCTAGCTACTCCTTTCTCTATGCATTTTCACTGACTTTCCCTCATGCTTGAAATGTTCTTCTTCCTCATCTCCTCCTCCTGGATTTCTTTTGTTTATTTTTTGCCTTGGCTAAAATCCTACCTTCTGCAAAAAGCCTTTCTTCATATTAGTAATATGCTCCCTCTGAGACTAACTCCAGTTTACCTTTTATATATCTTGTTTCTGCAATGTTGTTTGAATGTTGTCTTTCCCATTAGATTGTGAGCATCTTGAGAGCAGGTCTTCTGTTCATCAGTTAAAGGCCTTCATAATCTGATACCTTCCCACCTTTCACAATATAACTTTGCCTTTCTTTGTATTACCAATTCTTAACATGTGTATTGCACATAGTAGGTATTTATTACATCCTTGTTTACTTGAATTGACTATGACCCTGCGTCATACCTCACCAAAAAAAACTGTATTATTCGTTTGGAGGTCTCTTTTCTCCCCTTCTCCTCATTTCACATCATTTGACACCTTCTTGCACTATCTTCCCTTTCACACTGGTCTCAGATGAAAAGGAAACCTTTTTTGAAAAGATAAATCATGCTACATGGGTGTATGTTTTTTTTCCAACAAACTGACCAGCTATGCTCCTCACTTTCCCTTATCTCATTCTATATCTACTGGCTGCTTCCTTGATGACTACAATCATGACCATCTCGCCTCAGTTCTCTAAAAATCTGTCTCTTGATCCTACCATCCTTGCTAGGGATCGCCCTATATTTCTCCTCCCCTTTCGTAATGAAACTCCTCGAAAAAGCCATTGAAAAAACATAATCCCTCTTCCTTTTTTTTTTTACTCTTTTCAAAACCCTTTCTAATCTAATTTCTGACTTTACTGTACAATTGAAACTGCCCTCTCCAAAATTACCAGTGATCTCGTGATTGTCAAGCTCTTCTCCTGGTCCTGTTCCTCCTTAACATCCCTGAGGCATTTGGCCTATTATTTGCTTTCTTTCCCTGATAATTTTCTTTTCTATGTTTTTATAACACTATTCTCTCCTGGTTTTCCTCATATCTATCCAATCACTCCTGAGCCTCTTTTCCTGATTCTTCATCCATATTATGTCTACTAACCATAGATGTCATCCAAGGTTCTGTCTTGTTCTCTCTTTTCTTTTAACTCTATATCCGACATGGTTGTTTTCTCAGCTTCAATAAATTCAATCATTATGCCAATTATTCTCATATATACTGGAAGTAATCCAGTATAGTTGGATTGTAGAGGTGAGTAGGCTATAAGAAACCTTGAAATATAGGAAGGAACCAGATTATGAAGACTTTTAATTAACAAACAGAAAACTATATTTGATATTATATATCTTAGGTCACAAAAAAGGCAGAAAAATGAGCAAAATAAAACCAAGCCAAAAAAAAAAAAGAACTTAACTATAGAAAGTTACTTTGGTGACAGGGAAGATCAAGGTATAAACTTAAAAGAAAACAGTGTAAAAATAGCTATACGTGAAGCCTCAAAGAAAAACGTAATGTAATTTGGTCTCAATCCCAAAAAGAATTCCTGGAAGAACTTAAAAAGGATTTTGAAAAGCAAGTTAGAGAAATAGAAGAAAAACTGGGAAAAGAAATGAGAGTAATGGAAGAGAATCATGAAAAAAGAGTCATTAGTATGGGAAAAGATATACAAAAATTTACGAAAGAAAATAACTACCTGAAAAATAGAATTGGCCAAATGGAAAAGGAAGTACAAAAGTTTACTGAAAAAAATAATTCCTTAAAAATTAAAAAATGAGCAAGTGGAAGCTAATTGCTCTATGAGACATCAAGATATGACTAAACAAAATTTTAAGAAAGATAAAAGAAAATGTGAAATTTCTCATTGGAAAAAATAGACCTGGAAAATAAATCCATGAGAGATAATGTAAGAATTATTGGACTACCTGAAAACCATGATAAAAATAAAAAAAACCTGAACAACATCTTTCATGCCATGATATATTAGAACCAGAGGACAAAAAAGAAATTGAAAGAACCCACCAATCACCACCTGAAGGAGATCTCAAAATGAAAAGTCCTAAGAACATCATAAGCAAATTTCAGAGCTCACAGATGAAGAAGTACTGCAAGCATCCAAAAAGAAACAATTCAAATATTGAGGAACTACAGTCAGGATTACACAAGATTTGGTGGCTTCCACATTAATGAAATGGAGAACTTGGAATATGATACTGGAAGGTAAAAGAGTTAGGATTACAACCAAGAATCACCGACCCAGCCAGACCGAACATAATCTTTCAGGGAGAATATGGAAATTTAATGAAATAGATTAATTAATTAATTAGATTTATTTAATTAGATAGATTAATTAAAAGACCAGAGCTGAATAAAAAATTTTACCTCCAAATAAAAGATTCGAGGGAAACATAAAAAAGAAACAAAAAAGAGAAAATATAAGAAATTCAATAAGGTTAAACTGTTTATATTTCTATAAGGCAAGATAATATTTGTAACTCTGAGGAATGTTATAAGAGCCATTATAAGGAGTATATATAGGCAGAGGGTGTGGAGATAAGGTGACTCTGATGGAATGATACCCCTCCTCCAAAAAATAAAGGGATGAGAAAGAAAATTGTACTGGAAGAAGGAGGAGAGAGATTGAATGGTGTAAGTTATTCCACATAAAAGAGCCATGAAAGTGATTTTATAATGGAGGGGAAGATGGGGGGGGGAATTTTAGGGGGTGGTGGGCAAAACTTAAACTTTGCTCCCATCAAAATTGACTCAAAGAGAGAATAATATATACACTCAGTTGGATACAGAAATCTATCATACCTTGTAAGGAAGCAAAAAGGGATGGGGATAATAGAAGGGAGCTGGGAGACTGATAAAAGGGAAGATAGCATGGAGCATACAGTTAGTTATCATGACTATAAATGTGAATGGGATGAATTCACCCACAAAATGGAAGCAGATACCAGAATGGATTATAAAACAGAATCCTATAATATGCTATTTACAAGAAACACATTTGAAGCAGAGAGATACATATGGGGTAAAGGAAAGGGGCTGGAGCAGAATCTATAATACTTCAGCTCAAGCAAAGAAAGCAGGGGTAGCAATCATAATCTCAGACAAAGCAAAAACGAAAATAGATCTAATTAAAAGAGATAAGGAAGGAAACTATATCTTGCTGAAAGGTACCATAGACAATGAAATCATATTAATACTAAACATATATGTACCAAATGGTCTAGCTTCTATATTTTTGAAGTAAATTGAATGAGTTACAAAATGAAATAGATAATAAAATTATAGTAGGGAGGGACCTCAATTTTCCCCTCTCAGAATAAGATAAATCTAACAAAAAATAAACAAGAAAGAAGTTAAGGAGGTGAACAAAATTCTAGAAAAGTTAAATATGATAGATCTCAGGAAAAAAATTGAATGGGAATAGAAAGGAATATACCTTTTTCTCAGCAATATATTGCACTTACAAAAATTGGACACAAAATCCTCACAACCAAATGCAGAAAAGAAGAAATATTGAATGCATTTTCCCAGAGCATAATGCAATAAAAAATAGATTCAATGATAGACAGTGGGAAGAAAGATTAAAATTTAATTGGAAATTAAATAATCTAATCCTGAAAAATAAGTGAGTTGAAAAACAAATCGTAGAAACAATCAATAACTTCATTATAGAGAATGATAACAATGACACAGCATACCAAAATTTATGGGATGCAGCCAAAGCAGAAATTTATATCTCTGATTGCTTATATTAGTAAAATAAAGAAAAAGGAGATCCATTAATTGGGCATGCAACTAAAAAAACTAGGAAAAGGACAAGTTGAAAATCCCCAATTAAACATCAAATTGGAAATCCTAAAAATCGAAGGAAAGATTAATAAAATTGACAATAAGAAAACCATTGAACTAATAAATAAAACTAGAAGCTTGCTTTATGAAAAAAATAATAAAATAAATAAACCATTGGTTAATTTGATTTTTAAAAGGAAAGGAGAAATTCAAATTACTCATATCAAAAATGAAAGGGCTGATTTCACCAACAATGAAGAGGATAGTAAGACAATTGTTAGGAGCTATTTTGCCTGACTATATGCCAATAAATTTGACAATCTAGATGAAATGAACGAATATCTACAAAAATATTAATTATCCAGTTTAACAGAAAAAGAAATAAAATACTTAACCCCATCTTAGAAAAATAAATTGGACAAGCCATCAATAAACTTCCTATGAAAAAATCCTCAGGACCAGATGGATTCACAAGCCATTTCTACCAAACATTTAAGGAACAATTAATCCAATTACTATATAAACTATTTGAAAAAATAGGCAAGGAGTCCTACCAAATTCCTTTTACAACATAAATATCAAGGACATTAAGGGAATTAATGAAAAAAATGTGAAGGAAAGGGGTCTAGCCATACCATACTTCAAACTGTACCATAAAGTTGTAATTATCAAAACATTCTGGTACTGGCTAAGAAACAGAGTAGTGGATCACTGGAATAGATTAGATACAAATTACATTATAGTAAATGACTATAGTAATTCAGTATATAATAAACCCAAAGATCCAAGCTTTGGGGACAAAAATTCATTATTGGACAAAAACTTTTGAGAAAACTGGAAAACAGAGTGGCAGAAACTAAGTATAGACCAATATCTTACACCATTTACCAGGAAAAGGTCAAAAGGTACATGATTTTCACCCAAAGAGTGATGCCATAAGCAAATTAAGAGAGCATGGGATAGTTTATCTGTTAGATATATGGACAAGGAAGAATTTAGGACCAAAGAAGATAGATAGAACATTACAAAATGTAAAATAGATCATTTCAATTATATAAACTTAAAAAGTTTTTGCACAAACAAAGCCAACACAACCAAAATTATAAAGAAAGCTGAAAACTGGGAGGAAATTTTGCAACAAAAATCTGATAAAAACCTCATTTCTCAAATATATAGAGAACTGAATCAAATTTATAGGAATACAAATTGTTCCCCAATTGATAAATGGTGAAAGGATATGTACAGACAGTTTTCAGACAAAGAAATCAAAACTATCTATAGTTATATGAAAAATGCTCTAAATCATTATTGCTTAGAAAAATACAGATTGGCTCTCAAATTGGCTAATATGGCAAAAAAGAAAATGGTAAATGTTGGAGGGAATGTGGGAAAACTAAGGCACTAATACATTGTTGGTGGATTTGTGAACTGATCCAACCATTCTAGAGAGCATTTTGGAACTATGCCCAAAGGGCTATAAAATTGTATAAAATTTTGATCCAGCAATACTACTGCTAAGTCTAAATCTTAAAGGCATATATAAAAAAGGGAAAAGGACCTATTTATACAAAAAATATTTATAGCAGCTCTTTTTGTTGTGACTAAAAATTAGAAACTGAAGGGATGCCTATTAATTGGGGAATGACTAAAAAATCATTGCAGTGGAATATTATTGTGCTATAAGAAATGACAAGCAGGATGATTTCAGAAAAACATGGAAAGACTTACATGAACTGATGCATACTGAAGTGAACAGAACCAGGAAAATATTATACACAATAACGGCAATATTGTTGGATGAAGAATTGTGAATGACCTAGCTATTTTCAGCAATACAATGATCCAAGACAATCCCAAAGGACTAATGATGAAGCATTACTATCCACCTCCAGAGAAAGAACCGATATTGTTTGAATGCGGACTGAAGCATGCTATTTTTCACTTTCTTTTTTCTTTTATTCATATCTTCTTGTACAGAATAACTAATGTGGAAATGTTTTACACAAACACAATTGGCTAACTTCACATAGAATTACTCACAGGGCGGAATAAAAAAAAAAAGGTTGCTGTTCGAAGCCTGGTTAGGTCTCTTTAGTATTCTATGGGCTTTTGGTCAGTTTCACTTTGCCCCTTGATAGTTTTAACTTATAGATACATTTTGGGTATGCAAGGAATTGAAAATTGTTTGAGGTTTTCCTGGAATTATAAGTATGAAGGAATAAGATTTCAAAAGGCAATCTGATGATTCTCTGGTTTTAATCAAGCCAGAGATTAACTGCTAATCAGAATATAGGTGAATAGTAGGTAAAGTCAAGTAAGATAGATTTAGCCACATGGATTCTCTAAATGTATAGACACAACTTGTATAGACAGATATCTTTGGAATCCTGAAGAAGCTCATCCCTTTCCAGATAAGACTGTGATTTCCACCTCGAATGGAGCAGGAGAGAAGCCATGGCTAGACATTTGTTTCTTACCTTGCTTACCTCTAAGACAGGTATTGATACAGAATTATACCTATCTGATCCCTCAAATATTAGTAGTCTGTATCATAAGGAAAGCTTTCTCTCTTGTAACTCTTAAGAGAAAATATAGCCCTTACCTTACACAAACACCAGCTTAGCTCTCTTCCACAAATGCTGATTATACAAAAGACCATCATAAATAGTGTATATCAAACTAATTTATCCAAGCAAACAGAAATCAGAGAAGTTAAATATATTAGAAAACATCAAAGATTAACAAGAGCAAATGAATGCTTCAGTTGTGAGTGAGATGAGGATCCAGCTAAAATCAAGAAAGGGAGGGCCAGATCTCACCCAAGTAGGTCCATTTTGTTTATGGCTGTAAGCTGGAAATTGGAGACATATTGATGAGCTGGCTTCCCCTACATATCTGCTTCCTGAAACATAGTAGGCAATTGATAAATGCCTGTTGACTGTCTGTTTCTTTCTTTCTAAACATTGTCTAAATAATTTCTCTGGAATCACACCTCTTTCTTCTAAGAAGCTCTGCTCTAATTAAATTCCTTGGGCAGGCATGAAGCATTGCTTCAGCATTCACTCCACCAATTAAATCACATCTCTCTGTCTCTGTCTCTGTCCCTCTGTCTCTGTCTCTCTGTCTGTCTCTCTGTTTCTCTCTCTCTGTCTCTCTGTCTCCCTTCCTCCCTCCTTCTCTCTCTCTCTTGCTCTCTCTCTCTCGCTCACTCTCTCACTCTTTCTCCCTCTCCCTCTCCATGTGAAGCATTCTGCAAAGAACTGATGATCCTCACCCTACTCATCTGCAAATAGGGTAATACTTATATTGAACTAGAAGCTACCTCTCAACTTCTTCCCACTGCTGCTAAATCTGACATCAGGAACCAAATAAAATTATGCCTAATCTGTCTTCCAAATCACAACTTTTCAAATGCTTGAAGGCATCTGCAACTCTCATCTTCATATGTTAAATATGAAGCTATCACACAGGGCTGAATACAGCAGAAATATAAGCTTCCATGTTGTGTATACCACCTTCTATTAAGGTAGCCTGACATAACATTAATTTTTTTTTACCACAGTGTTGACATTTAGAATTACAGCTACTCACTGCAATAACTGAAATTAGGATTTTTATATGCATTCTAGGAGTTTTAAAATGAAGAGACTTGAGAATTTCCCCCTACTGGGCAGCAAAAAGTGGCATAGTGCATACAGCACTGGACCTGGACTAAAGAAAACCTGAGTTCTGATCTAGTCTCAAAAGCTTACTAGCTACATGACTTTGGGCAATCCCTTACTTTTGTTTGCTTTAAGTTTCCTCAACTGTAAAATGGAGATGATAGTAGCACCTTCTTCAGAATTACTATAAGGATCAAATGAGATATTTGTAAAGCATATAGCACAATGCCTGGCAGATAGCAGGCACTTAATAAATGTTTTCTTTTTTTCCTTCCTGCACATATGATGATGCTTCTTTTATCACCCTGACTTCCCCATTCCTCAATGAACTCAAATCTCATGTGCTACTTTACTGTAAGTAATACACGAGAAAGGTCACACTCTGAATTTCACCATTACCCATAACTGTTCCAAGTTCATGATAAAAAAAAATGTGATATTCCTATATGACTTTAATCTTCTATTATTCCATCTCTCCCTGTGTCTCACTTTCCTTAATCTATCTGGTGTGTGTGTGCGTGCGCACGTGCGTATGTGAATGTAAGAGTGGGAAGAGTTGGTCAGAACTTACTTAATTAGTTGAGTTCCCCAACCCAGCTGATGAAATTAGAGAAGGAGCACATAATAGAGATAATGAATTATTGTGTTCTGAAAGAAGGTCTTATAATAAACCATCAGTGAGCTTTATCAGAAGTTCTCTTAGGAAAATGTATGGAATCAGAGGACAGATAACTATTGATTGGGAAAGGATCAAGCGCAACACTGATGATCTTTAAAAAAAAAAAGACAGAAAGAAACAAGACACCCTACCTAAGGAGGGAGCCAGGTTGGGAGGTGGTTCAGATAAGAATGACGTCCGGTGATTGAGAAGAGTACCAGCTAGGAAAGAAGAACCCACCACTAAAAGTAAACCATTCCTCACCTCCTCCTCCATACCCCATTTGCCATAGCATTCTACAGCTGAACTTCTTAGAAAGGACCACATCTAGCAGAAATCAAACCAAGTAGTCAAGGCAAGATACACCTATAAGTATAACCTCTGGTAGTTGAAAAGTGGGGCAGCCCCAGCCATTGGGAGTTGAGCTACAGAGAACAGGGCCAGGGAGTCCGGTGAGTCACCTCCTCAGCAGAATCATCAGGTCCACAGGGAGCAGCAAAAAAAGTCACCATGAGATGGGAAAAAGTCCCAGAAGCTTCAATTGTCTAGGCCATATTCCTTATCTCTCTCTCTCTCTCTCAACATATATATATATATATATATATATGGATATGTGTGTGTGTTGGGGCAGGGGGAATGTTTTATTAATTAATTGTTTTTATGCCAATTCAGTAAACACCTTTGCTTAGAGTGAATTATGTCCTCTGGCTGACTACTAAGGTAAGTATATCAATGGGGGTTCATGTGCTCATGTGCTATAGACAACTGTTTGCAATGAAGACCTGCAGAATGCCTTGAACCAGGAGGTAACCCTTCCCCTGGGGACCCAAACTCTGAGTCCTCTACGATTTTCATAATACTGCTCTCTCTCCAGTCACCCCCTCACCCCCACTTATGAAAGATGTTTTGATCTTGAGAATCCTTCATGGATTCCAAGCTTAATGTTCTTAGAGAACTGCACATAAAACATGTTTTTTTTTAATCTGGCTGTTTGGTGAAGAGTTCTAAGCAATTTTTGACCAAACTCTTCCTAGTCATTTTCAAAATCTCACTTTGGTACAACATTTTGTGGTGAATATTTAGAGGAAAATCTTTGGAATTTACTCCATTTCTGATGAAATTCAGATATTAAGGGATCAGGTTTCCAGTTGCACACAATGACTGTCATTTTCATTAGCTTTTAGAAAGAGATATTTATTGAAATGATATAGAAAGAAGAGTTCATACAAAACATTCTCCCCATGAGTCTGAGATATGTTCTTCCAAAAGTAAATACTTCTCTCCCAACCCTATAAAACTCCCTCAACCACCAGTAAACTAGTTTGTTATTGGAAACTTATGCTAGAAAGCTCTTGACAAAATGCTCCTACTGGAATGCTTGACTCAATTCCTCCAACCAATCCCCAAACTTCCCTGAATGGTATTAATCAGTGATTTTAGTACTGTGATTTAGAAGAGTAATTTTAGTTAGTATTTTAATCTTTCCATTTGACTAAGGACCTGTTCATATCTAGTTTACACCTTTTGGTTGATTGATTCAATGAAAGTATATACGATTTGTTCACACCTTGTTATACCCAATTCAAGTGATTGCTTTATTAAGTCTAGGTCTTTTTTTATACTAATTGTTGCTGAGGATGTAAAACTTCCCTCCCTTATGCATGCACACACACATACAGACACACACATACAGACACACACACACACTCATTGTTCCAGCCAAACCATCTTATTGCTGGTTCCTTCCACATAAAAATATGCATTTTATCTTTATTTGCTTTTCAGTGTTGGTAATTCCCCACCCCACCCCCAGAAACATGTTGATATTTTCCATCAATTTCCATGTGTAGGGGTCATTGATCTCCAATTAACTTTCTTTCACAGGATCTAATTACAAAAGTAAAAGGCTTATAATTAGATCTTATGCTAACTATAAAGATATGACTCATATGGTCATTAAAGTACAGTCTAACAATTCAAGAATGTATCTGTTCAAGATAGTTCAAGTAGGATCACCTTTGTAAATTGTGTCTCCTTCAGCCTATACTAGAGGGTGGAGAAGAGGGGGCTATTCCTCTCTTCCCCATCAGCCATGGTACATAGGAGCATACCTACTCCCCCAGTAGGAGAAACTCTATCCAGCAATTGGAGAGTCAATTTGAGAAAGTTCAAGGTAGAACTGAGGGAAAAGAGAAACATTTTCTACCAGACGTGGAGAGGCAGAGAGAGAGAGAGACAGAAGGAAGAAGGAAGAGGGAAGGAGAAAGAGAAAGAGAGAAAGACAGAGAGATTGACTCCAGGAACAGCTTTTTAAAGTTTGATCCATAGGCCCCAAGAAGAGAAGTAAATGTAAATTCAAGAAAGAATTATTCCTGTCAATTGAGAATTGAGATGTGGAAAGAACTCCAATAGGAAAGAAAGAATATTGAAACCTTGATTCATTCTAGTAATGTTTTGCCTTAAGTGCATATGTTTCAAATACATACTTTGTGCTCCAATTTTGTTCCCATTATTTCTGTGTATATATACCCATTTTTGAGAGACTGACTATGCACCAAACTTATGGAGGCAGTGTTTTGCAACTATTCTTTGAGTTAATTATATCTATTGTTTGACTGCTTATTGTAAACATTACTGATCAATGAGTCAATTAATTTTTATTAAGTGCTGAGGATATAAAGAAAGGCAAAAACAATCCCTGCACACAAGGAACTCACATTCTAAAGAAGGAGATAACATGCTAACAACCATGTAATACTTGGATAAATACAGAGCAAATTGGAGGTAATCTCAGTGCAAAGGCACTAGAAGGGTACAAGGAAAGGCTTCTTACAGAAGGTGGTATTTTGCTGGACACTTGCAGGAAGCAAAGGAAATCAGAAGGTAAAGATGAGGAAGGAGAGAATTCTAAGAACAGAGGACAGCCAATTAAAACACATGGCAAAAGGAGATGGAGTATCATAGGCCAATGTTACTGGATTGTAGAATATGTGGAGGGGAGTGAAATTGCAAGGAGTATAGGAAGGGTCCAGTTTATTAAGGGTTTTAAAAGCCAACCAGAAGATTTTCTATTTTATCCCTGAAGTAATAGGAAGCCATTGAAGTATACTAAGTAGGGGGAGGGTGGGGGAGGGTGGGGGAGGGTGGGGGAGGTTGTGTGTGTGTGACACTGTCAGACCTGTCCTTTAGAAAGATAACTGGTAACTGAATGAAGAGTGTACTAGAATAGAAAAAAAAAATGAGTCAAAGAGACCAGTCAGAAAGCTATTGTAATAGTCCAGGGATGATATTGTGAGGGCCTAGACCATGGCAATGATAGTGTTAGAAGAAAGAAGTCATAGGAAATTTATTGTAAAGATAGGCTCAACATGATTTGACAATAGGTTGAAAGTGAGGGAAAGTGAGGAGTTGAGGGTGACATTTAGGTTGTGTGATTGGAATGATTATGGTACCCTCAATAGTAATAAAGGAGTTAAAACAGGAGAAGGTTTTAATGGAAAGATAATGAATTCAGTTGTGCATATGTTGAGTTTAAGATGTCTAAATGGACTTAGCTATTCTCAGCAATACAATGATCCAAGACAACTCTGAAGGACTTATGATGAAAAATGCTGTCCATCCCCAGAGAAAGAACTGATGGTGTCTAAAATACAGACTGAAGCCTGCTTTTTTATTTTCATTATTTTTCTTGAGGTTTTTTTTTCCCTTTTGGTCTATGCTTTCTTTCCCAACATTACTATTATGGAAAGGTTTCACATGACTACACATGTATGACCTATATCAAAGTGCTTGCCTTCTCATTCAGGGGTGGAGGGAAGAGAAAAGAGAGAATTTGGAACTCAAAGTTTTAAAAAATAAATGTTAAAAATTGTTTTTACACATAACTGGAGAAAAATCAAAATATATTAGAAATTCGCCTTCAAAAAAACCAATGTCTATATGACCATAAGTTCAAGATGGGCAGAGATATGAAAATCAAAGTAAGGAGAGAGGTTAAGGATGAATAAACAGATCTGAGAATCATCTATGTGGATAAGATAAATGTGGACTTGGGAGCTGATGAGATCCCCAATGAAAAATTTAAAAGGAAAAGAGAAAATTAGCAAGAACGGAGCCTTGGGGGATACCTATTGTTAATGGGTATGACTTGGATGAAAATCCAGAAAAGAAGACTGAGAAGGAACAGCCAGATAGATAGGAGTAAAGCCTGAAGAGAACAGTGTCACACAAATCTAGGGTGAAAAAGGTGATCAAGTGTTATGTCACAGAGGATTAACATTGAGAAAAGGTGATTCAATTTGGCAATTAAGAAATGAGTTACTTTGAAGAGGGGGTTTCAGTTGAATGATGAGATAAAATCAAGACTATGAAGAGTTGAGAGTGAAAGGAAAGGAGAGGAAATGGGGGTATCATTTGTAGACGGCCGTCTTGAGGAGTTTATCAACAAAAAAGAAGAAATATCTAATATCCAATAGCTAGTAGGTACCGATAAATGGATCAGGTAAGAGGTTTTTGAGGATGAGGGAGATATGCTCATGTTCATAGGCAGTAATTGCCTTGTTAGAAATTTTGATCGGGAAACCACTTAGAGTAAGAATACTAAATTAACCTTTGCTTTATTCCTTTCTGTCAACAAATGATCATATATGCAAAATTATACCTTGTTACTTAATTCCTGCCATGCAACTTAACTCCTTCAGACTATGCACTAGTTTGCATATGTGGTTTTTTTTTCCTTACTAGTAATGTATAGTAATGTACTAGTATCTGTACTAGTAATGAAGAAAATTAATGTGTTAATATTTGAGTAAGACATAAAGTAACACTGTTCACATGTAAACTATTCATACTTTCTCTGAATGTGCAACTAGGACAAACCAAGCAATTTTCTATACCTCTAAATTTTCTAGTTTAACCACTTAGAGAATATAAAATGTATTACTATAACCTCGAGCATTCTATCAAGTTCCTAAGGGCCTGACTGACTATATGAGGCACTGAATGCTGTTTGCTTAATTTTCAAAAAGAGAATTTGCAAAGTCTATTCAGGTAGTTGTTTTTAAAAGGAAAACTCTGCTGCAGAAGATATCTTGTTTGATTTTTTTATATATCTATAATGTCCTGGGACCATTACAACTAATAAAGCCTTTTTTTTGTACAAGCTATGTAACTAAAAACCATTATTATCTGTGCTAAGAATACATATGTAAAATAATATATAGTAAGAAGATTTAAATAGACTATTTTGAGTCAAAATCTAATGGGATTTGGGTCTGAAACTAAGATTTCTATTTTGTGTTATTATCTTTGAGCACCGGCTTGGTGTTCTTTTGCATCCTTTTTTCATAAGATGGAAATAGATTTTATGAAAATGAATAACTTAATATTAGTTAATTTTGAGACAGAACATAAACATATATTAAAAATCATAGTCTGAAAACATTCTTTTTCCAAAGTAATTAACAATTCAATAAGAGGCATTATTTTCCTGTTTATAGGACTGCCTCAAGAAAATAACCAACACTTATCCATTTTTAAATTTTATGGATATTTTCTTTTTACAACGTTTTTATTCAGAATATATTTCTACCCTTTCCCCTACCCAGTGGCCCATCCTTTATAACAAATAATTAAAAAAGACAGAGGGAAAATAACAGTTTGGCAAAACTTAACAACACATCAACCAAATCTGAAAGTATATGAATTGTCCTAAACCCAGAGTCCTCCACCTCTACAAAAAGGGAGCACAAGACGCATTTTCTTATCTCTCCTGTGGGGATAATCTTAGCTATTATTACTGAATAATGTTCAGTTTTAGGCTTTTGTCCTTTTCATTTACATTGTTGTCTTCATTGTGCATATCATTTCCCTCCCCCTACTGATTTCATTCAATATCAGTTTATATTTTTTCATGTTTCTCTGAATACTCCATATTCATTCTTTCTTCAGTGATATTCCATTGGATTCATATTTTTGTCTTTCCCCAATTGATGGCTATCTTCTTTGTTTTCAGTTTTGCCACCATAAAAAGTGCTTCCATAAATATTTTAGCGTATATGCAACTCTTATTTGTTCTTTATTTCTCTTTCTCTGGAGATTAGATAGATAGATAGATAGATAGATAGATAGATAGATAGATAGATCACAGTAGGCTCTCTTGGTGAAAGAGAATTGACATTTTTAGTGACTCCCTTAAAATGTAATTACATTTTGCTTTATAGAATGACTGAACCACAACAAATACTTTTTCATAACAGATTCTTCCCAATGAAGCCAGAGTATAATACTTAAAGGGTTAACCTAATCAAATCAGTTGCCTTTTCTGCTTTTAATTTTATAGGAATTATTTTATTATTCAATTTCTTCTCTAAATCAACAATCTATCTCTTATGAACTTGTTTGGTTACCTGAATTTCTAGCAGAAAACCCTGTGGGCTCAAATAAAATAATTAAATCTTAAAATATTTCTTCTATTTAATAGATAAATATATAGACCTTTCTAACAATAAGAACTAATGCTAAATTCAGGGAGTGCTGAAACTACTCTCTCCACTAAGGGGCTCTTCTCTGAACACCCATCCAAAAATAGAGAGAGAGAGAGAGGGAGAGAAAGAGGGAGAGAGAGAGGGAGAGAAAGAGAGGGAGAGAGAGAGAGAGAGAGAGAGAGAGAGAGAGAGAGAGAGAGAGAGAGAAATGGTTTCAGTCCTGGGAGAGCCTGGCCTGTAAAGAGACACAGTTTAACACATTCTTTAACTCTGTGTATCCTTGAACTATCTCAGAACCCCAGGGAGAATTACTGAGCTGATCTAGCTCATATCTAGTGTCTTCCCAAAAGGCAACTAGAAAACTACTCAATGTACATTGTAAAATAGGTATAGGACAGCTATTTATTTTCTCCACATAAGAGATATGATTAAAACAAAAGACTGACTAGTACACATTACCAAAGACTTAAATGAGCACCAGTAATAACTTTCAATTACTGTTATCAAGGCTTAGGAGAAGTAAAGGACTTTAAGAATTAAAACAGCAAAAGAAAAAGCATTTCCTTGGGCTGCATCATTGGCATTTAACCTTCAACTAAACTCTGCAATGCTAAAATAAATAGCTCTTTGTCCATGTCTTCTGGCAATCCATGCCATAGATTAAGTTCCTTCTCCAGCCAGTAAGTATGTTCTTTAAGAAGTGCTGCAGCAGCTGCAGACTCTTCTGAAAAGTTTAGCCAGCATCAACTGAGGACCCAGGAGCTCCCAACCTATCCAATTCAGAAAGTGACCTCCAAGGCTAGAAAATTCTATCAAAGCATTGTTACTCAGTCACCTACATTCAGGAAAGAAACAGAAATCAGAAGCATCTAGAACTTTTAGATACAGCCTCAGTTCAATTTCACCGAATGCATGTGCTTTAGAAGTCTTTTGTTTGCAGCATCATGCTGCTGGGATGAGAAAAAGGCAGTTCCACCACCATCCATAACAGGAAAATTATTTGCCATACACTCCAGATAGTCAATTGATATCATCTGATAAGCACACAGGTGGGGGCTTATGTGTTATAACATTAGAAAGATACCCTCCATTTCCTTAGGGTTAGTTACAAAGCCTAGAAGGGAGAGGTAGTAGTTGCCCTCTGGGGATCTGACTTGCCATTGTAAGTGGGAATTAGAAGAAGAGATTCAGTGCCTGAATTGTATATAGATACTATATATCTTAAATGTTATACTGGAAGACATGGGATCTGGACACACTTAAGAAGTATTTGAATTCTTTAAACAATGAATTTAAGCACTATGAGTTAGAACATTATCTGCTATGTTGGCTAGACCAGTTTTTCAGTAAAAGTTATTGAAACTGTCCTTTAGACTTAAAATCAGGATATTAAGGCTTAGGTCATTGACATAGCTTCTGGGTGAACTAAGTGGAAGGTAAGATTCAGGTTAAAAAATGCTTTACTTTTAAGTTTTCTTTGTTGTACAGTATTTATGGTACTGTAGATTTCACATATTATGAAATGTGAATATTGTCTGAAATAAAAGTTTTTTATTGAGATGTTAGCACAAAAGGTTACTGAATTCTAGGGAATTACCAGCAAGAAAAATGATTTGCATGTTCTCAATTTTATTTTGTGTTATGGTCTATTTTATGTTACTGTGTTAGGAAATGTACATGTTATCAGAATTAGTGTTATGAAGAACTGTATGCACAAAAGTTTAATTTTCAGCAATCTCTTCAATCTCTAGTGAAAGATTTTGTTTGTCTCAGAAACCTAATCCTTTTTCTCCATAGATTTAATTTATCAACATTCACTTTTTTTGACTTCATACACTTTTACTAGGAACACTACCCCTGCAAAAGTTGAGGATTGATTCTTTGTAAATAAAATGACTAAAATGTCTATAGATTTTGGCTCAGAGACTCTATTACTAAACTTAGTCCCAAAAGAAGCTACCAACAAGAACATCCTAATATGCACCAAACTATAGTAGTACTTGTTATGATAGAAAAGGATTTGAAACAAAATAGATGGCCATTCATTGGACAAAGGCTAAACATATGTGAATGCAATGAATTATTACTGTCATATGAGAAATTATGTGCATAATAAATACAGAGAAACATGGAAAGATCTACATGAGCTGATACTGAGTGAAGTGAGAATTAAAACAACATACACAATGACTACAATAATAAATAGAAAGAAAAAACACATTCCCCCAGAATTAAAAGTGAATGTAGCAAAATAAAGCTTAAGTATGATTCAAATGGAGGTATGTAAAAGAACTCCTTTAACTTATCCATTGTGGAGGTGGAAGGTCTATAGTTGGACATTGCACATGTTTTCTGACTTTTTCAAGCAGTTTTGCTAATTTTCCCCTTCTTTTGCTTTTGCCTTTAAAAATACGATATGTTATGTAGGATGGCTCTCTGGGAGGAGAATGGGGAGGGATACTGGAGAAATCTATGATGATAAAAATATAATAGATATTAGAGCAATTTGTAACTATGCACAAAGGGCTATAAAACTGTGCATACCCTTTGATCCAACAATAACACTTCTAGGACTGTATCCCAAAGAGATCATAAAAATGGGAAAAGACCCACATATACAAAAATATTTATAACAGCTCTTTTTGTGGTGGCCAAGAATAGGAAATTGAGGGGTGCCCATCAATTAAGCAATGACTGAACAAGTTGTCATATATGAATGTAATGGGATACTATTGTTCCATAAGCAATGATGAGCAGGTAGACTTCAGAAAAACCTGTCAAGACTTACGTGAACTGATGCTGAGTGAAGTAAGCAGAACCAGGAGAACATCATATACAGTAAAAGCAACATTGTGTGATGACTAACTTTGATAGACTTACCTCTTCTTAGCAATGCAAGGATCTAAGACAACTCCAAAAGACTCATGATGGAAAATGCTGCCCACATCCAGAAAAGAACTGTGGAATCTGAATGCAGATTGAAGCATACTGTTTGCTCTCTTTTTTTGTTTTGTTTTGTTTCTTCTTTCTTGTGGTTTCTCACATTGGTTCTAATTCTTCTTTACAACATGACTAGTGTGAAAATGTATTTAATATGAATGTATATGTAGAGCCTATGTCAGATGACATGTCGTCTTGGGGTATAGGGAGGGAAGGAGAGGGAATTCAAAGTCTTATGGAAATGAATATTGAAAACTAAACTTAAATAATAATTTTTTAAAAGACATCAACAAAAACTTTTTTTAAGTATTGAAATAGTTCTGAAATTTTAATTGATTCAGACATACAAATCTCATACTATTGACACAGCTTCTTGGTAGCCTAAGAAAAAAAGCTTTCCCATGAGGAGATGCAAATGGTTCTACTTCAACCTTGACTAATAGCATGGTACCAGTATGGACAGCACACAGGCAGGGAAATTGCACTCAAATAAATCGATGCTAATTTTTTAAATTATCCTTTCTATATTATGGCTAAATAAACTCCCTTTTGTTAACAATTAAATGGTACCCTAAGTGTCCATTCCAATCCTGAACTTGAAACACGAGAATGGCCTAAAGCAGCCTTAGCCTATGACACATTGTGAATGCGTAGTCAAACTCCTTGATATGCCATAACAACAAAGAAATTGGGTATCAGTGGCTTAATCTTGGAAAGTCATTTTTAATATTGTTATGTTTTATTTTAGATAAAGTGTGTTTCAGTGTCCTTTTTAAAATGATTAGAATAATTTATGTGCAATGTTCACTAAGTCTGAAATACACTTACTTGATTACCTAAAGTAAAAATACCCAGCATCTCAGACACAAAGCCCAGAATTAGATTTGGAAAAAACTCCAGAAGCTATCTCATTTAAACTAGATCTGAAAAAATTTTCCTTCAGTGATATGCTGACAGATGATCACCCAGTCTTATTAGAATCTGCTAATGTATAAATTCAAAAAATGTTGGCTAGAAATTAAGTGCATCTAATTCTAATGATTATGGAAAGGCCAGAGAAGTTTGGGAATGGCCTTATGTTGTGAAAACACTGAAATAATCTCTAGTGTATGGAACCTACCTGGAATAGATCTGAAATCTTGTGAGGTTTTTCTATATCTGTACAGAACTCTAAATTTTCAAACTTTTCTAAGTTGGCTTTATGGCTTTTGGGCACAGGCAGAACCCTAGTAATCTCCGTTGATTTTCTATTTACCTTACGCATTTCCAAAAACAAAACAAAACAAACAACAACACAAAACCTAATTAATCTATTTAAAGAAAAATATGATAGTCATAACCCAAAGAAAGGAAAAGACTTATGGAGGGGGTGGAGAAGGGAAGATGGAGACTGGCATTTCTATTTTCTTGTCTCTGTAAAGCTTTTCTTGAGTTTCAATTTTGAATGCCTTGGAATATCTGCCTGCCTCCAACTTACAATAGTTTGCCTATAAAACTAGTTGTCCCCTATATTGCTATTTCAACTAATTTCATTAGGACATTGGGCATTATATGCTGGTTTTTAACTGTCTCTGAGTCTAAGAAACTAAAATATATTTAATTAATCTAAAAACCTGAACCAATCTTCAAGAGCAAACTTGCTAACTAAATAAGGCTGCCCCAACTGTGAATTGTATTTTAAATTATTTTTGAAAATATATAACCTCCATGAAAGAGAAATGGTCCTTTGAAAACTCTCTCTAGAAACTTTAATTTATCAATAACAATAACTTATTTGATTCTTACCCTAATTGCTTAAGAGACCTTAAAATGTATTTCTCATTTGCCTTAAGAAGATTGACTGAATAAATGAATATTGTATATGCTCTCAGGAATAGGGATTTTTTCAGCTGGTTTTGTGTTTTACTTTATGTTTTTGTATTCTAGCTCTTAGTACCTGGTATATAGTAGGCACTTAATAGATACTTCTTGATTGATTGAAAGAAAGAAGAAAAGTATATTCCTTCATGTCTACTCCAGGGACAAAATATGCCTATATGTATACATTCATGTAGTAATGTCTGATAGTGCACTGCTCTGTTATCATGTAGGTTTGGCCACATTGACTTACCAATCCCATAGTCTATTCTAATTATTAGTCTACTAATTCTTAAGTGCCAACATCTGCTGAGCATTTCTATCTACTACTGTGATCAGAGCTTCTCTATTCAGGGTCACTCAAACCATTTCATGTTGGGTAAACTACAGAGAAATAGCTAGAATTTCTCCTTGATAGTTCTTTAGTCATAGCCACCCTACCCAGCTAACAAAAAAGCAGCCAGAGTTGCCCCAGGCTAAAATTAGGTCTTTCTTTCAATCCCTTTTTCTGGACTGAGATCAAAGCCTTCTGTCATAGATATGTAATTTAAGATTACTGTCAGATACTCAAAAGTAATCTCTGACTTAGTTATAATTGCATTTAAGCCAAAGAAAAAGTAAACCCAGAAAGCACTCATTACTGTTTATTCCTATTATCGTGCACCTCTATGAGCAGCAAAGTCTGATTCCTTTGGTTCTATAGTTTGGCCAAGAAAAATGCTCAATATTCCTATAGATATGTCATGAGGAAAATTAAGATCTTACCAAGTAGGACTATCATGAAAGTGGTGCCTTGAAGGAAGACAACACTTCTAAGCAGAGATGAGTAGGTAATACATTCCAGGCATCGGTACAGAGGTGAATTGTGGATGACTTAAAGATTCAAAACGTATGAATCCAGAACTTTTGGGTCATGTGACCAACAAAGTTACAACTAGACATTTTCCATGATCCCCATGACCTCTGAAACCAATCTGAAATGGGAGTGATGTGTAAGAGAAAAAAGAACTCCAGCTGTCTCCTTAGACTTAGGTAACAATCCAATTAATTAACAACAGAGAAGGCTGATCTTTAATTCCTAACACATTCATTCAGCACCTCATCCCCTACTGGTCACCATATTCTGAAAGGCTTGAAACAGAATACAACTCTGGTCCTCCTTCAAACATTGCAGAAAATCAAAAGTCAGAAGCTTACTCTGCCTAGGATGGCAGCATAACAACACTCTTTTTTTTCACCTTATGTATAGTTTTATTATTTAATATATTTAGTTTTCAGCGTTGATTTTCACAGCAGTTTGAATTGCAAATTTTCTCCCCATTTCTACCCTGCCCCCCACTCTCCAAGATGGCATATATTCTGGTTGGCCTGTTCCCCAGTCAGCCCTCCCTTCTGTCACCCCACTCCCCTCCCATCCCCTTTTCCCTTTCTTTCTTGTAGGGCAACATAAATTTCTGTGCCTCATTGCCTGTGTATCTTATGTTCTAGTTGCATGCAAAAACCTTTTTGTTTTTGAACATCTATTTTTTAAAACTTTGAGTTCCAAATTCTCTCCCCTCTTCCCTTCTCACCCACCCTCCCTAAGAAGTCAAGCAATTCAACATGGGCCACATGTGTATCATGTATAACCCTTCTACAACACTCATGTTGTGAAAGACTAACTATATTTTGCTTCCTCCTAACTTATCCCCTTTATTGAATTTTCTCCCTTGACCCTGTCCCTATTTGAAAATGTATGTTTTTGATTACCTCCATCCTCATCTGCCCTCCCTTCTATCATCCCCCCTTTTTTTATCTTCTTCCTCCTTCTTTCCTGTGGGGTAAGATACCCAATTGAGTATGTATGGTATTCTCTCCTCAGGTCAAATCTGATGAGGGCAAGATTCATTCATTTCTCCTCACCTGCCTTCTCTTCCTACAGAACTGCTTTTTTCTTGCCACTTTTATGCGAGATAATGTACCCCATTCTATCTCTCCCTATATCCTTCTCTCAATATATTCCTCTCGCATTCCTTATTCATCTTCACCTCACCCTGTGCCTACTCTCTCTCTCTCTCTAAATATATATATATATATATATATATATATA
>CM053622.1:504383290-504399240 GCA_028646595.1 Phalanger gymnotis | reverse complement strand
ACTCCCAGCTCCATGTGGGATAGACCTTACCCAGAGACCATCCAGGCTGTCCTGGGCTAGAGCCCTGCTTCCCTATGCTATTTTGTGGGTTCTGCAGTTCTACGATTTTTATAGGTTTTTGGAGGGACTTGGTGGGGAGCTCACACTAGTCCCTGCTTTCCAGCTGCCATCTTGGCTCCACCTCCCCCCCATAACAACACTCTTTACTGCAACGGTCCTTAGCCAGAGAACTGAGGAGCAGACTATATGTGAAAGGCTTTACCAGGCTGGGAGCAAAGGACTGGAATCCATCTGAGACCAGTTATGCTCTACCAAAGGTCACTTGAGGCAAACACTGAAGCTGATAAAAGTAAATTCCTTAGCATGAGAGGAAATTGAGCTAGCTTTGAGATCCAGCCCAGGAGGAAACTGCCTTCAAAGGACAAAGAGTCAGAAAGTAATGAATAGGGAAAATAGGAGAAAAAAAATACTGAAATTACTAAAGATCTCAGGAGGAAAAAGAAAGAAACCCCAGTTAAAGTACCTTGAGCAAATCAAAAATAAACAAATAAATGAGGAAGATACTAAAAGCAGAAGTGAATATGCCTTCCAGATCATGCATACAATTCCAGATATCTATGATTAAATATTGCCAGACAAAAAAAATGAATCAATGCCTGAAGAGACAGAGGACCTAATGGATTCCTAAGAAAGTATACTCCTGGATATTTCAAGAGAGAAAGAAGAGATTACGGCCTATAAAGCAAAAATAATTAGTAGAATAGAAAACTTGAATCTACAGTGCCAAGTCTCACCAAAGAAAGAAAAGAGAAATGAAAATGGCAATGTACAGGAGTGAAGAGTGATCTGAAAGAAGAGAAGCAAAAAGCTATAACATTGAAAAAAAAAAGCAATCTCTAGATATTGTTGTTCTGTTGTGTCCGACTCTTCATGACCCCATTTGGGGTTTTCTTGGCAAAGATACTGGAGTGCTTTGACATTTCCTTCTCCAGCTCATTTTACAAATGAGGAAACTGAGGCAAACAGGGTTAAATGATTTGCCCAAGGTCACATAGGTACTAAGTGTCTGAGGCCAGATTTGAACTTAGGAAAATGAGTTTTCCTGATGCCAGGCCCAGCTTTCTATCCACTGCACCACCTACTCTGTACAGTAAAACATTTATCTCAAAGATTGAATGTAGAGACAACTTAAAGACCACAGGAGTCCCAAAAGAACATGACATTTTAAAAAAATCAACATCATAATGTAAGAAATAATACAAGAAAACTTCCCAGAACTTTTGACAGTAAAACAAGTGCCAATTTAAAGAATATGCTGATCTTCTCTGGGAGGAGAAAAAGCTACACAGCAAATTCCAAAATATGTAGTTGTTAAATTTAACAAAAACAATTCCATTTCAAACAACAAATTCTATAAGTAACCTGGAGAAAGACTTTTACATCAAAAGGAAATAAAATATGGATAGTGTAAAACTATTCTATACCCATGAGAAACCATAGGAAGGATGAAATAATGTGTTCTGAAGAGCAAGAGAGCTCAAAGTGCATCCCAAGATGAAATACATTGCAAATCTGAGTAAAAGGTATTTGAAATGTTCCTACAAGGAAGATCAGATCTGAACACATTATTTGCTTTGTAAAAACCCAAGACCATGGAGATACAATAATGAAATAAACTACCCCAGTAAACAGAAGGGGAAAATTAGAGAAAACCCTCCATCAGATTAATAACAACACAAAATAAAACGGGTCCTACAGTGGACCCATTAAGAGTTCTTTTTTTAAAAGAAAACACAGAGAAAAGGAAGAAATTAGAAATCAAAGAGAAACAGGCCTGAATTTAAAAAGGGAGAGCACATAAAAAGGGAGAAGGGACATAAAAGATAGAGGGTAATGTCTTAAGTATCCTAAGCAAGTCAATGGTTAACAATGAAGGGAAAATAACTACTGTAATTTCTCAGCAATAAAAGGGCTTACGGAAAAATTGGTGAGGATTCGAAGAGAGAGATTGAAACAGGGAGAAAGAAAAAGGGAAATCATAATTTAATGGGGAGGGGTTCTCTGTCATGAAGGAGAAAGATGTGTTATAGTGGGAAACAGGAGTTCTTACAGAGCATGCAATCTGCAGGATTTGGTGTTTAAAGACACTGCTTCCCAGAGTGAGAGTATTATACCTCCAAGGACAGAATCCTGCCACTGGAGAAGGGGAACCTGATGGTTCCTGAGAGCAAATGATGCCCAGAAGAGTGGGAAGACATGGAAACATAGAGGATATTGCATGACAAATGGGGAAATATTATCACAAAAGTGGCAAGGTGCAATAGTAATAAGTTCCACGATCAAGGACGTAGTATTTCCCCTATCATGGGACAATACTTCTGTCTCCTGAAAGAAATGATATTTCTAAGAGTGAGAGACAACAGAAAAGGTAGGTGCAGAGGGAAGGTCTACAAAGAAATAACAGAAACGTTCAGCAGAAGGACAAATAGGTATCTTAGAAACTTTAATTCCATACAGAATACAGAAACAAGAAAAAATAAATAAGGGCCAAGGTCAAAGAATAAAAGTCCAGAACAGCCAGAAAGGGGAGAGAAATAACAAAGAGAATCAAAGAAAGAAAATGTTTTTTAAAGAAAAAGAAAATGAAATAAGAAATAAATCAATGAAATATGAATGAAATGAAATAAATGAAATAAGAAATAAATGAAAAAAGTAAATAAATGAAATAAAAGAGAAAAGAAATCTATGGCAATTAGGAGAAGAAAGATTTTATTTGTCTACTTAACTGAGAAAAAAGGTTGGGAAAATTTCCAAAGTAAATAAAAAAATGAAAGAGGAAAGAAGTTACATAAAACTCAAAAACTGGAGAAAGGTGGATGAGGTGGGGCTTGAGGGTGAAAAGAAGATAGCCTGTGGGAGTAGAGCTGCCATAGAATAGTTAAAATAACTGAAGAGACAAAGTAGTACCTTTCTAGAAGAAGAAGAAATCCTAAGAAAAAAAATGTTGGAAATAAATGGAATAAAATATAAACCTAATTCATACCTTTAAATGTGAATGAATTAAACAATCCATGACAATGAAAAAGAGTGACAGATTGTATAAGAAAACATAACACCACAGTCTGTTGCTCACAAAAGATACACCTAAAATCAAAAATATACACACAGAGAATAAAAACTAGTGGCTAGGAAAAATATTTACTATACATCAAGTGATTAAGAAAACACAAAAGTTAGAGTTGAGAGATCAGACAAATAAAAAGATTACATGGAAAGAGATAAACCAGGAAACATTGTTTTGAAAGGGATTGTAGATGACACACTCATATTATTATTAAACGCATATGGTCAAGTACCCTGGTATCTCACTTCATAAAGGAAAAATAAACTAAATGGCAAGAAGACATAGAAATAGAATAGTGGCAGATCTTAATGTCATATCAAAGCTTTTAACATATCTAACAGAAAGCAAAAAGGGAAAAGTAAAATTGAACAAATTGCTAAAGAAACTAAAGCTAGGAGATTTGTGGCATTTTCTAATACAACTGCAAAAGAGTATATGTATTCCTCAGTACCACATGAAAATTTCACAAAAAACAGATACTAGGGCAATGAGAAATTTCAAAGAAGTGTAAAAATACAAACTAAAAAAATGAAAATAGTCATTAAATGAGGGAGCATAAACAAAAGACAAAGACCCAAGTGGCAAGTTTAAAATGAAATCCTAAGTAATAAGTAAGTAAAAGAAGATTCACAGAAATAATAATTACATGAAAGAAAATGATAATGCTGAAAAAACACCAAAACTTCTAGGATGCAATAAAAGCCACACTTCATGGGAAAAAATGATTTTCCTATAATCATACATTAACAAAATAAAAAAGGAGAGGATTCATGAACAGAATTTGCTTTTAAAAAAAAGTTATTGATATATTGTTTCTTATATAAGCATAATATCCCATGTATTCTTCCCTCACCCTTTTCAAAAGAGCCACACCATATGACAAATAGCATTTTTGGAGAGAAAAAACAGCACAACTGATCGATACATTGAAAAGGCCCAGAAACATATGGAATGTGTTACACCTGTGGACTTTCCACCTCCACAATGATGTAGTTTGGGAATATCTCCTCAAATCTTTTCATTTAAATCCCATTTGACCTTTACAATTTTGTTAAGATTTACTTTTTTGAGGGGGGAAGGCAAGGAAATTGGGGTTAAGTGACTTGCCCTAGATCACACAGCTAGTAGGTGTCAAGTGTCTGAATCTAAACTCAGGTCCTTCTGACTCCAGGGCCAATGCTCTGTTCACTGCCCTACCTAGAAGCTCCTTAAGATCTGATTTTGTTTTTTTTATGTGTTTTTGTTTTTTCCATTTACATTGTTATAGTTACTGTGTATATTGTTTTCTTAGCTCTGCTTACTTTCCTCTGCATCAACTCATATAGATCTTTCCAAACTTCTCTGAATTCATCACACACATTTCTTACATCACAGTAATATTCCATTACTTTCATGTACCAAAGTATATTTCAGCAGTCCCCAATTGATAGGCATCTACTTTGTTTCCAATCTTTAACTATCACAAAAAGTGCTGCCATAACTATGTTTAAGTATACAGAGACTTTTTTTTCTTATTGATGTTTTTCTTGTGGCATAAGCCGACTAATGGAGTCTCTGGTTCAAAGGATATGAACATTTTAGGCACTTCATTTGAATAATTCCAAATTGCTTTCCAAAGTGGTAGTACCATTTCACAGCTTCACTAACAATGTGTGTGGTGTGCCTACATTTGCCTTTCCCTTATTAGTAGTAATTTGGAGATTATTTTCCTGTGATTGTGAATACTTGGCAGTTCTCCTTTTGACAACTGTTTGTTCATATATTTTGTTCATTTATCTATTAGGCAATGGTATTAGTCATATATATCTGTTCACTTGATGTATAGTAAATTTTATTTTGTATATGTCTTTGTTTTTTAAATGTGTTTCTGGTAAGCAACAGATGGTAGGGTTTTGTGTTTTTATCTAGTCTGTCACTCTTGTTTAATTGGTTTGCTTAATCTATTCACATTTAAAATTATGAGTTAGGTTTATATTTTTCCTCCATCTGTCTCTACAATTGTTTTTTTCTTCCAAGTTGATTTTTTTCTTCCACTTCTGTAAACACAGTGCTATGTTCCTTCAATTATTTTACTTCAATCTTTTTTTAAGGCATTTTCTGTTCCTACTGGTTCTCTTCCTTTCAGACCTGAATCCTTCCTCTTGTTTTTTTACCCCTTTCACTTTAGCGTTTTACTCATTCTTTATTATTCCCTTTAGGGTTCTATTTATTAGTTCCTTTTTCTCTCCATTATATTTCCGGTTATATATTTATTCCTCCTCTCAGTTAGTCAGTAGATTTCCCCCTTTCTCTGCTCCTCTTCAACTACTCCTGTTTATTAGGTTTTTTTTATTTCTTTTTTGTGCATCTACAAAGGATTTCTCTTGCTCTTCATTACCTATCTCCCCTTTTGGTTTAATCTAGACCCTTATACTCTGATTCATGACCCCTATAATTATCTGGTCTCTCTCCTTTCTCTGTATTTTTCAAGCAGTCAAAGCTTCCTAGGTATCCATCCTAGGCTGTCCCTTCAAGGCACTTTCTGCCCCTGCTGTATAGGACTTGCCCCTTTTCCATTGTGCCACTCTCAGAACAATGCTAATCATGCAGGTGTCAAAGAAGATACTGCCCCATGGGAAGGGACCTACACACACACACACACACACACACACACACACACACACACACACACACAAACTGATCTATATCCTTTTCCCCACTACGTTTGCCTTCAAACCTGCTCCCTGTGTCCGTGCTCTCTCACTGTTACAAGGTCTAGTTGCCCCCAAGGGTTTCAAATCCCACCACACTTCCAGGACAAGTAGACTTGTCAATCACTAAATCTTTCAGACCTCATCCAAGGTAAGGTCCTCATCTCCTTTTACCAACAATCTCTATTCACTCTAAAAATGCTCTTGGAACCATTCATCAGTGGAACCCCTATTCACTTCCAAAGTAAGGCTTTCTTTCTCATCCTTCTTCAACCTTTCCTCCTCCTCACCCACTGTCTTTGTAGGTTTTTCTCTTTCTGAGACCACAGAGTCCACTTTCCCCACATTGATAGCTCTTGATTTGACCACGAAGCAGTGCCCACTCATTTCTATCCCCCTGTTTCTCTCCTCCTTTTTACGAAACCTTCCCTGTTGTAATGTAATCCCTTCAAAAGAAGCAAAAACAGAGTGTTGTGAGGGTATGTCCATAATTCCCTTTTTCCTTGTGTACATTTAGAAAGAAATCTCTTTCTGATCTTTATGTTGTCACTGTATTACAGTCCTTATCTGGTGCATTTATTCATTCTTGAATTTCTATTGTTTAGGGTATTCTAACGGCTCTCCAAACTTTAGTTCTGGCTTTCTTTCTAAAAATATTTCAAACTCTTCTTTACTATTTATTGAATGTCCATCTTTTGTCCTGTACGGTTAAATTTCAAGAGAGGTCATCCTGAGCTCCATTGCTCTTCGAAACACACTATTCCATTCCCTCCTTTTTCTAGTGGGTGTAGAATAGTCTTGGGTTATTCAGATGTCCTTTCCTTTGCATTTGAAGGTCTTTTTCCTAATGGCTTAGAGAACTTGTTGATCTAAATAGTTAACAACTATTATCTTTGAGTTTGTACCCTTGGGCTTCTTTTCTGGAAGGGATCTGGGAATTCTTTCCATTGAACTTTCATTTTCCATGTTCAGAAGTTCTTAGCAGTGCTATTCTATTATTTCCTTCATTGTTTTAAGGATTTTTGTCCTTTCATGTTCTTCTGGGAGATGTATGATTCTTGAGTTGACTCTATATCACCTGTCTTGGAGATCATTATATTTTGCTTGTATAGTGAGCATATTTTCTTTTAATGTTTTTGGGGTTTTTTTGCTTCTCTTCTTCTAGGTTGTACACTTCTTATATTTACATTTCCAACATATTTCTCTTTCTTTTGCTTTTTTGTGGGAGGCTTGCCATTGAAAATTCCAGTTTTTCAATTTTGCTCAATATTTTTGCTATGCAGGACATAAATTCTTCTCTCAGAATTCTTATTTCCCTTTCAAACCACTCAGGCACAACAAGTTGTAGTCCTCAAATTCCACAGGGTTCACTGTCTCATCAAATTGGACCATTTCCCTTTATTTTATAGTATCGATTCATAGATGCTTGAAATTACTTACTAGAAATAGATGCCATATTTCCTTCTGTTGTTGCTGTTTTTTCCTATTGATTTATGTTTATGTTCAAGGTGGTTGATTTTTTTCATCCTAAAATCTTTGGTTATTTTGATCTTTTTTCCTTCTTATTTTTCTTATCACTTTCTGACTCCCTCACCCTCTAATTGTAGTTTCCTTGGAAGCCAAATACCAAAATATCCATCTCTTCCCACATGGGGAAACTCCTAGATCATCAACCTAGGCCTCTGCCACAAATTATTTTTGGCTTGTCAGAACTGGCCCAAGCTGAATGCTGTGCTCTTTCTGTCAGAAGTCGTGGAGTGCTATACAGCCCCTGAAATGCATGGTATCCCATCCTGGTGATGTGTTTCACTCCCTCTGCTCCTCATTTCTGGCTTAGCTCTAGCAGTTCAGAATTTTGCAATGTTGTTTGCCTGGCACTGACAATTCAGAGCTGCACAGCTCCAGTGCTTCCAGATTAAGGCACCTGGCAGGCTTTTACTCTGAAAGGGCTTTGGCCAAGCAAGCTATCAAGACCCAAGAGAACTTCTACAACCTAAAGTTCCAGGTCCATAGCAATAGAAAGAGGAAAGGAAGACTATGGGTGGGTTTTGATATAACTCTGTATCATGTCCTTGGGTCTACTAGCACAGAATTACTTTCTTGCTTTCTTTTGGATTCTGGGTATTCTAGAACATGTTGACAGCTGAAGATGTTTTATTTTTCCACATACAATTTCTCTTTTGGAGAGATTTGAGAAGTGGTAGAGATTAGAGAAAATGTCTTGTCTCCCATCTTGTTGCTTATCTGAGCTGTAACCAGAATGTGCTGAGAAAGCAAACAAACTTAAAATGATCAAAAAGAGAATATTTTAAATGGATATAAAAAATCCTATAGAAATATAAAATAGAGCGAAAAGGTTAGCTCTTAGAAAGGACTAATATAATTGATTAGCCTTTAGTCAACCTAATTAAAAAGAATAGGACAGAAAAATAAATTAATATAACAGTAAATGCACAAGGTGAAATTATAACAAAACCAGAAAAAATAAAAAGGTTCTGATAAACCTATTATGCTAATTTGTATACTACCAAAACTGATAACACAAATGAAATAGATGAATAACTTTAAAAATATAAACTATTTGAACAAAAGACCAAATAGGTAATTAATTGATTAATTTAATTAATCCAGTGTTGGGGGAAAAAAATGAACCAGGTGTAAAAAAAAGAGTACCAAAGTAAATGGAGGGGAGAAGGGGAGAGAAAACTCCTGAAATTCTATCAAACTTTAAAAGAACAATTGATACCAATAGTACAGAAACTATCCTCAAAAATTGAGAAAAAAGTACACTACCAAACTCATTTCATGAGAAAAATATAGTTCTTAATACCTGAGCTAGAGAAGAATAAGACATAAGATGGAGGCTAGAGGTCAGTATCATTAGTAAATAGAGAATACAAATTTTAAAGAAAGTCCTTTCAAACAAACTACAGCAATTTGTCCAAGAAATTATTTAATATAACCAGGTTGGATTGATACTAGGGAGACAAGGATGATTCAACATTAGGAAAATTATCAGCATAATAATATTTAAAACAAAAACATCTAAACTACATGACCATTTCAGTAGATGAAGAAAAAGCCTTTGACAAAGTATAAACTTTATGCTACAAATGCTATAGAGTACAGGCATGGAGGGAATTTTTTAATATAAAAAGCATCTACAATAAAAGACATCCATTAAATGAAATGGAGATGCACTAAAAGCTCTTCCACTAAATAATCGAGTAAAGCAACAGTGCTCCATCTCCTCATTCTTATTTAACACATCAACTTTCCCTATTTGGTTATGACAACTTGGTTTACTTAGAAAATTATAGAGTATCAGCAAAGATACCATGTAGAGTTGACAAATTTGCAAACTGCAAAATAAACCATCAAAAACCAGTTGCATTTGTTAATCATAATAATTCAAAAGGCAATGATAGAAAAGGAAATATCAGTCCATAAAACTATAAAATGCATAAAATATTTGAGGTTTAATATACTAAAGTTCAGAAAAGTGATCCTTAATGAAACAAGGAACAACTTAAATAACTTGAGGAATATTCAGTACCCATGGTTTGGCAATATAAATATAATAAAAATTTTAAACTGCCAGAGTTTAGTGCTATGCTAATCAAACTATCAAAAGAATATGGTGCTTAATAAAATTATAATAAAATTCATTTGGAAAAATGAAAATTTTGGATGGTTTCTAGGCCTCAAATTATATTATAAAATAACAATCTTCAAAACCATTCAGTATTGGTTTAAAAAATAGAGGGGCAGATCAATGAAAGGGACTAGACAAGGAAAAATAACTCAATGTTTAATAAACCAGAAAATATAAACTCTATAATTACATATGAAATCTAATATGACTATATATATACATATATGTAATATCAAACTAGTAACTCTCAGGGATACAGCAGATTACAAAACCAATTACTGCTTGTAGATGGTACAAAGAGGAGACAGAGTCAAGAGAAGGCAAACACCTGCAATTGACCAACAGGAGACTGAAAAAGAAGTCATATTTTAAGAGAGAGGATCCTAGTATCAGCCACCTCAAATAGAATAGTAGCAGAAGCTGAATCCATGCTACAGAGAGAATAGGATCAAAGAGGGCCTACCTAACCAATCTAAGACTGACAGGAGAGACAGAACCTGACCCTGACACAAAGTCTCATTCTAATAACTAAGGATTTAAATATGAGTAAACAAAAGAATAGACCAAACACAATGAAGAAATACAATAGATTAAAAGAATACCAAATGATAGTTCAAGGGGGGAAAAGTAATTCCACAATAAGCACAAGCAAAGCCTCAGAGGAAAAAAAAAACATGGCTTGGTCACAAGCACTATAGGAATGACTGAAAGAAAGGAAGCAAGAAATAATAAATAAAATAAAGCCATAATGCAAATTAGCTCTAGAGGAAAAAATATGGAAAGATGATAAATAGCTTAGAACCCAAAGTGGAAAATCTTACTCAAGTAATGAATACTTGAAAAATAATATGGAACATACAAAATTCAATGAATTCATGAGACAACAAAAAACATTAGAAACAAGTCAAAAATAGAAAATAATAGAATAAAATGTTAATGTATCTACCATCTAAACTAACCTGGGAAGCAGGTGAGAGATAATTTAATAATTACTGGACAAATCTAAGTTCAGCAATACCATGGCGAATCACCCTAGGAGCACAGGTGGGAAAGAAGGGTGTAACAACAATGTTACTAGCAGCTGCTGTGGAGGTGAAGACCAACAGCAAGAGCACACAGAAGGGCTGTTACCACAGGTTCTTTGATCTGCTTTTCTAAGGAAAGCAATTTTAAGGGGTTAACCATCTTATTTTAATTAAACTTATGTTCACTTAGTTCAGGGGGAAAAGCCAGCACCCTGAAATTCAGAGCAAATACAAACAGAAATTGCAAGCAGAAATTATATGAACAGAGCAAAAACACAGAAATCAACAGACAGGCCTCTAGCTATCTGACCAGGGAATTACATAATTACCAGAAAGAGAGGCACCAACATCTGGATTTTCAAAGTGGGGAGACTCCTTAACAGCTACCCAGAGTCCCCACACCAATACTCTTCCAATGAGTGAGCCCCAAACAAAATGCTAATCTCAAAGTATATATACATTTCTTTAGGGTCAGAGAGCTTCACACATTTCAAGGGCATCACACCTCTTGAGGATTTCACACCTCTTGAGTGTTTCACATCTCTTGTGACCCATCTAGCAAAAGAGTGTGGGCCTTCCTAAAAACAAAGGCAAGACTCAATCAAAGGCACTTGATTGCCCCAATGCTGAGAAGCCCTCCAAAACAAAAGACAACAAAAAAGTCCCCTTTTGCTTGCCCTTACAAGAGGAAGACCAGATTCCTTAAGAAGAAGGAAACCAGCCCAGGTCTCAAATGGATCAGGACAAAACATTGGTGATTATCAGAATGAGATCAGGCCCATGAGAAGCCCCTGAAATTCTGCCCTGAGTGAGTTATAAAGGCCCAGTCAAGGGTGGGGGGGGGGGTGGAAAGAAAGAATGAACAAACCAATAGAAGAATGGAGGAAGAAATGAAGGAACAAAGAAATCCATGATTAAACAAAAAACCTGATTACCCTATACCTAGAAATTATAAAAGATACATTCACAGAAATATTAGAATCATTGACCTTGCTTTGTAAAATTCAATTCAAACCTACAGAGCTTGGTCCATTCCTTTATTTTGTCTCTAAAGTGCATCCTGATGGTCCAAGTGTGTTTCTTGTAAATAGCATATCATTGGATTCTGATTTCCCATCCATTCTTCCATTTTGGGGGTCAGTTTATCCCATTTACACTCAAAGTTATGATGAATAATTGTGTATTTTCCTCCATTTTATTCTCCTATACTTTTTCTTCGTTTTGTTTCATATCCCTTATTTTCAGAGTAATGAGAGAAAAATGTACTCAGCACCAGTGCTCCATACATCTAATTAGTTCTGCTCTTCTGTCTTTTCTCCCCCCTCGCACAGACTTGAATGACAAGTTCTTACTTCTTTCTTTCCTTTTAAATGTCTTTTCAAAATCCATTTTATAAGCTTAGAGATTGTTTTGCTTATGATTTGTCCCTCATTTAATATAACCTACCTTTTATTTCCTTTTGTACCTTCTCTCCATTCCCTCCTGTTTTTATATTGAATTAAATGTATATTTTATGTTAAACTCTTTATGAGTGTGTTTGTGTGCATTCTGCCCTTCTTCTGCCAATTCAGATGAAAATGAGAATCAAGAGAAATATGTACATCTCACCCTTCCTACTTGTTTGTATCATCTTCTACTTGTGCAACTTATATGAAATAATAAAGTCTTCTTTCATCTTCTCTAATATCACTTTTTTATATTTTTAAGATCACCAAAACATAACAAAATGACTCCCAGTCCTTCTTTCTTTTTAACTCCTCCTTAGGACTTCTTTTGTGGTGGGGGGGTGGGGCGGGAGCTGTAACCATATTTATTTTGAGAACTTAAAACCTGCATATGCACAAAAACATCTGAACTTTTTAGAAAAAGCCTACACAATGCTTCATTAATTTTATTCTATCCATTAATATCCTACCATTAGGAAATAGTTTTGCAAACATTTTCATATATATATGTGTGTGTGTGTGCATGTATGTATGTATATGTGTATACACATATATATGTATGTATATGTGTATACACATATATATGTATGTATGTGTGTATATGAAAATGTTAATCAAATGTATGTATATATGTATGTGTGCATGTATATATAAATTTCCAGTCTGTCTGCAATTAAGTGAGTTAAAATATCCCTGCTACATTGAGGTATTACACTGCAAATATTGGTAGTCAAAAAAAACCTGAAAATCTATTCACAAAAAAAACTTAAAAACTAAAACTCAGTTATCATTCTTGGTTCATATGTGTAACTGAAAAATAATTCCATTTGGAAAAGTTTCTTTAAAAAGAAACACTTTCACACATATAATTCTCCATTTCAAAATAGAAATTCATTTAAAATAATAATAAAGTAAATTAATCTTACCAAAATGCACCCTAGTAAAGAGTTTCAAGGTTTGCAATGCCATGCTAATGACATTTGGCCACAGCATTGCATTTTCAAAGGAAGAAATATAATCTGGTTGGCAACTTCAACATTTCAGTGCTAAAAAGAACCCAGTCTTTAAAAAATGGACCAAAGGCACTTAAGAATGGCTCTAGTATATTCCACAATGGCATTCTGGATCAGGGACAGCATCTGGCTGAACAACTAGTTCCCGCAGTAAAAGAAACGTCCAGCTGAGGTAGCATTCTGTACTGCTTGAGCACTTAGCTAAATGCAGGCCGAGAGCTTTTTTATACTTATTTTAAACATAAAAGTAAACTGGTAGAGAATGGCCTTGAAAAAGAGTTTAACCCATTTTAAGCAAGATTTTTTTTAAACAACTTCTCAATAAACTATCTAAGCAACAGGTCCAAAAACACCGGGAACCTTCTTAGAGAATTTGAACATCAAAATATTGTCAAAGAGCTGAGCATACTTTTCTACCTTTAAGGCCAAATCCACAGACTTTACAAAGATTATTCTAGCAATGAAACCACATTCTACATAAGACAGGGAACTTTTTAAAAAAATTATTTCCGCATTAGTCATGTTGTAAAAGAAGAATTAGAACAAAAGGGAAAAACCACAAGAAAGAAAAAAAAAGGCAGAAAATAGTATGCTTTGATCTACATTCAGACTCCACAATTCTTCTTCTGAATGTTGGTAACGTGTTCTATCATGAGTCTTTTAGCATTGTCTTAGATCATTGCATTGCTGAGAAGATCTGTCTATCAAAGTTGGCCATCACATAACGAGGCTATTACTGTGTGCAATGTTCTCCTGGTTCTGCTCACTTCACTAAGCATCAGTTCATGTAAGTCTTTCAGATTTTTCTGAAATCTGCCTGCTCATCATTTCTTATGGAACAATAGTATTCTATTATATTCATATACCATAACCTGTGCAGTCATTTTTCAATTTATGGGCATTCCCTCAATTTCCAATTATTAGCCACCACAAAGAGCTGCTATGAATATTTTTGCACACGTGGGTCTTTTTCCCTTCTTATGATCTCTTTGGGTTATAGATCTAGTAGTGGTATTGCTGGATCAAATGGTATGCACAGTTTTATAGCCCTTTGGGCATAGTTCCAGATTTCTCTCCAGAATGGTTGGATCAGTTTGTAACTCTGCCAACAATGCATTAGCATTCCAATTTTCCTATATCTTCTCCAACATTTATCATTTTCCTTTTTTGTCACATTAGCCAATCTGATAAGTATGATGTGGTATCTCAGAGTTGTTTTGATTTGTATTTCTCTAATCAATAGTCATTTATAGCATTTTTCATATGACTATAGATAATTTTAATTTCTTCCTCTGAAAACTGCCTGTTCATATCTTTGGACCATTTATCAATGAGGGGATGACTTGTATTCTTAGAAGTTTGACTCAGTTCTCTATATATTTTAGAAATGAGGTCTTCATTAGAAAGAGAGGGAACTTTTGAGAGCTCAATGTCAGGTTCATTAGCAGCTTTTACCAAAAGTAGAAAAATTTATGCTGATAAACTACAGATTTTAGAAAAAAAACTGAATGCAACATTTTTAGAAGCCACAACACTTATAAAATAAATCCTTCAAAGTTTATAGACTTTTTTTTAAAAGGGTGGAGAATACAAATCTTTTCAGGGAAAAGGTGAAGCTACATGTTTCAATTAAATCTACCAGAAACCCACTACCAAGTTTTACAATCAAAGTAAGAAAGAAATGCTTGACAGACAGAATTACTGCCCATTACCACAGTCTGGGAAGAGCTGACTGAGGATGGTTTTCAGTGACTGATTGACTTGAATAGTGTAAGATTTCTTCAGATCATACTGACAAGTTGAGCAGCCTATATACCTTGGCTCAGAAAAATCAGTCCAAACCATCCTTGCAAACATCATGCTGATCCACGGTAGTAATTGGCTGAAACACTACCTCTTGACAGCAAATATATGCATATGTTTCTTCCACTTTATTCAGAAATTTAGCCTCATCCTTCAGTGTACCTACTACTTTGTCCCACAGTTTTTCATGGATTCTTCCTTCTTGATGAGAGTCTTTTGCCAGAAGGTGACTTTGTACAGTTCCAATTTTGCCTTCTTAGACACTGTAATAGGAGAGGCCAGAAAGGCCTCCCTATCCCCTGTTGTCTTCCTTTTTCTCTTGCCCATTCCTTTCCTTGGAGATGTCAATTCCTCATCATTGATCTTACTTTCTTTTTCCTTCTCTTTGTTAGCAACTGCTTCCATTCTTCAGGATACTGCATTGTTAAGTGAAGTTTTTTCATCCTGTCTTTCCCTTCCTTTGTCCATGGGCCAGATTCATCATTATCCCTCCTGAGGAGGTAATGCCACACAAGAAAACCAGATTTCCCATTTTTAGCCACTACCTTGTATATTCCATCATATTTATTCCCTTCAGCAGGGGCATATTTGCTGTGCTTCCCTCCCTTAATATTTCTCACCACCCTGATTGGCTCTCCAGCTCACCAATGGTTGGACTCTGCTCTACTTTAGTCATTGATACTACAGTTCAAAGCCAGGGCTCTGTTCATGTTCATGACTTTTTTTTTTAATTTCAGTAGTTTTATTAAATTAGTTTGACCTACCAATGAGCAATTAATGTTTTTCCAATTAAACAATTAAATAATCAATTCAATAAACATTTATTACTTCACAGTAATATGCCAGCCATGGTCCTAAATGCTAGGGATACAAAAACAGGCAAAAGACAGTCAGTCTTTATTTCTGCAATATTTTATAGTTGGATTCATAAAGTCCTGTAGATGAATCTTGATTTCATAGCTTCTTTAGTTATTTTTTTTTCTTTTATCTTCTATATTTTTTTTTTGCTTTTGAACATCTGTTTTACTAAAACCTTGAGTTCCAAATTCTCTCCCCTCTTCCCTTCCCCTCCACCCTCCCTAGGAAGTCAAGCAATTCAACATAGGCCACATGTGTATCCTTATGTATAACCCTTCCACAATACTCATGTTGTGAAAGACTAATTATATTTTGCTTCTTCCTAACCTATCCCCCT
>CM053622.1:504335776-504374496 GCA_028646595.1 Phalanger gymnotis | reverse complement strand
ACGACAGAGAGGAATGTGTGATATGCTGGGGTCAAATCAAGGGCTAACAACAATTGGAAGGTGACCTCTGTAGTCTCAGAAATAGAAAAACTACAGGGGAATGGATGGAAAATAAAAGGGGAGGATTGAAATGGATGGGATGAAAGGAAGGAAGTTTTACTACGATGGTGGGAAGGGGTTGCAGTGATGAATGCTCCTATGGATGAAGAGGGATAGTCTGTGAAAAAAGGATGGGAATATAAACTGGGTTTAGCATGGGGGATTAGATTCTTTTTTTTTAGAGGGGGGAAGGCAGGGCAATTGGGGTTAAGTGAATTGCCCAAGGTCACACAGCTAATAAGTATGTCAAGTGTCTGAGGTCGGATTTGAACTCAGGTCCTCCTGATTCCAGGGCCAGTGCTCTACTCACTACATCACCAAGCTGCCCCCAAGAGATTAAATTCTTGAAAGATCTACTCATCTTATTTTGAGAAGTTGGTACTTGGAACTCTGTGGGGTAACTGGTACCTGGGAGAGTGGGAAAGCATGGACACAGGAAAGAGAGGTTATAGTTTGCATAATTAAGGACACAAGTGAGGACAGGTCCTACCATTAGGCAGTGTCCTCTCTGCCACCTGCAATAATTGATGTTGCTCTGGGAGTGAGGCATAGTAGAAAAGGACATTCCATGGGGCAAACTCTGCAAAGCAGTGGAAGTAAGCACCTGGAGGGCAAAGCCTAGAATGGCAATCTTAGAGGCTTTGATTGCACAAAGAATACAGAGAAAAATGGAGAGACCAGATAATTGTAGGCACCATAATCAGAAAGAAAGTCTAGAGTAGACAGAAAGAAAGCACAGATAATGGAAAGAGTGAGGGAAATTCTTCTTGGAAAGGGTCCAGAAATGAACAGGAGTATAGGAAGGGGGAATCTACTTGATTAATTGAAAGGACAAAAGAAGGAAATAAGAGTGATACAATCAGATAAAAGCCCAGAAAAAATGACACTAATAAATAGAAGCCAAAACAGGTCCTACTGCCTACAAATATGACCATATCTCCCCTATCCTGAAAAAAAACCCCTCACTTGATGCTTTTATCCCTATCACCCTTTTTCTCTTCTGCTCTTTGTAGTTAAACTCCTCAAAAGGCCATCTGCAATAGGCATCTCCACTTTTCCTCCTCTCATTCTCTTCTTAATCCCTTTCAATCTGGCTTCCGACCTTACCATTCCACCAAAACTGCTCTCTCTAAAATTACTAATGACCTTAATTGCCAAACCCAAATGCCTTTTCTCAATCCTTATTCTCCTTGACCTCTGCAGCCTCTGACATTAGTGATCGTTCTTTACTCTTCGATGCTCTCTCCTCTCCAGGTTTTCATTACTCTAATCTCTCCTGGTTTTCCTCCTATCCATTTGTCCACTCCTTCTCCATCTCATTTGCTGGATCTACTTCAAGATTATACTCTCAAACTATAAGGGTCCCTCAGGGTTAAGTCTTGGGTACTCTTCTCTTATACCTCTATACTACTTCACTTGGTGATAAAAGTTTTCATGAATTTAATTACCATCTCTATGTTGATGATTCTCAAACCTACCTTTCCTGCCTTAGTCTCTCTGCTGACCTCAAATATCACATCTCTAACTGCCTTTAAGACATCTTGAAGTAAATGTCCAGTAGATACCTTAGGCTTCATATGTCCAGGGATGGAGCCAAGATGATGGAGAAAATGCAGGAAGCTGCCCGAGCTCCCCCAAATTCCCCTTAAAACGACTTTGAATCACACCTCAAAATGAATTCTGGAGTAACAGAAACAACAAAAGGATGATAGAAAACCATTTTCCAGCCCAAGATAACTTAAAAGGACTGCCAGAAAGGTCTGTCTCATTTGGATAAAAAGGGGAGCATAGCCTAGTGCTGGCAGTGTTCAGGCAAGCTAGCAGAAGGTCCCTAGCCCCAGCACAGACGGGCTCATGGTTCCAGGTTGGCAGGCCAATGGTACAGTGGGTCACGTATTAGGCCTCCAGCCTGGCATGTCAAGCTAGTGGCCAGATCTGGCAGATCCAGGTGCAGCAGGCAAGCCACCAATCTTGGAAACTCTGGTGCAGACCCCAGGCGCCTGATGCAAGAAGACTTAGGACAGTACCTCCTGTACCCCAGGATCAAAGCTGAACTTTAAAAGTCACAAAATAGTCTGGGAAATGAGCAGAAAACCAACCAACCAAAAAAAATCCCTGACCATAGAAAGTTACTATGGTGACAAAAGATCAAAACACAAACTCAGAAGAGGACAACAATGTCAAAACACTTACATGTAAATACTCAAAGAGAAATATGAATTGCTATCAGGCCCAGAAAGACCTTCTGGAAGAGCTTAAAAAGGATTTTAAAAGTTGTATAGGAGAAGTAGGAAAAAAAGTGGAGAAAATAAATGAAAATTATGTAAGAGAATTGTGACGAAAGAGCCAACAGCTTTGTAGAGAAAGCACAAAAAATAGAAAAGGATGTACAAAAATTCACTAAAGAAAACAACCCCTTAAAAAGTAGAACTGGCCAAATGGAAAAGGAAACAAAAAGGCTGAGGAAAATAATTCCTTAAAAATTAGAATTGGGCAAATGGAAGCTAATGATTCTAAGGACATCAAGGGAATCAATGAAAAAAGAAAACATGAAGGAAGGTAGTCTAGCTGTGCCAGATCTCAAACTGTATTATAAAATAGTAATTATCAAAATAATTTGGTACTGACTAAGAAACAGAGTGGTGGATCAGTGGAATAGATTAAGTACACATTATGCCATAGCAAATGACCATAGTAATCTAACATATAATAAGCCCAAAGATCTAAGCTTTTGGAACAAAAACTCATTATTTGACAAAAACCACAGGGAAAACCAGAAATTGATATGGCAGAAAGTAGGTACAGACTAACATCTCACCATATACCAAGATAAGGTCAAAATGGATACATGATTTACACATAAAGGGTAATACCACAAGCTAATTGGGAGAGCATGTAATAGTTTATTTGACAGATCTAGAGATAAGGGAAGAATTTAAAACCAAAAAAGATATAGAGAGCATTACAAGATATAAAATAGATAATTTTGATTATGTAAAATTAAAAAGATTTTGTACAAAGAAAACCAAGGCAAGCAAAATTAAAAGTAAAGCAGAAAACTGGGGGAAATTTTTCAACAAGTATCTTTGATAAAGGCCTGATTTCTCAAAAAATAGAGAACTGAGTCAAATTTATTAGAATACAATTCATTCCCAAATTGACAAATGGTCAAAGGATATGAGCATGTAGGTTTCAGAAGATGAAATAAAAGGTATCAATGGTCAAATAAAAAGATTCTAAATCACTATTGATTTTAGAAATTCATATTAAAATAATATGAGGTAACACCTAACTCCTATCAGATTGGCTAATATGACAAAAAATGGAAATGATAAATACTGGAGGGGATATGGGAAAACTGGGACATGTGCACTGTTGGTGGAGCAGTGAGTTGATCCACCCATTCTGTAGAGCAGTTTAGAACTATGCTAAAAAGGCTATAAAACTGTGGATATTCTTTGTTCCAGCACTACCACTGCTAGGTCTAGATTCCAAAGACATCCCAAAAAATGGAAAATGGACTATGTGTACAAAAATATTTATAGCAGCTCTTTTTGTGGTGGCTAAGAATTGGAAATTGAAGAGATGTTCATCAATTAGGGAATGACTAACCAAGCTGTGGTATATGATTAGGATAGAATATTATTGTACTGTAAGAAATGACAAACAGAATAATTTCAGAAAACACCTTGAAAGACTTACATGAACTGATGCAAACTGAAGTAAGTAGAATCAAGAGAATGTTGTACAGAGCAACAGCAATATTGTGCTGTGTTTTGTCCTTCATTCTCAAAGAGGACATTGGAAAGATGATGCCATGACTTGCAAATGAATTGGATTTAAGTGAAGGAGAGCTGTACAAAATTACCGGCCTCACTTTCTCCTCTGGAGCCATCTGGGTCCAGTGGCCAGATATTGCTCAGGATAAATGGAGATGACTCAGGATTCAGTGGGAGACTTTGACTTTTTTAAGCTAGGGTCTTTCTGAGTTCTCACTTTGACTGAGGCAATGCCTCAATGATTAAGTTAGTGGTCAGAAGCAAAACACTGGTGAGGAAGGACAGAGTGAAAGGAGAGAGAGAAAAGGATAAATAGAGGAAAATAGGATGGAGAGAGAAATACACTGTAATTATAATTGTGAATGTAAATAGGAAAAACTCATCCATATAACAAGCAAATAGCAGCGGATTAAAAACAAGAATCCTACAATGTGTTGTTTATAAGAAACATATTTGCAGCAGAGAGAAACACACAAAGTAAAGGTAAAAGACTAGAGCAGAATCTATTGTGCTTCAGCTGAAGTGAAAAAAAAAGGCAGGTTTGGGGATCATGATCTCAGATAAAGCAAAAGCAAAAATACATATAATTAAAAGATATAAGCAAAAAACTACATACATCTTGCTAAAAGGTACCATAGAAAATAAAATAATATCAATATTTAATATATATGCACCAAATGGTACAGCATTCAAATTTCTAAAGGAGAACTTAAGTGAGTTAGAGGAGGAAATAGATAGTAAAACTATACTAGTGGGAGACCTCAACTTTCCCCACCCAGAACTAGATAAATCTAACAAAAAATAAATAAGAAAGAAGTTAAGGAGGTGAATGGAATTTTAGAAAAGTTAGATATGACAGACCTCTGGAGAAAACTGAATGCAGATAGAAGAAAATATACATGACACCTATACAAAAATTGACCATGTTTAGGGCACAAAACCTCACAATCAAATGCAGAAAAGCAGAAATATTAAATGCGCTCCTTCAGATGATGATGCAATAAAAATTACATTTAATAAAGAGACATGGAAAGAAAAATTAAAAATTAATTAGGAACTAAACAATTTAATCCCAATGATTGAATGGGTCAAAGAACAAATCATAGAAACAATCAATAATTTCATTAGAAAGAATGACAACAATGTGACAACATAGTAAAATTTATGAGATATAGCCAAAGCAGTATAGAGGGGAAATTTTGTATCTTTAAATGATTGTATCATTTAAATAAATAGAGAAAGAGCAGATCAATGAATTGTGAATGCAACTAAAAAGGCTAGAAAAAGGACAAATTAAAAATCTCCATTTGGAATCCACCAAATTGGAAATGCTGAAAATCAAAAGAGAAAGTAACAAAATAGAAAATAAGAAAACAATTGAGCTAATATATAAAACTAAAAACTGGTTTTATGAAAAAAACCTGATAAAATGGACAAACCATTGTTTAATTTAATTAAGAAAAGGAAGAAGAAAATCAAATTACCAGTATCAAAAATGAAAAGGGTGAATTCACCCCCAGTGAAGGAGAAATTAAAGCAATAATTAGGAGATATTTTGCCCAATAAATCTGACAATCTGAGCAAAATGAATGAATATATATAAAATACAATTTGCTCAGATTTACAGAAGAGGAAATGAAATAATTACACATCCCTATCTTAGAAAAGAAATTGAACAAGCCATCAATGAATTCCCTAAAAAAAAGTCCCCAGGACCAGATGAATTCACAAGTGAACCCTACCAAACATTTAAAGAAGAATTAATTCCAATACTACATAAACTATTTGGGAAAATAGGTAAAGAAGAAGTCTACCAAATTCCTTTTATGACACAAACATGATGCTGGTACCTAAACCAGGAAGAGCCAAAACAGAGAAAGAAAAGTATAGACCAACTTCCCTAATGAAAGCTTCTGTGCTAATATATAGTGGTTCATTTCTATGATTGTCATGACATTTCCATGCTGAGTGAAATAGAGAGATTCAGTCTCAACAAAAAAAAGAGGAGGGGTGAAGGGCGAGAAATAGGATACATTCTAGAAGAAAAATAAAAGAGGAGAAAACTTATTCTATCTTATAATTGGAATATATCTAAAAATAGTCATCTCAATCACTTCTTTCTTATTTGAACCAGATAAAAGAAGATTGAAAATACAAGCATGCGCGAAGATGTACATATACCCACCCATCCTCCCCTGACAACTTTTGTGTATAAATGTATTAAATTAAATAGGTAAACAGACTAGGCCCAGGAGAGGGAAGAGGAAGTAGTTTAAAAGTGCATAGGGTTTGAGCTGAATAAAGCAAGTAAGATCAGAGAAATGGAATCAAACTACATCAATTTTAGATTACTAGTTTGTATCATATTCCTTTTCTTTTTCCATCTTATTTATAATTTATAAAGATGGGAATAGTAGGAAAAGAAAAGAAAAAGTATAAGACTGTGGCAGAGATAAAAATACAATTATTGTAACCATGTAATTACATGGAATGAAAAGGTAACCAAATCTGACAATATATTGTTTACAATAATACATTTGAAATAACCATTCACACAGAGTCAAATGAGAGGTTAAAGTAGAATTTCTAATGATTCAGGTAGAAATGTAAAAGTAGGAGTCATAATCATGATCTCAAAACAAGGAAACAATAAAAATAGATATTATTAAAAGAGATAAGCAGGGAAAGTACAATATGCATAAAGTCAACTTACTGAATAGCTTATCATTTAATTACTATTATAATCTTACTGTCTGTTTCTCCTAGTAATTTCATTTACTTTTCTATTAAGTACATCAATGATATACTATTATATAGGTTGATTCTTAAGTAATTAAATGCAAAGCTACAAAGAACTAATCAATGCATTGGGCATACAAGCCCCCCAAATTAGAAAAAAAATAACAAATGAAAAAAGAAATTAAATTAAAAAATTTGAAAATCAAAGAGATGAACAAAAAATACAAAGGATTAATAAATCTAAAGGTTTTTAAAAACTAATAAAGTGGACAAAATTACCTAATGTGATAAAGATAGAAAACCAAATTGCAATTATCAAAAACAAAAGAAAGAGAATTCATAACAGATGCAGAGGAAGTAAAGAAAATTAGAAATTCTTTTACTCAGTTATTCACCAATAAAACTGATAACAATATTCACAAAAACATAATTGGAAGAATAGAAGAAATAGATACTTTAAACAGCCCAATCTCAAAAAAAGACATTAAACAAAATCAATGAATGCCTAAATAAACTATCCACCCTCAAGCCCAGATTGGTTCTGTAAGTGAGTTCCACATAACAAAGAGCAATTTAGTGTATTACTAAGTAAATTGTTTGCAAATATAGAGAGAAATATATCCAGCTAAACTCCTACTCTGAAACAAATATATTCCTCAGAGATAAAGCATAGAAAGAAAAAGATCATTATCTTTTATAAGCAATAATATGAAATATTGAACAAAATATTAGCAAAGAGTCTATGGCAGTAATTTAGAATATTTACATTATGATCAGGTTTTATTTATACCAAGTGTGCAGAGTTGGTTCAATATTAGGAAAACTATAAACAAAGTTGATATCAATAACAAAAATAACAAAAAATACACTAATTATACATAACACATTTAATAATTAAAAAATAAATAACATTACAGAAAAAAAGCTTTTGACAAAACATGCTTCTTATGCTAAAATCACTTTTAAAAGTATAGGAATAAATCAATTTTCCCTATAATGGCAAATATTATCTATCTTAAATTAAGGGGTAAACAAAGGCATTCGTTGTCACCATTATTATTTTACATAGTTGTAGAAATGGTACGATTGCAATAAGACAAGAGAAATAAATTGAGAGAATAAATGTAGGCAAAGAATAAAAACATTTTTTATTCTTTAAAATGTTATTTTTAAAAAGAACCTTAGAAATTCAACTAAAATTGAAAAAATAACTTGATAAAGTAGCAAGATATAAAATAGATCCACAGAATAAACTTTTCTGTATTTTGCCAACAACACAACCCACCAAGAAGAGAGAGAAAACAAATTAAATTCAAAGTAACCATAGAATATAAAAAAACACATCGGAGTCTACCTACTAAGTTACAAAATACTAAATTACTAAGTTACAAAAATGAATTGTATAATAACTACAAAAAATAACTACAAAACTCTTTACAGAAATAAAGACAAAACATAAATTCCTCATGACTGGGCCACGCTAATAAAAATAATATCTAAATTAATTTATAGATTTGATGCCAAACTACCCTGGGATTACCCTATAGAAGTAAACATAACAATTACAAAAGAGAAGTGAGGAAAAGGTCAAGAAAAATAAATGGTTAAGAGTCTCAAGAAAAATAACAAAAACAAATGGGAAGGAAGGTAGCATAGCAGCACAAAGCAACAATCATCAAAACTATTTCATAGTAGTTGCAAAATTGAAAAACTTATTAATAGAACCAATAAGGAAAATAAGATCCAGAAATAATCCAATAGAGTAGCATAGCATTTGATAAGTTCAAGGACACCAGCTACTTTGGTAAAATTTCCCATCTGATAATTTTGGGATGGTTATTGGAATAAGCAGAAAGTAGCCTGGCAGAAATTAGATGTAGCAATGTAATATTAAGTTCCCAGTTATTGTGACCTAAATATAAAATATCACTTCATAAACAAATTAGAAGAAAAGGAGAGGAGATACCTCCCATAACTATGGTGAAGGGGGCGGTTGGGGATTCTTAAATGACAAAGGAGTAGAGAGGATTATATGAGATCATCTTGATAATTTGGATGACATAAAACTGAAAGTCTTTTGCACACATAAAAGCAAAAATTAGAAGGGGAACAGTTAACTTGAAAAAAATCTCTGCAGCAAATTTTTCTTCTAAAGCTCTGATAATCGGAATACATATGGAATTGGTACAAACATATAAGAAAAAGAGACACTTTCTCTAAAGATAAGTTATACAAAGTTATATATATGCAGTTTTTGAAAGAAGAAACACAAGTTGTCAACAATTTTAAGGTCATTATCCTTCATCTGCTACAATGGATTACTCAGAGCCAGTGAGTTTAAACAAACAGTTCTTTTACAAAATAATATTCCAATACCCTCAGCACGAAGCAGTTCTCATGGCAGTTTGAAAACAGTCCAGTGAATAAAAACAAATTAAAGCTGCTTGCAAAAATGCTTAAAAAAAATAGGCAGGAAGGAGGTTCCTGGGTCTCAGGAACTCTCACTGAAAGACTCAAAAACCGTTCATACCCTCCTCTTGCCAAAGAGCTCACAACTAAGTCCCAAGTCTATCCACCTAATTGGAGAATTAACCACAATTGTCCCTGGTTTGTACCTTACCTGCCTTGCTTGCAACAATCCTGTCGGGAGTGTGAGAGTATGGGGGTGGGGGATGGGGTGTCAATTCAGACCACTGCCCACAGTTTCATATTCAATCATATTTTTCTTTGTACAGTAGAACATTCTTATCTGATGATGTTTTAGTTCATCACAAAAAAAGAAAATTTTAGATTTTAAATATTTATTGTAACCTGTTGTTTCAAGAGGCAATAGAAGGTGACTCAAAGTAGGCCAGCAACACAGATATCGATGAACAAGAAAATGGGGCAGTTTATTCAGGCTGATTGAACAAATATTTATTTGAGCTTTAACTAAATTTTAGGCACCATGTTAAATGCTGCAGCAAATATAAATATTAGTAAGACTGTCTGCACTCAGAGAATCTAGTAGGACAGATATTTCAAATACATACATAACAGTGACATACAATATGTAAAGTAGGTATGAAGACAGGAATGAAATGTCATGTCAAAGAAGGAAGATTACACATTTCAAGGAGATAAAGAAAGACTTCATGACGGAAATATGACAGTTTCTGAGCAGCATTTTGATAGGCAGAGATGGTGAGATATGTAGGAGCGAATTCAAGAAAATGGAACAGCATTATAGCTCATAGATAGGAAAGCAAAAATTGAATTTTGTAGAATGGTCCCAAGATCAATGAACCCAAACAATAGAGAGATAAAGTGACTTGCCCAAAGTCATATATTTAGAGAGAAAATTGTGCTTTAAATCCTTTGAACTCCAAATTCAATGATCTTTCTTCAACATAACTGTCCGATTTGCATATAGTATAGATATCCATATGGGAATAATGAGAGACAGGTCTATAAATGTAGTTTGTGACAAGTGTTAGAGCTATATTTATTTTTAAGCATCTATACATGAGATAAAGTAAGAAGATGAAATGAAAAAACAAGATGGTCCCAGCCTCAAGAAGCTTACAATGTATGTAATGTTTATAAATGGGTGTATGTGTGTGTGGGGGAGAGGGGATATATATAGGAAGAAGGATTGAAGAAATAATAATATTAATAATTATAATCATGAAATAATAATAACTAACATTTATATGATTTGCAAACTGCTTTACTATATATTAATTCATTTGATAGAAAAATGAACTGTGCTATTTATATCTATCTTCTTGTTTTCTGCCCTGGTCAAATTATATCTTTAATATGATTCTCAGTTCTAAGTGTCACATTTTATCACATTTGATAAACTTGAGAACATTATTTGCAGAATGCCTCATAAATTATTAGAGCTCAACAAATACAGGAGACTAGAAACAAATTCCAATAATCTTTCCTGAATACGTGCCTCTGTTACGTTTTTGAAAATTATGCTAAAGGGAAATCAACAATGATTTAGAGTATTTTTTCATATGATTATAAAATATTTTGAATTCTTCATTAGAAAACTACCTATTCATATCCTTTCACCATTTATCAATTGGGAATGACTAATTTTCTTGTAGATTTGACAAAGTTCTTTATATTTTTGAGATATGAGACTTTTATCTGAGAAAGTGTCTATTAAAAAATGTCTCCCAATTTTCTGCTTTCCTTCTGATCTTGGCTGTATTTGTACAAAACCTTTTTAATTTAATGTAATTGAAATTATCCATTTTACACTTAACTTTGCTCTCACTTATTAATTCTTAAATTGTTCACCTATCCATGAGTCTGATAGTAATATGTTCTGTGTTCTTCTAATTTTCTTGCAAAATCTCTCTTTATATCTAGATCTTGTATCCATTTTCACCTTATCTTGGTAAGTGGTATAAGATATTGGTCTATTCCCAGTTTCTACCATATTACTTTCCCATTTTCCCAACAATTTTTACCAAATAATGAATTCTTGTCTCAAAATCTTAAGTCTTTACACTTGTCAAATACAAGGTTATTATATTTATTTACACTTTCTTAATGAATCTCTTCTATATCTTGATCTCATCTAACAAATTTCTAATGTGCAGTCAGGTTCGTTTTTTTAAGGGTAGACATCATAGCACCAACATCCTCAGTGACATCAGAGAGAGAGATTGATTGTCGTGAGGAGTTATGTGTGGCAAGGTCCCACATGTAACGAAGGCTTGTTTGCATACCATATGTAGCATGGAGGTGTATGTGTGGCTCAAAGGGAGAGAGAATAGACACATCTAACTTCTCTCTTCATTCTTCTGCAAGGAAGACTTTAATTCTTTCAAGGAAGAGAGCAGGGATTTGGGGCCAGAAGTCACTACCTTTCCTAAGAGAAGGGGGTACTGGGCTAGAATTATATTAATCTGCTACTTTAAATATAGTCTATAAATATAGTCTAAAAATCAGATTTTCAGGTTCCATCTGGTCTCTGATTGCTGTTTCATTATGGGGGGAAAGTGGGACCTCAACTTTTACATACAAGGCTTGATTCCTCTCCTCCCAAATATTAATTTCACAATGAACACACATAGCAATTATCAACAAAAATCTATATTTTCAAACAATTTAGTCATATGAAAAAATGCTCTAAAACAATATTGATTGGAGAAATGCAAATTAAAACAACCTTGATATATCATTTTATACCTATCAGATTGGCTAAAATGATTGAAGGGGAAAATGACAAATGTTGGAGGGGATATGGAAAAAGTGGGACACTAATTCATTATTGGTGGAATTGTGAACTGATCCAACCATTTTGGAGAACAATCTGGAATTATCCCTAAAGGGTTATCAAACTGCCTATAACCTTTGGCTCAGCAATATCATTACTTGGTCTATTTCCAAAGGTGATTAGAGAAAAATGAAAAGAACCTATATGTTCTAAAATGTTTATAGCAGCTCTCTTTGAACTGGAAATTGTAGAGATGTTCATCAATTGGGGAATGGGAGAACAAGTTGTGGTATATGATTGTGAGGGAATGCTACTGCCCTGTAAGAAATGAAATTCAATGGTTTTAGAAAAAAAATGGAAAGACTTGCACGAAATAATAAAGAGTGAAATAAGCAGAACCAAGAGAACATTGTATACAGCAACAGTAATATTATTTTAAGAATGACTTTGAACAAGTAAGTCATTTTGAATATTATAAATACCCAAATTAACTATAAAGGACATATGAAGATAGACTATCTGCATCCAAATAGAAGTATGTATAGAATAATTTTGCACATATATATGTGTATATGTAGGCATCCTCCCATTTGTGTCTAATGGTAGCCAACTCTGAGGTGGGAGGAAGGGGAGAAAAATTGGGGGAGAAGGAAATTTACATGATAACTTTGTTGTGTATTTAAAAGCAATAGCAAATTGTACATAGTGGATTTGCAGTTTCACGTGCATTCATTTTTTTATTGTACTATCTTATGAAAATGCTTGTTTTAGTCCATAAATTTAAAAAAAGTAAGTAAATAAAAAGAAAGTGTACTAAGAAAGTACTAGGAGAAAATGGAATAAGAGAAACCAAATACTAATACATATATGTTAATATATGCACACATATGCATATAATATGAATAAACATACTTTTAAATGCTCATATAAATAACAAGAATGTTAGATATCATGTGATTTTGAAGGGAAAGATGAAGAAATTAAGCAAAATAATTTTAAAAAGGACAAAGTAAGGAGGAATTTCAAATGAGTCTTAAAACAAATAAATTAATTAGAGTAGCTAAACTTTCTCTAAGGACTGTGCTAGAGTTGGCTCACACTGGCTCAAATTTTCCAGTTTCCATACCTCAGAAACTGGTGCTATAAATCATAGCTTGATTTGTTATTTTGTTGATTTTCAAAAATTAAGGAAGTGATGGGGAAAATGTTAGTGAAAATTAAACTTAAAAGTATGTTGTGTATACATTCTTTTGAGAGCTGATTTTTAAAAAAATATTTACTAGCATACCTCTGCTACTTCAGAGACAGAATATCCCTTGCTCCCTCAGACTCTCTATCACCTTGAATAAACAACTTCTTCTCCTCTGAGGTTCACATTACCAATTTTATCATTCAATCTAGATCTTGGAGGCTATCATTTATTGACCCCTATGACATCCTCCTTCCTTCCCCAATTCCTGCCCTCCCCTTAAGGGACTTCAACTGATACTCAAAAATTCTAGTTCCTTAATCTACTTACTTCCCATGACCCACTCTTCCATTTGCCTCAACAACATAGAGATGGACAAATAATTATCCATAAGCATTCTATTTCCTGGTTCACAAGCTTTGAAATTTCTTTATCAATCCTAATCTTTTAAAATTCCACATTTCTCTCTATCTTACAATCTTTAACCCTATTTTTGATCCTTACCATAAACTTCATTTCCTTGGATACAATGTCCTTTCCCAGGCAATTATCCCTATGATGACAACATTTTTTTTCTCTTCCTTGACCCCTTATTATTCCAAGTCATCTCTATTTAACCTCTACACTCTTGTCACATTTTCCTGATTGTGATCCTTCCTTTATCTCTATGCATGCTGTATGAGCCTAGGTTACTGGGCATCTGCCCAGTGGTGTCCTTGACAGTTATAGGAAAGTAAGGAAGAGAAGAAGGTTTTAAGGGGAAAATAATGAGATGACCTATATACGTACAAAACAAGTCCTAGATGTCTAATAAGCAGTTGGAGGTGTGAGACTGAAGGTCAGGAAAAGGGTTAGGGCTGGGAAAATAAATCTGCTTAAAGATGACAGTTGAATCCATGAGAGCTTATGAGATTATCAAATAAAATACTATAAAGAGAGAAGAGAGTCTGGGACAGACCCAAGGGACACCAAGGCATGACCTTGATGAAGACTCAGCAAAGGATACTGAGAAGGAACAGTGAGAGAGGTAAGAGAACTGTGAGATAGTAATGTTGTGGAACTATAGAGAGAAAACAGTATCAAGAAGAGGGTGATAAATAGTGCCAAATGGGTCAAGAAAGATGAAGACTGAGAAAAAGTCATTATATTTGGCAATTAAGAGATCATTTGTGATTTTGGGAAGAGTAGTAACATTTTGATGATGAATTTGGAATCAAACTGAAGATTAAGAGAGTGAAATGAAAAAGAAACGGAGGCACTGATTAGCCTTCTCAAAGAGGTTAGCCATGAAAGGAAGAAGAGATACAAGATGATAGCTAGCAAGGATGGATGGATCAAGTTGGGTTTTTTTGAGGATGGAAGAGACATGGTCATGTTTGGAACCAGTAGGGAAGCAACCAGCACAGAGGGAAAGATTAAAGTTGAAAGTGGGAATGATGGAAGAGACAAGTTGATAGATGAGACAGAATGAACTCACTTATGTATGTACAGTGGGTTGCCTGGACATAGAGAAGGGCTACTTGTTCATGTGAGACACAGGATGAAGGAAGATAAAGCAACGAAAGATACCTCATTGATTTGAGATGAGATGGAGGGAGAACAGGGTGGATGGCCTCAATTTGTGTTTTTCAGTGAAATGTGAGGCAAGGTTCTCAGTTATGAGGGTGGGGGTAAGCAAAGTTATGGGAAGTTTGAGGAAGGATGAAAAGGTTTGGGAAAGGCACCATAGTGAATGGCACAACGATTTAATTATATAACAAAATATTATCTATAGTAGATCCAGTTGGCATGGTTTTGTGATTTTCTCTTTGTTCAACAGCAAGTGTGCAGAATGTAGCAAGTAAAAATGATGCTGAAACACAGTCTTCTCCAGGGCATTGTTGTCATGTTTCAAACGGTGATGTTTTAACTTTCAGTAAAATGGGTCACACTGGCACCTCAGTAACAAGCCAGGGACCTGAGCATGATGAATTGATTATGTAGGCTAGCAGTACCCAATAGATTGAGTCAGTGGTCTCAATGACCAGAGACTCAAGAGTAAGGGTTGACAGGGTCTTTTTAACCTAGATGTGTCTTCCTTCTGAATGGCCTAATATGACATCATTTGGACCTTCCCTGGCAAAGGCAAGATAAGCCCAATTGGTAGACATTTTTAATGTGGTGCATTGAGAGTTCAGCTCCTCCCTATTACTTCATCTTTGGGAGGTGGAAGTAATCTTCAGGTAATAGGAGTAGTCTGCCACTGGGAAACTGGGTTAGCCTTCAGGTGTGACTGATCACACCCTTCTCTGACAATTAAGGAATGCTAACTGAGACACAGCTACCTCTAGAAATCTTGGCTAGAAAAAACAAAAAAAATTTCAATCAAGTCCTCTCCCACCTTTTAACTTCCCCTTTAGAGACCAAGTCACCCATAATTTTGAAAAGGAGAAGCGAGGACAATAGAGTCAGGCCTAAACCAAGCTGGTTCTCTGTTTATGGAATAAATAGAAGGTAGGGTCCCACTTAAAACTGGTTAAGAAGCAGATGCCCCAGAGGGGCTAGGAGGTGCAAGAGGTGCGGGTGCAGATCCCTTTGTCAACTTTGCTTTATTTAGGACTAGGAGAGATATGCTTTTGAGCTGGGATAAGAGAGAAGATTTTGACAAAATGGGGAAAAGGATGGATTACAGCGTATCATTAATTATCAAATGATACAGCATAATATAAATTTTCCTCAAGGAGCAAAAACAGCATATGGTAGTAGAAAGGGCTGAGGCTTAGCAGGGCAAGACCTTCAATAGGATAAGAGGAAAAGGGACTTGAGAGAAGAGGACAGCTTAGAGTAGAACTGGTTCATCCAGGGGTCAAGATAGGGAAGGAAGGAGAGTATAGCCAGAGGAAGTGTGATACCTTTAGACAGAACAGAGGGGTTGAGTGATTGAAGATCTCAGGCAGGAGAGATGGAATGACATGGAAAAGGAACACTTGAGTCATCAAGAGAGACTATCTCTCTCCATAGTTGTGATGGTATAGAGGAATAGGAACCAAAATGGTACTGTAGGAAGAAGTTCAATGAGTCGATCAGCACTCCCTCCTCTCTAACTCCTCCAAACAGATCAGAAAATGCATCAAATAGTAATGGTTAAAGACAAGAAAAAGTTACAGAGTCATTTTCCAGCCCAGGTCAGTATAAGGGGTCTTTGGACACTGGGCATGGAGCCCGGTGTGTAACATACTTTTACCCCAGAGAGAGGCTATAAACCAGGTAAGTCCTAGACTCTTATGGGGTACCCCCAGATCCATACTAGGATGTCATGATGGGGACAGGCATAAACTGGAAGCTTTTGTTACCTAATATCCGATTCCAGGTCATATATGCAGTCATACTGACAAAGGGATCTGCACCCACACCTCTTGCACCCTAGCTAGGTAATTATATGAATAGAATAGCAAGTTCAGAAGTAATTAGCAGTGGTATATCTCAGACCCCAGGAGTAGAGAGTTAATTACATCTTTCACCCTAATCTGAAGCCTTCAGAAAATGTGAGGATGAAGAATAGGTTTTGAGGTTGCAAGGTAGAAGGAGAGGTGAAATGACAGCAGATTATGATCAGATGAAGGAAATTCCAAGTTCATGCACATGGAAGTACTGTATTTCTAGGTTATGGTAAAGTCAAGAGTAATGATAATCTCTGTGTGTAAGCTGGAAAAGGAAATGGTAAATCACTCCAGTCTCTTTGCCAAGAAAACTCCAAATGGGGTCATGAAGAGTTGGAAACTATTAAACAACAAGAAAATTACTTTTTTTGGCTTCCTGGGCTTTTTAACCTGTGGAGATGGCTATAATTACTGTTATCTTCTTATGTGTATTTTTTTTGAGATGCCAAATAGAGCTAGAGGAAATCACAAGACCATGTTGACTGGATCCACTACAGATTTGCTAACTAATCTCAATCTCACTAGTGTGAGGCTAATATTCAATTAAATACTCCTTAATCAATTCAATATCACACTCTCTATAGCGACTGTTGCAAACATTCTTAGGTTCCTAGGCTCTCACAACACCCCTTTCTCCCTTCCTTTTAACTGATTACCTCACCTTATACTTGACTGAAAAAATTTAAACCACTAGCCAAGAGTTCCTCCTTCTCCTTCCTCCTCATTCCATAACATTCAAACACATTCTCCCATTATCTCTTCATTCGCTCCTTTCTCAAATTCGCTCATTCTTCTCCTTGTCAAGGCAAATCCCTCTACATACACACTTGGTCCTATCCCTCATGTCTTATTCACCAAATTGACCCATGTCCTTTCTATTTTTGTGTCTTTAATCTCTCCTTATCTGTTAGTTTCTTTACTGCTGCCTACAAATATGACCATGTCTCCTCATCCTTAAACACTCAATCTCTCTCTCTTCCTAGTCCTACCATCCCCTCTAGCTATTATTCTATTTCTCTATTTCATCTAGTGTCTAAACTCCTTAAGAAAGCTGCAAACATTCATTTCCTCATTTCCTTTCTTCTCACTCTCTTCTAAGCCAAGTTGGCTTCCAACCTCATAATTCAACTGAAAATATCCTCCTTAAAGTTACCATTTATTTCCCAACTTCCAAATCTAATGTCATTTTCTCAATCTAAATCCGTTTTTAACCTCTTTACAGCATTTAACAATGTTCATCATGTTTTCCTTCTGGAAATTCTTTCCTTTTAAGGTTTTCATGACAGCATTTTCTGGCATTCCTTCTATCTGTCCATTGGTTTCAGTCTCCTTTGGTGCTTCTTTATTGATTTCATACCTACTACTCATGAGTATCCCCTATGGCTCTGAACTGGGCCCTCTTCTTTTTATTTGATGATTTCATCAGCTTCCATAGGTTCAATTCTTTTCTCAATGTAGATAATTTTCAGTTCTATACATCTAGCCCTAGTCTGTCTGTTGAGCTATAGTCATTTATCTCTAATTACGTCTTGGATATCTCAAATTGGATGTCTAGAAGATATCTGAAACTTAAAATGGGCAAAATAGAACTCATTCTTTCTTCTCAAACCTGCCTGTGTAAGACCAGATTTTCCCTGACCAAGCTTCTTTCTTCTCACCCACAACACTGAGAAGACAAAGATGCCCCAGGACCTGATTGCCCCTAGATTCCCTGATATATAATCCTAGTTAACCGAAGGCAGAAAAAGTCCCTGCTAAACAGAGTCTAGACCGTTTAGATTTGGTGGATTTTTGAAGACTATGTGAGTTACCATGTCCTTCACCATAGTTTCCATTTGGAGATGCAGTGAAGGGAAGGGCACATCATGGCAACCAGAGAAGCTAAATTTAAACTAAGCCATTCTATGTTACATATCTTTGCAGGGCAAAGCAAAGCAAACCCTTTGAATATTTTTAGTTAATAGCTCACTTTTAGTTATTTGTAGCTAATAGTTAATACTTAGTATTTATTACTAATCAATTTGTTACTATTTATGCTAAATAACATTAATTTCTGTGTGACCCTGGGCAAGTCACTTACCCTTGGTTTGCCTTAATCCACTGGAGAAGGAAATGGCAAACCACTTTAGTATCTTTGCCACGAAAACCTGATAGAAAATATTGGTGTGCTATGGTTCATAAGGTCATGAAGAGCTGGACATGATGGAATGACTGAACAGCTAATACAGGGAAGGTCCGTCTTCTCCTTTCTTCCCATATCTGTTGTTTTAATCCCTTTATTGTAGAAGGAGACAAAATTGCAAAACTCTGCTTCTACTTTGTTTGACTTAGGACTAAATTTTATACTATAAGTATATTCCGAATTCCCCTAGAATTTAATATTGAATAACTACTGTGCCCTAAGACTCTCTGGAAAAATTAAGAGAACCAAATCCATTATTTATGATACAGAATTTTATTTTTATGTTAGATGATTTCAAAAGAAGAATAGTAATTATCAATTTTCTAAGGCAGTGGTAGCATACACATGAACGTGGCAGTTTTGCTGTTGTGGTATATTGTCCTTAATTATTTTTAAAATTTAATCTGGGAGTCATTTTGAGATGGTACATACTATGCTTTATTATCCCACTTTCCTTTTCTACATTTCCCAATACCAAATTTATATTGGAATTATTTTTCTAGCCAAATGTCAACAATTAGCCAAAATTCTACACTAAACAATCTCTTGAGGAAAACTTCATAAAACTTACTCAATATTTCCCTGAGGGAAAAAAAAATCTGAAACCGACGTAACAATCCTTGATTACTCTTCCTTACTATTTCATATGCACATTCATAATTATCATTGTTTATAATGTAACATTATATTCCTCAGGTTTCTATCCAAAATTCTTGATTAAATTTCAAGTCCTTGAAATGATATACTTAAATGTAGTACTACAGTCTATTGATTTAATTGGTCATTTTCCTCTCAATATGTTCTTCTATATTTTAATTGTAAAGCAACTTATTTTCATGAACGGTCTGGTCTTTAGCTGAATAGAAGCAGCTGATCAGAAAGAAAAAAAATCTCTCTTAGATATGACATCAAATTGGCAGCCTTGGTGACTATAATTTGATGCAGTTGTGTTTCATGATTTTTCAACGAAAATTTCGATACAATACCATATGTAACTTATTTTAAAGACTCATTTATTTCAAATATTTATTTTACTATGCACATATATGCACATGTATATATACATACAAATAAATATGTAGTAGGTCTGTAAGGCAGATTCTGTAAGTAGTTCTGAAACTGTTAGGCAAGAAATGAGAATTGTGGACATGCAGACTGGAAAAAGATCAGTAAAGGGAAAAAAATTAAAACTGTCTTACATTTTAAGAGTGAAACATATGTGACACCTACAAATGGGTCACAGATTACCCTTGATGGATTTAGAGAGTCACCACTCATAAACAAAGAGTTGCTTCCTGAGAACAAATTGTGGGGCTTGTGTAAGGAGATTCTAAAATACAGTTATAACCTTTGCTTAAGAGACAAGGGTTGTTATATAACATCCATAGTCCATGACTCATTTGCGATGGCTTTGCTCTTAAGTTGCAATATATTTTGCGGCACTGTAATATGGTGCTTAGATCATATGTGTTTATATAAATATAAATGATATGTCCTATACCTTGCCCATTTCAAATGTAAATGGATTGTAATGTAAATGTAAAATGTAAAATGGATTAGATTGAATCAGAAAACATAAATGACAAAACATGCCTTTTAAAAAATTCATTGGTGAAATATTTTCTTAGAGGTAGCAGATATTTTAAAGTATATTTGGTTTAGTACCTACATTACTAATTCAGTTTATATCAAGAATAAGAAACATTCTTAAAGGCTTTCTCAGAATTAGCTCTTAAATAATTCTGATTTAATAATAGCTAGCATTTATATAGTGCTTTTAAGTTTGCAAAGTGCTTCACAAACATTATCTCAAAAATCCTGGAAAGTAGGTGCTATTGCCATTTATATTTTATAAGTAAGGAAACTGAGGCTGACAGGGGTTGAGTGAGTTGCCCAGGGTCACACTGCTAGTAAATATCTGAAACTGGATTTGAGCTCAGGGTTTTCTAACTGTAGCTTTAATGCTCTATCCACTGCACCACTGGTTTAAGAGCATAACTTCATTTTTTGAAGAAGGCATTTATTTCCCTTCTCATCAAATTTCTCACAACATTTCGGCCTCCTTTAACATTCAAGGCTTATGTAAAAAACAATTAAAGAAGATCAAAATGCTTTTATACACTAATAGATTCTTGTAGATAACTGGCACGTAGTAGGCACTTAATAAATGTTAATTGATTATTATTTCTTCACTCATGAAATTCAAGACTGGGAAATAAGTTTGATAGTTATATTCTATAGGTTATTCTACATTTTATAAATGTAAAACAGAAGTTTATTGAACAGTATGTTGAAAAGAAACCATGTGAAAAAGAAAATTGTTTTTAAGGCACAATGCTTAGTATATAATATGCACTTAGCAATATTTTCTTCTTCATCTTTATTCATTAGAGGGCTTCAACAGAATACTTTCAAACTTTCAAGATGTTTAAAAAAACCAGAGTACTCCATCACCATATTTTGTTCCTGAAAAAATAATTTTAAACTTAATTCTCTCCCTTGGCATCCAGGCAGGAACTTTTCCAAGGCATAGAGAAATAGACTATCCATGTATCTCCCTCCTTTCTTTCTTATTTTGTTAGTATTACCTAAACATATATGGACTGCAAAACTCCCCTTGTCATCATGCTCCTCACTAGTCAGTAGGTGGGAGGAGAGTTTTCTTTTGTTTTGATTTTTTTCAGAGTTGCATTTAAAAAATGTTTTATTGGAAGTGGTTCTAATTCCAAGTACTCTTGGAATATATTGATGACACCATACATGGCAGATATACCTCATGGGTGGAGCCATAATGCACAGAGACATTCCATTTATAAATTCTATTAGGGGAGAATCTCTCTAACTTGTAAAAAGAGAATATCATAAAGTTCAATGGAAAGTATAGGAATTCAGTGAAATTTATATGATAATGGTTTTAGAAAAAATACAATACTTACCTTTGGGAAAAGATAATACTAATTCAATTTAAGAAAGATTTTTAAAGTGTCAGCTATTTGTCAGATACTGTGAGAATACAAAAATGATTAAGGTGTGGAATAATGGAATTTCATACTTTAAAGGACCTTAGTGTTCCTATACTCTGACCCGCATGTGAAAAAAAATCCCTTCTACAACAAAGCTGAGAAGTAGCAATCAATCCTCTGCTGAAGACCTCCAATAAGAGGGATATACCCTGAAGCAGTCCATCCTACTTATGGATAGCTATAATTACTAAGAAGTTTTTTTTCTTACGCCAGGCCTAAAGCAGTCTCTACAACTTCTACCCAATGACTCCTCTGGTTCCAAAAAGAACAAATCTGATTTAACTACTTAAAAACAGAGATCATATTCTTCCTATCTTCACTCTTCTAAGCTAAGCATTTCCTGTTCCTTCACTATGTCTCTCATTCCACATAGAATCATGGTCTTTCATCATTCTCATTGATCTCCTCAGAATGCCCATGCCCATTAATATCCTTTCTAAACCGTGAGTGCTGAGCAGCTAGGTGGTGCCGTGGATACGGTGGATAGAATGCTGGGCCTGAAGTCAGGAAAACTCATCTTCATGGGGTCAATTCTGGCCTCAGAGATTTACTAGCTGTGTGACCCTGGGCAAGTCATTTAACCCTGTTTGAATCAGTTTCCTTATGGATAAAATAAGCTGGAAGAGGCAATGGCAAACCACTCTAGTATCTTTGCCAAGAAAACCCCAAATGGGGTCATGAAGAGTCAAACACGACTGAGAACCACTGAATGAACTAAGAGTATCAGAACTGAACACAACCTAACTGGTGTGGTTTAACTGAAGCGTGGTACAGAGGGATTATGACCACCTTATTCATAGTTACACATTTTTTTCTTCCTTAAAATTTTAAATTACATATTTTTTTAAAAAAATTAACAACAAAATCCACTTTCCTCTCCATCCTACCTCTCTCTAATCTTCAGTTACCCCCATTTGCTAGTTTCTTCCCTAATCTCTTCAAACATTACTAAATCTTTCCCATCATAGAGAAACCATTTTACCAAACAGCTTCTCAAACTATCGTTCTTCATTTCTTCTCTTTCTCAGCAAAACATCTTTAAGCTGTCTACAGTAATTTACATTAATTAATTCTTTTACTCCTCACCCCTTTGTAATCTGGATTCAGACCCCATTAATCAACTGAGAATTATTCCCCACAAAATTACTATCCCTTAATTCCTTTATCTGATGGTCTTTTCTCAGTCCTCAGCCTTCCGTAACTCTCTGATATATCTGACACTTGATTATCCAAGTCCTCCTGGAGACTTTTTCCTCTCTTGTTTTTTTTTTCTTTTTTGGATATTCTTTGTTTTTTCTTTTATTTATTTTATCCTGAACTGAGAAATTAAAAAAAAAAGCATTTCCATAACATAGTAAAATAGGAAAAAAAAAGGTGATTGTACGTGAAACTACAAAACTATTATGTACAACTTGCTATTCATTTTAAATATGTAATAAAGTTATCTTAAAACTTTTTTTCTCCCTGCCCCTGCCCAGAGATGGCTACCATTAGGCACAAATATGTGTGTGTGTATATATGTATGTGTTTATGTATTTATATGTATATATATGCACATACTTGTATATCTATGTAAAACCATTGTATACATACTTCTATTTATCAGCTCTTCCTCTATGATACAGATAGTGTCTTCCTTTACATGTCCTTTGTAGTTAATTTGTGTATTTACAATAGTCAAAATGACTTAGTCACTTAAAGTTGTTCTTAAAACAGTATCGTAGCTGTGTAAGTCATTCTTTTGGTTCTGCTCGTTTTGCTCTTCATTAATTCATGCAAGTTTATCCATGTTTTTCTAAGCTCATAGAACTCATTTCTCATAGCACAGTAGTATCCCACCACAATCATATATCACAACTTGTTTAGTCACTCCCCAAATGATGGGCATCCCTGTAATTACCAGTTCTTTCCCATGACAAATGCTATAAATATTTTATAACATAAAGGTTCTTTTTCTTTTTACCTAATCATCTTGGGAGACAGATCTAGTAATGGTAGGGGATGTGGAAAAATTGAGACACTAATTTACTGTTGGCGAAATTGTGAACTGATCCTCTCCTGTTTTTTGTGACTTGGCTCTCTGCAGTTTCTCCACTTAGCTTTCTAATCACTTTCTTTTAGTCTTATTTGCTGGTTCATTATCCGTATCACCCTAAAGTGTGACTATTCTCTAAGGCTTTTTAGTAGGTTCTCTTTCTACATTCTGCCTTGGTGATCTCATTAGCTCTCTGTGGTTTAATGATCAAATTTTGAAAATACTCACAGATCACTACATCTGGTCCCAGTCTCTCCTCTGAACTTCAGTCACCCATCACTACCGACCTATTCCATATTTTAAACTGGATGTCTTAAACCCATTTAAGATTCAATGTGCACAAAATAAAACTCATCATTTTTCCCCCAAACCCATCTCTTTTTAAAACTTTGCTATTCTATTAAAGGCACCAACATTATTACAGTCAATCAGGTTTGTTACCTCAGGATTAACCTTGTCCCACATGTTTAATCACTTGTCACATCTTTCTATTTCTACAGTATCTCTCACACCTGATGTTTTCTTTATACTGACATGGCCAACCTATTAGTTCAGGCCTTCATCACCTCTTGACTATCCTCCTAACTGATCTTCTTGCCTCAAGTCTCTCTTTATTCCAATCCATCCTCCACATAGCTGTGCAAGTAATTTTCTTTTAAGTGTAGATTTGATCATGTCACTCCTCTACTCAGTAAACTCAGGTGGCTCCCTATCACCTCTAGGAAAAAATATAAAATCTTCTTTTTGGCTTTCAAAGCCCTTCAAACCTAGTTCCAATCTATATTTCCAGCCTCATGAATTACTCTTTTCCCTATGCCCTGCAATTCAGCTAAAGTGACAAAATCTACTGGAAAGAGATGTAGGAAATTTTATACTGTTATATATATTCACAAAAGAGGGGGGAAAACGGATTATTTCCCTAATCCCTGGGGGAATATCTCAGTTGGGCACTCACAGTAATGAATAAAATATATTTTTTTAAATAGGGAACATAGAAAAGTGGGGAACACGTAGGCCTGGATCTACCTAGGCAAAGGAAGCAAGAGGCTTTGTTGGAGGAAGAAGTTTGTAAATGAAGTGGAATAACATTTGTGAGACAGTTATCTCAAGTACTTCACAGTCTTATTGTTCTCATCCATGTTTGAGTGTAAAACCATCATTCCCTGTAAGAGGCAGAGCCTATGGCATTGCCTACAGAGAAAACTCCACCTTTCAGAGCTTCTCTGGTAGCTTATTCAGGTTAGAGTTTATTTCTGCCTCTCTTCTGTGCAGTTTTCTACATAGCTGATCAAGCTGAGGTGGCCCTAACTCTCTCTCCCTGAAATCCATCTTTAGATACATGCGACTTCTCATCTAATCCCTACCTTAAGATTTGGGAGGGCCCGAGTTCTTCATGTGCAATAAACACTGATAAATTACTGGTCCTCCCATGTCTATTTATACCTGGAAATCATTCTCTCTTCTCCTCAAAAATATGAAGATGTCTTTATAGATCATTTGTAGGCTAACTATAATGTGAAAATCAGTAATTAAGAAACACATTGAAAAAGAAAAAAAAAAGATTGACCTAATTTTCATTCACTATCTGGGTTTAACCCTATTTTACATAAGAACTTTGAGAAGCTAAATGTTTTGTGCGTCATAGGTCAAAAATATATCAGTCAAATGTGACTAAACGACAACCAGTTCAGCTTTAGAAACTCAAAGGCATGGACATTGACACTAATACCCTATAATTAGTGATTTATCCCACATAGTGTTGCAGTACCCTAATTTAAAGTAATCTCAAGCTTTCTTTTCCTTTTACTCATAAGGCCACTAGATAAATAACTTCTGAGACCTTGAAATGCTTACTTAATCCTGACTTAAAAATAGTTGTAGAGTCTATGATAAACAGAATTATTCATTAGCAAGTACAAATAAAAGCCCCCAAACCAGTAGATCTACATGTCTATTCAGCCAGAGTATTTTAGATGTTAACTTTGGCAGAAAATGCCAAAATACAACAGTTAGGTGTTTATGCGAATTACAGAGGAAGGTTCTGATTATTTCCAAATGTCCATTTTGAATTGATAATGTTTCTTCATATAATTATAAAGCTTACATATGCTCATTGAAAGTCACACAGTGCCAAATTCCTTTTGAAAGTTGATCCTGGAGATAATAAGGAGCCACTGTAATTTATTTTGAAATAAAGATGACATGACAGTCGTACTTAAGGAAGATCAACTTGACAGTCCATAAGCTTCATCAGACTACCCAAGGAGTCCAAGACACATTAAAAAAAAGTTGAAAAAACCATTGGAATAATTAGCCAAACCAGTACGTATTAATCAGTACGGTAGTAGCCAAGAAAACAAATTACTGCCAAAGATTTTGCCTAATGGTTATAGAACCAGAGAAGAAATAAGAGACAGGCATTTAGGGTGCTTTGAAAGTTTGTTAAACTGGGGATTTTAAAACAATGAACATCCCTTCTCACTATAGAGGACATGGCTTCAACTTATATTCAAAAGCATCTTGGCTAGAGATTGCATTTCTCAGTAGTGCTGGACCTTATGGGAGAGAGGTACTGAGTAAGGACTTCAAGAATTACAGTTATCTGGTGTGAAATTGAAAATCGATACCCCACTTTATTCTATATTATTTCTTAATTATTGATTGAGAATTGTATCTGATGACTGGAATCAGGACCTCGGAATTAGTATTCTTAACATTAAGGTCTGTAAAATGGTTTGACTGCTAATAACTTCCCCATTTCTTGTAGCTACAGCCTGTACTCATCGAGTTGTCATAGTTATAAGATGTTCTGCCTGGTCACGAGCCTAGCGCAGGATCTCTCTGGTGTAGGAGATTGCCTAACAGAACTTTCCAGAGAATGTTGACTAATGTTTTCGCCATTGCTCTGGACTTTGGAAACCCTCTTTTGCAAGTCAGCATGATTATGCTAAGTGTAAGCCCACCTTACGCCTTCATTGCAGCTTTAATATCAACCAACTACAATGCTAATTTAGCATCATTAACCTTATGTAATCGACTTATAAAAGATTGCTCTGTCTGCTCTAAAGGGTCTCTGGTCAATGAGGGGACATTAACATCTATTACTGGCAACTGCTAGGTTTGCTAAAAAATACATTGTGCTTGGAACTTTTGTGCCTCAATTTCTCTTCATCACAGATTTTTATCATGACTCAAATTAATTTGTAATGATTTTGGTGTGCCAGAGTTTTGTCTTCTTTGTCTATGAATTCAGCTATTATTACTCTACATCTGTTATACAATTCCTTTTTGTTTTTGTGGGTTAGAGAATTAAAGGTATCTGGAGTCAGTGACAAATCTGTCATCTTTCTAGCCATATGACCCAGAAGTCCTTAATTGTTCATTTCAAAAGATTTAAATAAATATGAGCATAGTACCAAACTTAAACATTTAAATGTCTTCCTAAAAGACATTAATTAAACAAAATGACTTTCCTTGAATACCCAATCAGGTTTCACATGATATTCCTTTATAATAAATATAATATAAATATATAATAGAAAATAATAGGATTGAGTTCAGATGGGGGGAGGGAACTTTGAACATAATTAAATCTTTTAGCTGTAATCAAGGTACATAGAATTGCTTCATAAGAGAATTAATTTAAAAACAACCAAATTCTTTTAGGAGAAAAAAAAAGAAGTGTTCAGAATGTGTGCTTTAACATTTCTCAACTGACAAGCAGGTAAACATATTTGTTGGACACTTGAACATTGGTGAAAACCAATAATAATAGTTAAAAAACCTTTTAGAAATGAGAACTTTCTCCTTTTAAATTATTAGGTGCTCTAAGGTAATGCCTTCTATTGTTAATATTATTTTCTGCCTTTACATGTAAGCACAACTTAATGTTTAAAGTAGCTGCCGGAGGAATTGACAAGAGCAAAGATGGAGTTAAAAAGAGTTTATTTCAAATTTGAGCTTGGCTACTTATTGTCTCTGTGACCTTAAATAACCATTTGAACTTCTATAAAATGCTAAAGTTATATAGAAACACTTCCTTCCCAAAACTAGGTAGTATAAATATTCTTGTAATGCCTCTTAAGCAGAAAAAGCATCAGTACCATGTTAAGATGAAGTTTCACTTCCTCGAGTCTACAGGGAAAAGTGACAGTTAAAAGGTTTCAGATGACTTTTTCTTAAGGCTGATATCATTATCTGGTGGTTCTGGTAAAAAGCAAATGAGTTGAAAGGAATGTGGAGGAATTGGAAGTTCTTAGATCCCTTCCACTGCTCTATTTAGGCCAGGTGTTATTTGAGCTTGGATTTGATTTCTTTAATTTATTCCACTGAAAGTTATATTTTCCAGGGCACAGTACTATCACATAGGCTTTGAGAAGATCTTGAGGCCAGACCCCAGGTGAAGAACAGTCACAGCGCTCTCAGCAGTACATGATACCTTTACAAAAATCAATAAAGAATTGGGACCTATAAACTTCATAAATACATGCAGAAAAAGTAAAAATATTAAACATTACCACAATAGTATATAAATATATTCAATAATAGGCCATTAAACAAAGAATTAAAAATAAAATAGGGAATAAATAACTTCATCCTGAGATTGGTAGGTTAAAGAACAAATAATAGAAATGTTAATTTAATTAACAATAATGAAAATACTGAAACAATATACAAAAATTTTTGGGATGGGATCAGAGCAGTTTCTCCTAGGGGGAAAATTTGTGTCTCTAAACATTTTCATCAATAAAAAAGAGAAAGAACATATCACCAATTTATGCATGCAATTAGAAAAACAAGAAGGGTCAGGTAGGTGGTGCAGTGAGTAGAGCACTGGGCCCTGGAGTCAGGAGGACCTGAGTTCAAATCCGGATTCAAATCTGGCTGCGTAACCTTGAGCAAGTCATTTAACCACAATTGCTTGCCTTCCCCCCTCAAAAAAACAAGAAAAAAAATTTTTTTTAAAAACCAAACACCAACATATCAATCCTAAAAATAATATGACATTAATGACTCAAAATTTTTAAAAAATTGAACAAGTAGGAGCCTTTTAAAATTAACTGATAAAAGACTAGTTACTAGCAATATTTTTTTTAAAAGGGGAAAATCAAATTGTTGTTGTCAACGAAGAAAAAAGACAATCTGCAAAAAATGGAAAAGTAAAAGATCTTAACATATACATGATGTGTAAATATATATTCAGGTATGGATGAATGGATAGGGATGGGGCTTAGAGTTTTACTGGTATAGGAGACTCCTGGGTCAGGAAATTCCTTCTATCAGTGCTGGTTAGTACCTCTTCTGCTATTTAAAATCTTTGAAAGTTGCACAGAGTTCTGATAGTTTAAAGTGACTTGCCCCAGGACGCTTAGTAATCATGTATCGAAATGGAGTTTGTTTTTAGCTTAGAGGCCAGGGGTGTGTTAAACAGGGACACATAGTATGTTCATTTTATAAATCAAGAAACTGAAGGTCAGAGAGGGTTACAGATTGTTTTCCTCTTGCTTTGGAGAACGAAGAATTTCACAGCCTAGAAATGAACCAACACAGAAATTTGGCAGCTCCATTTTCACTTTTATTTTGCAAGGGGCAGGGAAATGGGGCGGGAGGGGGGGGCGCGCAGAGCAACCACTGCTGCCATGGCTACTGTTACTATCACAATCAAGAAGCTATGTGGAAGCCACCTGGGGCTGAGACAATAGAGCCTATGGCTGCTTGAGTCTGCTGAGAAGGATGATGGTGACTCTTCTCCCTCTTTCTTTCCTCTTTGCCCTCTCTCCAATTTCCCTCTCAATTTCCATTTTAAAACCTGTGTCTTATTTTTAAAATGACATTCTGTTTAACTAATTTGAATGTACAGGCAAAATAAAAAAAAATATCATAGATGCTTCTGATCTGTGCTTTGTTTTTGTGAATAGAGAGTTAAATAAAAAGATGGGAACAGTGATAGCAAAGTGTGTAGACAAAAATAAAAGGGAGCAGAGAACACAGACTGAGTCTTAATTGTTTTGGGTCCACTCCAATTGGGAACTCCTTTGCTATTTGAGAGAGAAACTTGATTTTTTTTTTTAAACAAAGTATGTTATATAACATCCCAAAGTAGAGACAAAGCTAAATCAAGAGATTCAGAGTTGAAGAAGGCACAGAAAATCAGGTAAAACAACATTAATTTTTCTTGTATTCTTCAATTAATTTAACTTTAGACCAGATGAATACAGAAGAATCATTTTTAAAGCATGAATATTGTTTCCTAATTAAATACACATTATGAAAATTGTTTTTTTTAATATTGTGCTTTTGTGAAAATAAAATTCGGCCATTAATGATTAACTCTATGTATAGGAACTACACTATTAATTTTATACAGAGCTATTCAGCGTTTTTCTCATTACAAAGTTAAAATTATTTCTGTCAACTGTAGAATTCAGAGAACTGAAAAATATTTACTTCAGTACTTGGTAAGGAGTTCATATTCTTGTTCACATAGTGAATATTTTGCTCTTTGGTTTTGTCTCTTGTGGATTCTTTTTTTAGTGTTTAAAATTCCAAACTAGATGTTTATGTTCAAATCCAGGCTCTGCTATATACTACTTTGTGTGACTCTTCCTATCTCGTCATCTTCACTATTTTGCTAGATAAGAAGTGAAACTTCTTAGTTTTGATTTGCATTTCTCTTATTAATGATTTTGAGCAGTTTTCATACATATATGTACATTTACTGCTTGCAACTTTTTTTTAAGAATATGTCATATCCTTTGGATCAGTGGGATAATGGTCTTTCGTCTTGTATATTTCTATTAGTTTCCTGTATCTATTATTATTTCTATTAGATATCAGGCCCTTATTAGAGACAAATAAAGCAACTCCCCCACCCTACGCATTCATCAATTTCCCTTTTTATTCCCATTTCATTGATTTTTTTTTCCATTCAATGTCTTTTCAATTTAAGGTAATCAAACCAAATCAAAATCAATTTAAGGTAATCAAAATGTACATGAAATAGCAAAGATTTTAACTGGGGCCTCAGACTCTAAATGCACTCTTTTCCTGCATATAAGTAAAATTGTAAATATAACATGAAAATAAATTTAAAAAAACCAAGACAACTGAGCCTCTGCCTTGTGCAAGTTATGATAGTCTTGGTGTGGAATAATAAGTATAAGTTGACAAGATTTCTCTCATAGAATTTTAGAGCTGAAAGGGAAAACTTAGAAATACCTAGTCCAGAATCCCTTAGTGTTGTGGAGAAACAATCCCCCAAAATTTGCCCAACTTGAAGCTAAAACCACATCACTTGACTTCCAGTACAGGGCTCTTTTCGCTAGATGTGCTGGCCTCTAATATTTTAGAGGGTAGTTCAGGAGGTAAGTGGGAATCCATGAAAAGTTAACTATAGGCAATGTATAGGCAATGAGTGCATGATTCAGCTCAAACACCACTTTCTTCATGAAACTTTTGCTGATCCTCTAGTGACTGGTGCCCTCTTTCCCAGAGTACCTTATATTTAACTACTTTGTATTTTACTACATCCACACATGATACAGACGTTCCCAGCAACAAATGTGTGTGTATGCATATGTATGTGTACATGCATGTGTGCATATAGACATGCATGTGTATGTGTATATATATATATATACACAAAACACACACAACACACACACATATACACATATATACACACTTGTCTTTCCCTATATAATGCAAGCTCCTTGAGACTAGGATTTGTTTCATTTTTTGAATTTCTGTCTCCGGTGGCTCCCTATCATCTCCATGATCAAATATAAAATCTTCTGTTTGGTGTTCAAAGTACTTTATAACCTAGCTTCCCACCCTCCCACCTTTCAAAATTTTCTTAAACCTTAGACATCTCTTATGTACTCTGCCATCTACTGATACTCATCTATTTGCTGTTTCTTGACCATGATACTCATCTCCTGACTGGGAACTTTCACTAGCTGTCTCTCATGGCTGGGATGCCCTCTCTCCCAACTTCCCTGACTTCTTTTAGGTCCCAGCTAAACTCTCAACTTATACAGGGAGCCTTTCCCTATTTCTCAATCCTAGTGCCTTCCCTCTGCTGATTATTTCCTATTTATCTTGTATATAGTTTGTATATAGTTGTTTGCATGTTGCCTTCCCCATTAAATGTGAACTCCTTGAGGAAAGGGACTATCTTTCGTCTTTCTTTGTATCCTCAGCACATAGCACTGTAACAACAATGCTACTTGCTGCTAACTGTGGCTGTGTAAGGCCAATAACACCAGCACACAGGAGGGATGCTACCACAGGTTCTTTGATCTGCTTTTCTAAGGAAAGTAACTTTAAGGAATTAACAATCTCACTTTAATCAAACATACATGTATCAATCACTTAGTTCAAGGAAAAAAGTCAGAACTCTGAACTTTCAAAGAAAATACAAAAAGAAATTACAAACAGGACTTACAAACAGAGCAAAATAACACAAATCAACAGATAGGCTTCTATCTGTCTGACTAAATCACAATACATAGTTACTAGAGAGAGAAGCACCAACAACTGGGTTTTCAAAGGGGTGGGGAGGGGGTGCTGTTAGTGGCTACCCAAGAGTCTCTCATCTGGCCAAATCACAGAACCACTCTTCCAATGAGTGAAACCCCCAAAACAAAATGCCAACCTCAGATTATATATACACTTCTCAGGGCCCTAGGGCTTAGTACCTACTTAACAAAAGGGTGTGGGGTCATAGGGCCTGGGGGTAGGGCTTTCTTGTTTCTTAAGCAGGTCATCCAAGGCTCTTGACTGAAACAAAGACTTGATTCAAACAAAGGACTCCATCGGCCTTAGCGCTGAGAAGCACTCCAGAATAAAAGACAACAAAAAGTCCCACTTTGCTTGCCATTACATTTGAAAGGCAAGACTCATCAAAGATACTTGACTGCTGTAGTGCTGAGAAGCACTCCTAAAGAAAAAAACAAAGGCAAAAAGTCCCACCCTGCTTGCCATCTCAAGCACTGAACTTGAAATGTAGTAGGCACTCAATAAATGTTTGACTCACTAACCATCATATCACAGTACAAAGAATACAGTAAAAAGATGCTTAGTAAATGCTTGTTGATGGATTGTGCTAGTACCACCTTTTGTCATTTCGAACAAAGATATGCAAACCAACAAAAGAGCAGATACATGGCTAAGAAAAATAAAGACAAAATCAGTGTGCTTGAACTATATGATTTCTAAGGTCTCATCTAGTTTTATTATTTCATAATTCTAGATTGCCAAACTATTAAAATATCATGAAAAGCAATGAGTTTCTTATCTGAGGTCAAGGCAGAGTTTCCTGTAACTAAAAACATTTTTGAGTATTTTGTGAACCAAAATAGTATGTCAAGTATTTCAAAGTTATAAAGCACTCCTAAAATGCTTTGGATTACTTCTGCAGTTATTTACTCATGATAGTTATGGATTACTGAGGCATTCAACGTAAGCCTCTATTTTCAGTGTCTTCATGACTCTCAAATCCAAACACTCAGTTTCTGAATTTGCAAGCATATTCCATTGACTGTTCTATTAGGTCCAAAGCATGAATAAGGTGATAGGTTTATGTTGGCTCACGTATGTATTTGAGATTCACAATGTAATTATTATGTTTGAGGAAATTATTTGACAAATATATGATAGAAAACTAAGTCCCACTTAAAGCCTTGAAGTAACAGTGTGGTGAAAGAGTTCTTGAAACCATAAATGGTTGATTATTAGATGGATTTAAGGGTCACACTATATTTTGTGAATGAATACCCTGTTAAGGCACCTGTGAAGGCAGACTGTAACTACCTGTTTCAAAAAGAGATGAATAACAGCATTCAAACAGCTATTAATGTGTAAGAAATTTTTATCTACATCTGACTGAATAATTTGAACTGGTCATTTAGAGGAGAAAAGATTGGTTGTTAATGAATTGGGAATGGACCATTCAAAATAACTCCTTTCTTAAAACTCTAATTCCCTTATAGTTCTTCCAACTCAATGGCATATTTCATAGGTAATAATGTACATATAAATGTATGGGGGGGGCTTGGACCTATGATTTCACCGGTGAAGGCAAATCCCATTGAGGAAACTCCCTCCATCAATGCAAAAATGCCCTTGTACCATTTACAATCATAGAGAGTAAGTTGAGGTCACTCAGACAGTGTGGCATGATAAATAAGGAGCCAACCTTAGAGTCAGAAAAACCTAGATTCAAATCTTGCCTCTTACACATATTAGTTTTATGTAGCTGGGCTACATTTAACATTTAACCTCTCAGTACTCAGACAACTCTTTAAGATTCTAAGAGAGAGAGAGAGAGAGAGAGAGAGAGAGAGAGAGAGAGAGAGACTATATGCATACAAATTTGTAAGTGTTTAGTCAAAACACAGATTTCTAGTGTGTAAAGAGCTTGTTTAGCTCAATGACAACAAAATCAAACAAAAATTTAATTAGTTTAACCCTTTTTAAAGAAATTGGGCTGGTTTTTAACTAAGAAACTAGTTCACCTCTAGGACTTCACAGTCAATTTGGGCTCTGCTTATACTAGAAAAGGGAGTATGAATAAAATTCAAATAAGGTTACCAGACTCTTTTTCAATATTACAAATGAAAGTTGATCATTAGTAAATCCCTACCAGAGGATATAAGACAAAATCAGGTACTTTTCTTGAGAAATACTAATTTCTAAATTGGTTAATATTATTATTTCCTTATGTAAGAAATGGGAGGAGTAGTTTTGTTTCCACAGAACTAAAGGTATACTTCCCCCGCCTCCCCCACCCCCAGCTTTAGCAGAAACCAGGCCTCAATGTCCATCAGGTGAGAGGTCAGAGGCTTGTATGCATAAGCATGCTTTTTGAGAAGGCAATCATGGGAATTAGAGAGGCCAAACCACTTGAACCAGTTCAAGCTTACCTAGGGTCTCGTCTTAGTCAAGAATCAAGGCTTACTGATTTGCATAATTTGCATATGTTAAAGAGGGAAAGTAGAGGAAGTGAAAGAATGTAGTTTAATCCTAAACTAAGACAAGGAAAATCTAATTAACTTCACTTTTGCTTCTGTATCCTTATTATCCTACCTATATAAACTGTATAACCTAGGAAAACTATGTAAAAAAACAAAGACTGTAAACTAACCATAACTCTAGCAGGAGTGGAGGGAATGGTTACCCCTGCTCCTGCAGCTATATGAGTGTTCTAGTGAGCACTATACCCATTCTCTCAAGGAACGTAATAAAATTCCTTCCTCTGACCCCTCTGGTCCTGAGTTTTTTGGGTGAGAATGGGCAAATCACATGGATCTTCCTAAGGTCAAGTGAAAGGAAGCAACAAACGGTGGAAGCTCATCCACTGCAGTGTTAAGAGGGCTACCACTCTGGATTCCCTTGGGGAATCCTGTGGTCTGCACAGCCTTCTTAAGGGGACATCACTTGGGTCTTCTGGCCCTGTCTCAGGAGCCCTGTGATCTTACCACTGTTCTAAGAGGCCATCATTTGGGCCCGAAGCCCTGTGATCCTCACAGATTAAGGGTGGGGGGAGGCTACCACTTGACCTTCCCCTGGGAGTCCTGTGGTCTGCACAGCCTTCCTTAGGGATTATCACAGGGTTCTTCCTCAGGACTTTGGCCCTGTCTAGGAAGTCCAATGATCCCCAAAGCCATGTTTTCTCACAATTTGGGGAAGTCCAGTGATCCCCAAAACCACATTTCTCATGCTTAGCAGAGACTAGTGTATGAACTTATATATAAGGGCTGGACCATCACAAACAACTCCCATTTAATGCACTGTAGCTTTAAAAATAACCATTTAAATATTTTAAAAATTTTATTTTATTTTTAATTGATGGAACATAACAAGCTCTACAACATAGTATAATAAAAAAGATGATTGCACATAAAACTGCAAATCTATTATACACAACTTGCTATTCCTTTCAAATATACAAAATTATGTAAATTAACTTTTTTTACTTCTATCCTCTCCTATCTGCCCTAGAGATGGCTACCACTAGACACAAATAGGTATATATGTGTGTCTGTGTGTGTGTATATATATATGTATATACATATACATATATATATACACACACACATATATGTATGTATATACACACATATGTAAAATTATTTTATACAAACTTCTATTTATCAATTCTTTCTCTGAATGCAGATAGCATCTTTCTTCATATGTCCTTTATAGTTAATTTGGGTATTTAAAATAGACAAAATGACTTATTCAAAGTTGTTCTTAAAACAATATTGCTGTTGCTGTATACAATGTTTTCTTGGTTCTATTCATTTCACTCTTCATTATTTCATGCAAGTCTTTCCATTTTTTTCTAAAATCATTGAGCACAGTAGTATTCCATCACAATCATATACTACAATTTGTTCAACAATTTCTCAATTGCTGAACTTTCCTTCAATTTCTAGTTTGAAGAAAGCTGCTACAAACATTTTAGAACATATAAGTTCTTTTTCTTTTGCCTAATCATCTTTGGAAATAGACCAAGTAGTGGTATTTTGAGTCAAAGGATATAGGCCAATAATTCTCTGGGCATAATTCCAGATCGATCTCCAAAATGGTTGGATCAGTTCACAATTCCACCAATAATGAACTAGTGTTCTAATTTTTCCACATCGTCTCCAACATTTGACACTTTCTTTTTCTATCATTTTAGCCAATTTGGTAGGTGTAAATATCTCAAGATTGCTTTAATTTGCATTTCTCTAATCAATACTGATTTAGAGCATTTTTTCATATGATTATTAAATCATTTTGATTTCTTCATTGAAAAACTGCCTGTTCATATCCTTTGACTATTTATCAACTGGGGAATGACTTATATTCTCATAGATTTGACAAAATTCTTTATATACATGAGATAATAAGACCTGTATCTGAGAAGCTGTCTATAAAAAATATTTTTCAATTTTCTGCTTCCCTTCTAATCTTGGCTATATTTGTTTTATTTGTACAAAAACTTTATAATCTAATGTAATCAAAATTATCCATTTTACACCCAACTTTGTTCTCTATCTCTTGTTCATTCGCAATTATAAAATTATAAAAATTAAAAGCAACTGACAACACATATATTTTTAAATAGGCATCAGTCTTTGCCAACTCCTAGAAAGCAGTGGATAGTAGGGTAAATAGATAAAAACAAGCATTGTTTTTTTTACATAGCTGAGAAGTTTCCAATTTGACTGTAATGAATTTTTTCCTTCATTTTTGGTTATTAATCAATCAACAACTTACTGTATGCCAAGATATTGTGCTAGGTGCCTGGCATACAAATACAATAAATGAAACAATCCCTATTCTCCTAAAGCTCACATTCTAATTGGGAAAACACATACATTATAAATATTAAAAAATGCCAAGTCATTAAATAAAAGGTAGTTTGTCTTCCAGCCCATCAATAATTATTTATTAAATGCCTACGGTGTGCCAGGCACTGCACTAAGCACTTAGGATACAAAAAAAAGGTAAATGACAGTCCCTATTCTTGTTTGTGAGGAACTCACAGTCCAATAGAGACAACATGCAAACAGCTATGTACCAGCAAGTTGTATATATACATGTGTGTATGTATACATATGTAACATATACACACACACACATGTATATGTGTGTGTGTGTATATATCTATATCTATATCTATATCTATATATATAGACAACTGGAAATAAGGGAGATCTAGATCTAGAAAAGTTTCCTACAGAAGGTGAGATTTTAGCTGGGATCTGAAGGGAGCCAAGAAGCCGGGAGGTGGTGATAGGGAAGAACATTCCAGGCATGGGAAAAGGATCGGAAACTGGAGATGCATTGTCTTGTTTGAGGAACAGCAAGAATGGCAAAGTACACAATGGGTTGTAAGGTATAAGAAAACTGGAAAGGTGGAGGAGGTGGGGGCAGACTATGAAGGGCATTGAATGATTGGCAGGCAGAAGAACCGCAGCAATACTTACATAGTTACCAGAGAGAGAAGCACCAACATCTGGGTTTTCAAAGCCAGGGGTTCTTTAACAGCTACCCAGAGTTTCATCTGGCCAAATCACACAAACACTCTTCCAATGAATGAGCCCCAAAGCAAAATGCTAACCTCCGGGTATCTTCTTCAGGGTCAGAAGGCTTCACAATCATGTGACTCAAATTCATGTGACTTAGGCTTTCTTGTGACTTAAGCAGGTCATTAAAGACTCTTGATTCAAACAAAGGCATGACTCAAAGGACTTGGTTGCCTTAGTGCCGAGCACTCCAAAAGAAGAAACATCAAAAAGTTCCACTTTGCTTGCCATTATACTTTGGTACTTCTAAGATTTTTTTTTGAAATAAAAATGTGATTTCATCACTATGTATATTCCTTCCATCATTGTGGATGGCAACTCATCCTTGCCTTCTCATTCTTTTCAACAGTAATCCAAGTACTACCAGAAATTCTCCACACAGCAGTCACTCAAACAAAATACTGAGGGATTTGCTCTGGATGAGAGGTTCCTAAAGTTGCCTACCACTCCCTTTTCACAAAAAAAAAAAAAAAAAAATTACTCAGCACCCTCCTGGAAATCTACTTTCTTTAACCCTTTAGTGGTTCCTTTTTTAAATTTGCATCACTTAAAAGTATAAAATATATTTTTTAAAATGATGCATTTTAATTTAAATAATTTATTATAAACTCGTGGGTTTTTCCTGCATGGAAATTCTGATGATATATTGTGTCATGTAACCATATAGTATCATATTGAAACAAGTCATTACATACACATATTTCTGTCAATGCATGCTGGACTTCCCAACAATGCACCATATGCTTGCCTGCCAACACTTGTTTGTTAAGACCTGTCAGTGGACTTGACCACTGATCAGTTATAACTTGCATTTTGTGTGTTTATTTGGAAAATAATGTAGTCAGTACAGCTTTAACTCTATTACAAAACAGAGAAAACATGTACAAATGGTTTTTCAGAATTCTCTTTTGTCCTTATGCTTTCACTGCCCCCTTGTTTTTATTCAATGCCCC
>CM053622.1:504310434-504335676 GCA_028646595.1 Phalanger gymnotis | reverse complement strand
CCCAGTATGTTAAAGGACGACCTCCTTTGTTTATCATACATCTCTCAGTTCTCACTCTGGAGCTCATAGATTGGACAATAGGTCCCTGCCCTCCTAGCACAGAGTGAATGTAAATACTAAATAATAACTGGTTTTCTCTTGGGCAGGAATCCTGGGGGTCTTCTCCTCCCAGTTTGATTTTTTTTTTGAGTTTTTGATTAAAGGGGCCATCCCTTGATTCACTTCTTAAAGAGGCTTATTCACCTTAAAAGACCTTAGCCTGAAAGGGCCAGGGTCTCCTAATGCATCCTGGGCCATCTCCAGTTGTCCTGGTGAATATCAGGCCACTGGACCCAGATGGTACTGGAAGAGAAGGTGAAGCTGGTGACCTTGCACAACCTTCCCTCACTCCAATCAAAGTCAACTGTAAGTCATGTCATTATTTCCTTGATATCATGGTCCTCTTTGAGAACGAAGGACAAACACAACAACCTATCTTCTGTCAGAAATTCTGGGCAGTTTTCTTATATTATTTTTTACACTATGGTCTTCAGGATTGGGGATTGGTCATGTTCCTTTGGTAGATCTTCTATAAAGCCTAAGTTATTTCTATGCATCCTATCTTCAAGATCAATACATTTTGTTTACATAGATGTCTTATTTTAACATCATTGTTTTTTTTTTTGCTTCTCTTCTTCCAAATTGGCCTTTACTTCTGTGAATTTGCATTACCAATAAGTTTTTCTCTTTTGTTTCTTTGACAAGACTTGCTACCATAGATTCTAATTTTCCTATGCTACCAATTATATCTGCCATGCAGGACATAAACATTTTCAAAATTGTTATTTTTTTCTTTTAAACTATTCAGTAAAATCCTTATATGGTTTCATCATTCCTTGAGAATCCCTAGGGTCTTCTGCTTCCTCAGGTGTTGATTCATTTTTCTTTGCCTTAATTTTTTTTTGTATTAGTAATAATGACTTTTATTTTTAGTCATATTTTATTCTTTTCTAACAGCAAAAATCTGACTTCTCTTCCTTCCTCACACTCCCCATTGAGAATGAAAGAAAAATCAAACTCTTTGCAAACACACGTGTGTATATAATTATGTGTGTGTACATGTATATATGAGGTGTATGTGTGTGTGTGTGCGTGTGTGTGTGTATGTTTGTGTGTATACCTCCTGCATTCTGTATCCCTCACTTCTCTAGGGTGGTATGTAGCAGAGTTCACTGGGATTGGTCATTACACTGGTCAGATGTGAAAATTGTTTTTACCTTATTTTTGTCTGTATTAGTTGTTTTCCTGGTTCTGTTCATTTCACTTTGTATCAGTTCATATAAATTTTCTCCAGTTTTTCTGAGATCATCTCCTTCATCATTTTTTTTTGTAGCACAATAGTACTCCATCATATTCATATACTATATCTTGTTCAGTCATTCCTCAGTTTATGGATATTTTCTCAGATACTTTTGTGTTGGTAAGCAAAATGGGCCCTTACCACTCAGTTCAACTAAGTGCCCTTGAAGAGTTTGGCCTTTGTTTCCTTGATTAGATTTGAGTGTCCTTGGTGCCTCCTTGCCTCAGTGGAGGGTCTAGTTTACACATGAGTTTGAGTGACGTGTCTGGGACAGCAGATGCTTTTAGACCACGAGGGTTTAAGTTGCCTCTTTGTGACTCACCCCTGACCCTGAAAAAGATATAAAACCAGGGATTGACTTTCTCTTTTTTGGAGCTCTTAACCCACAGCAGTAGTGGCATGAGTGACTCTGGGCCAGCCCTCATTATGAGCTCCCGGGCTGAACCTAGATGTTGGTAACTATGAATCTGTATTTGGTCTGTCTATTGATGTTTGTAATTTGTTTAGGGCTCTCACTTTTGGTGGCTTGAGATGATGCAGAGACTCTAGGCAGCTGTAGCTAAGAGCCCTCCAGCTTGTAAACCCAGATGCTGGGACTTTGTTAAACTCTGGTAACTATGTATTGGGATTTGAATCAGACAAGGTCTGTCTGTTGATGTTTGTACTTTGTTTGTATTTTGCTCTGAAGTTCAGGATGCTGGTTTTTTCCCCTGAACTAAGTGAATGATATTTGTAGGCTGAATTAAAGTAAGCTTGTCAACCCCTTAACGTTGCTTTCCTTACTAAAGCAGATCAAAAGAACCTGTGCTTTTGCAGTGTGCTGGTAGCATTCTTGTTGTTGGGCTTGTGTTAGTTTTTCACCCCCACAACAGCTGCTAGCCGGATTGTTGAAACAACTTTGCTACTCCAAAAAAGTTTTAAATGTTTTTGTATATCCTTAGGATTTGTTTTGATTAGGATGAATCTTTTCCTTAATCTACTCTTCCTCTAATTAATAATGCTAATTATAGCTAGCATTTACATAGTGCCTACATAGTGTATCAAGCATTATGCTAAGCTCTTTACAGATATTATTTAAGCCTCACAATAATCATGGGAGACAGATACTAGTATCACCCCCATTTTACAATTGAGGAAATTGAATCACCCTATCTGCAAACCCCCTTCTACTTATTCATATAGAAATATCTATTTGAATATCCTATGTGAGACAATTTTCTGTAACCTTCCCTTTACTTCACTATACTGAATTCCTCCCTTTCCATTTGTCTTTTAAGATCAAGACATAAGAGAGCCATTGTCAGGCATTCTGTCTAATTAGATTACCCCTATGACCCCTAATAGTGATAGGGGTTCATACATACACCATTTTTCTCGTATTAGTATGTAAGTTGGTTATCCTTGGTTAGTTCTTTATTATTGTTCAGTCATATTTCCTTTAAACATTTTTCTTAATTCCTGTATTTGAACTTCAAAGTTTCTACAACTCTGGTCTTTTCATTAGGAATGCTTGGAAGTCCTCTATTTCATTCAAAGTCTGCTTTTTCCCCTGTAGGATCATACTCAGTTTTGCTTGGTAAGTATTGGCTATAAGCCTACATGCTTCGTCTTCTGTAATATGGTATTTCAAGTTCTGCACTCCTTTATAATGGTGACTACTAAATCATGTATGATCCTGAGCGTGGCTCTTTATTTCTGACTGGTTGCAGTATTATTTTGTTTTTTACTTGGAAGCTATGGATTTTGGCTACAATGTTCCTGAGACTTCATTTTGAGGTGTCTTTCAGGAGATGATTGGTTGATTCCTTCTATTTCCACTCTGCCCTATGGTTCTTTGAGATCTTGGCAATTTTCTTTTAAGATATCTTGAAATATATATGGACTCTTGTTTTGGTCATAGAATTTGAATATCCTGTTGTCTTGATTTTATTCCTCTTCAATCTGTTTTCCAGGTCAGTTGTTTCTGCTGTGAGAGACCTTGCATTTCTTCTACTTTTTTCAATCTCTTGAATGTTATAACGTTTCTTGTTATTTCATGTAGTTGTTGTATTATATTTGGTCCATTCTAATTTTCAGGGAGATTTTTGCTTGGGCAAGGTTGTACCTCCAGTGCCCACCTACTAATTCCCTTTCCAATTCTTTCTTTCATAGTTATTATTTATTTTCCATTTCTTTTCCATTTAGCACTCTCATGTTATTAAAAAATAACTCTTTTAAACTTTTGCTTCATCTCTTCCAGGAATTTCAGTTGAATTTATGTCCAAGCTATCTTTTTTGTTTGTTTGTTTTTATGAGGTTTGACTCTTTTCCTTGGTTTGTGTCTTTAGCATCTCAGTCACCAATAGAGTTTTTAATGGTGGAATTCCTTTTTTTCTCATTCTTCCAAATTTTTTCCTGACTCTAGACTTGATACTAAGACTGGTGTCTGGGCACTTCTATAGGGAAGGTCTGGGCTGGTCCTGTTGCTGCTTTCTTGGGGTATTCAGTGTTGTGTGGTTCTAGGATCTAAGGGACCACTCAGGCTCTGGATGTGCAAGCTTTCATTGCTTCAAAAGTGGTCTGATCTAGGGCAAAGTACAATTGCTGCCCACCTTGTCTGAGCTTTGCAAGTTCCTGACCTGGATTTGGGTTGAAGTAAGAGTAGATTGCTGCTGGATTCAGGTATTATCAGCCAGCTGGAAGGCTCTGGTCCAGAGTTACGAATCAGTAGTCTAGGATTCCTCCCTGGTTATCTTCTGTAGGCATTAGACTGGGCTGAAGGCTGGAATTGATACCCTATCCTTCTCAGTAGTGAACCATACCACTGCTTCTTGCTTCCACACTTACTCCTCTGTAAGTCTACCACTAAAAGCTTGAGACTGCTGGGGAAAGGAATGAAACAGAGGTCACATATACCTTTTTCAGTCCATCTTAGGTCTGTGATCAGGAACAGGGTAGTGGGCAGCAAAGCTGCTAATCCACAGCTGTTCATATCATAGTGTCCTAGTTTGGTTCTGGGACTCCTTCTTGCCCTAGTTAACAGCCTCTTCCCAGACCCTGGTGTTCTCTGAGGCCTGTGCTGAGTTCCATCCATCCTCAGTATCTTTAGCATCTGCAGACCTCTCTGTCTTTCTCCTGATGTCAATCTGTGCCAGAAAAATGATTGACTTTGACTTTTTCTGCACTTTCCCAATCAGGATTCAGTCTGGTGCATTTTCAATATTTATATAGAAGAGTTTGGAATGGGAGTTCCTTGCTGCATTGCTTCCTAATACTTGGTCATCTTGGGGCTGCCCCCTCTTGAATTATTTATTCATAGATGTCTATGATCATTTAATTCATCTGTCTCCTTCTTTTATCAGTATGTCATCTGTTGGTTAGTCTGCTTGTACTCAACATCTTTAACTGTTTTTTTATGCTAAGATTCATAATGATTTCAGTAACAACAATGTTGTTTTAAAAAGAATTTTCAGTGACTAAGTCATTTCGACTATCATAACTATCCAAATTAACTACAAAGGACATATGAAGGAAGAAGCTATCTGCATCCAGAGAAACAACAAGTATGTATAGAATGGTTTTAATTTTTATACACACACATATTTGTATCTAATGGTAGTCATCTCCAGGATAGGAGGGGAGAGAAGAAGAAAGGGGGAAAAAAGAGTTACATGATAACCTTACTATGTTTTTTAAAGGAATAGCAAGTTACATATAATAGATTTGCAGTTTCATGGACAATCACCTTTTTTTTCTTATTCCCCTATGTTATGGAAATGCTTGTATTATTTTGTAAGTTCAGAATAAAATAAACAAAATTTTAAAAAAGATTTATGGTGATTTCAGTCTTTTTACCTTATATTCCTTTATAGCCTAAAACTGTCTCAGCCTCCCCCATGGTGAGCAATTCAGTCTTAGTACCAAGTGACTTCTGTGGGGAGATAATGGCCCCAGGTATGGATGCTGATTCTTTCCCTTCACCCTCATGGAGCGCCACATAACCACACATACGGGCATCTTGCCCCAGTTAATTGTGTTTCTCAGTTATCTGGCTGAGTTCCGTTGCACCAGAGTGATAGTACCCTGCTGTAACAGCTAGAGCAAGCTTCTGCTTTTTTATTTTCATCACTGGGCATGGGGGAATTGATGGGAGGTGGGTGAGAGTGGGCAGAGTTGATTTATATTGCAAGCCAAAGGGTTAACTTGTGTTTCCCTGGTAGTGTAGTAGCTGGTGAGGAGGGGGTACTGAATGCTTTAGGGATTAGGGATTAGCCTTCTTTGCCATTAGTTTACTGGATTGTTACATTATTTTGGTTCTTGGCTTTCTCAACCATGAAGATAACCTGAAATTTCTTTATCTCTTGTACATAATTCTATTTTTGAGAGGTTTGAAGATGGAAGAAAGGATTGAGGATTGAAGAAAGTGTCTAATCCTCAATCTTATTTGTCATATGACCCCCTCAATTCTTCCCCTCATTCTTAAACTCCCTTATCACTCTGCCTGAGTTATTTCCCCACTGAGTTTAATATAATTCTTTGTGTGTTTGTATGTGTGTGTATGCTTAATCTTCCTTGGTTTACTTCAGATGAAAGTGAAGTTCCTGGAATACTGATTCTCCTCACATCTTTCCCCTAAGTTTATATACTCCTCATCTAATGTACCCCTATTATGTGAGATATTCAGTTCCCTCTATTCTTCCTCCTTTCCACTCCTACATATTCTTCTTTCTCTCCCATTTCCTTTTTCCATGAAGCCTATAAAAATAGAACAAAACTATTCCCTGGAGGTTTTCTGTGACCCTTGAAGACATTTGGGTTGTGAGAATTCACTTGTTTCTTTTCACCCTTTTAGGAGTTAAAGAATTCATCAGATCTTTCAATTTATTAAATTTATTTATCTTCCTATATACATCTCAGTCCCTGCAATTTGTATTTCAAAATTTCTATCAGTACCAGCCTTTAAAAAAATCAGGAATGCTTGTAATTGCTCTATTCCATTAAAGATCCATTTTCATCTCTTTTATGACAGTACTCAATTTTGCTAGATAGGCTATTCTTTGATAAACCTTTTGGAATATTGTATCCCAAGCTCTCTGCTCCTTTATGGTAGCAGCTATCAAGAGCTGTTTTATCTTCACTGAGAGTCCTTGATGCTTGAAATATTTCTTTTTGTCCTTGCAGTATTTTCTTTTCTTTGACCTGGAAGTTTGGGATTTGGGCTATGATGTTTCTGTGAATCTTCATTTTGGAGATTAGCAGTATATTCTATTTTCACTTTGCCTTATATCTAGGCAATCTTTATTTATGGTTTTTAAAGTTGTTACATGAAGGCTTTATTTTTGGTTCTGATTTTCACGTGCTTGTTTTTTAGGTCAGTTGTTTTTGACAATGTATACTTTTTGTTTTCTTTTGGTTGTTTTTTTTTCAATCTTTTGAGTTCATTTTAAATATTGTTATTTTCTCATGAGGTCATTGCTTTCTTTTTGGCCTATTCTAATTTTTAGGGTGCAAAATTCTGTTCTAAGCTATTGCTTCTACTTGCCATCGTTTCCTCCTCAACTGTCATTTCTTTTAACATTACATTGTGCATGTCTTGTATCATTCTTTCTAGGAAGTCTTATAGTCCTTATGGCTAGAGCATTCTTTTCTCTGATGCTCTATTTGGACATGTTGTAGAATTATATTATTCTTCTGGGTTTAATTCTTGAGCTTTTCTCAGTCCGTAATTGTTTATTGTTTTCAGCATTTTCTATCATGCACTTGTATTTCCATCCTTAGTTTCTGGATAGGAGCTTTGTGTTTTGGATTCTATTCCCTCCAATATTATTAGTGTCAAAAAGATCTGCTTGGACTTAGAAGCATTGTTAGCCAACATTAGATTCCACTAGGCATGAATTCCTGGTCTTTGGTTCAGTCTCATGGTGTCTCAAGGTACATTTTGTCATGGCATCCTTCTTTCTTTTCTTCTCTTTACTTGGTTTTAAACTTGGAGCTGGCCATTAACAAGTATGTTGATTCATTTCATACCATTTGCATTGTTATTAGTGATAAGTTGGTACATGAGAAAAGTTGAGGATATTGTTTTCTATCATCTTGCATTTTTTCCTCTTGCACTGAGCTGAGGAGGACCTATTTTAAAAAATAGATGCTCTTATGAAAAAATAAGTCTTCCATACAAAGAAATTGAGAATTATCCTTAACTTTGAGAAAAACACTTCCTTTGTAGGTAGAGTCAAATTCAAATTTCTCACGTTAGAGAGATATTAGTAGGATACAAAAAGTAACAGACTGGGACCTCATACTTGCATACTTTGACCATCCATGGAGGCATTGCAGAGGTCTGTTTGAAGTGAAAATTTAAACAAATAATAGAAGTGTATATCATAAGAACATTGGTGTGACAAGACTGAAATGATTTTTGCTAGTCTCCCCCATGCCCCCACTAAAAGGCAACAAAGCTATCCCTGGGACTTGACAGACCTGAAAAGTGAAGGCTCAAGCTGTGTCACGCTTGATGTAGCTACCTGGTAGATTCTATATTTATATGGTTTCCTGGCAACTTAATAGCATAAAGAGTCCAACCTACATGGAGTCAGGGTCCTTTAGACTTTGTCAGCATCCTAAGACTAATTGAATCACTGCAGTCTGTCTTGCTGACCACACAATTTTCCACAAGTAGGCAAGAGTGGAACGTGTCTACCCAAGTTAAGCACTATCGTATCCTTTTTAAAAACCCTTGGCTGAGTAAAACTCCTTTTTGTGAAATGTCAATGACTGGTGAGAGACTGGTAAAAGTTAGGGAAAGTTAGGTTTCCACAGAAGAGTTACTTAAGTTCCACAGAATAATTAATGAAGTGTCATCTTGAATAAAGAAGGAGTAAAAGTTAACCAGGGTGAGGGTTCCTAGCCAGTGGGAATAAAGTTTGTGGTTTTGCAGAAACCAGATTCAGGATATAGGCAAAACTGGTCTAAACTGGCCAGAAGACAGTCAGGGTTGAAGAGAAAACCGGTCAAATGGCTACCATGCATGCTTAATTGGCTAACTGAATATTACCTCACACAACCACAGGGAGGAGTTTTCCACCATTTTTGAAAATGAGACATATGTTGCAGAGGGGTGAACATACCAAGGAGTTGCATGTTGGGGGCGTATAGAGTAGATTGTAACCCAGAAGGGAGCGGACCAACCCGTTCTCTGAAAGGAGGTACTGAGCTGATGGTGTATCAATCTACGTCAGTCTAGCAGAATAAAGTTGGTCCCACTCCTGTATTCCACACTCCCTCTTCCTAAAGAAGGGTGGAGTCCGCAACTTGGCCAGGAACATAAGCCCAATTCCTTTGGACTCCTCAATAATAATAAATTGCCCTTCATACCTTAATTTCAGTGTCAAGCATATTTCTAACAGAACTATGAATATATACTTTCATTCTATCAATGAACCTAAACTACAGAATACAGGCATGAAAACTAAACAACAGCATATAGGCATGGAATACACACATGCCTAACAACTGGCTTTAAAAGTTCAGGGTTAGATCTTGAGGTATTTTACTTTAATGGCTCCTCATTACTGGGATTATAGATTATAGTTGAGGATGCAGAGGATATATATTAGCATATGTGTGAGATGTGAGATATGCCTAAGGAACAATCTAGAGTATCCAATTCATTGACCTTTCTAGGAGCATTCTACAGAAGACATCTTTCTTTATATAAAAATCTTCAGAAAATATCTGAAAAGAACAGCTAGTCAGTGGCATCATCATAGAATCCAGTAACCCATGTACACCATTTACAGTTGTCATAACAAAGAAGAAAGGAAAGATACAAAAGTGTGTACACTATAGACTTTAAACAAACAAAAAATAAATAAATAAGACTAGTACTGTATTTTTATGGTCCCTGAAGCATATGTCAGGCAGATAGTGGTTTTCATTTTTGGATTTATGCAGTGGATACTTTCATATTCCTGCAGCTGAGGAAGACAAAGAAAAAATTGCTTTCATATCTACAACTGGATTTTTAACAATTTGAAGGTATGCATCAAGACATCTTCAGGGCACTTGCTACTTTCCAATGGTTAATGAAGAAAGTAGTCAGAGATATAAATTATGGGAAAGTTTTTATTGTATGAGAAAGAGCTTACCATGTTTAGAAAGCCAATGGTAAAGCACAGAGAATTTTAGATTGTTAAATTTAGATTTAGATTAGAAAGTTTTCGATTGGCTAAAGAAAGCTGGCCTAAAAGTGTCAATTATATATCAGTTATTGCAGAGCCTCTGTTAATGAAAAGTCACATAATATCTCAACAAGGTATGAATGTTGTCCAAGGAAAGACAAAAGTGCTAAAGAATTTTCTATTTTCATAGAATCTTCAAAATCTAAATATTTGCTTCTGTGTATCATAACCAACAAGATGGAGGACTTTTCCTGAACTCCACAACCTTTAAAACCTCTCCAAACTAAGAATTATGTGCAAGAGATAAAGCAATTTCATCTATCTCTACAGCACAAGCTGATAAAACAACATGGAAGTATTAGATGGCCTCCAGGTCAGCTAAATGAATCCAGAAATTTATGGATAAATAATGTAAGACAATTGCTTTACCCCTTTATTTTTGTTGCTCTGCTTTCATTTTGCGGTGATTTTCTGTCTGTTTGTGGAGGAAATCTGGAGAGCATGGAAATTTCTGACCTATTCCAATTTATATGTAAAATTATTACAAGAATAATAAAAGAAAAAAATCATACAATTATATCAATAGATGCAGAAAAAGCTTTTGATAAAGTCCAACACTCATTTAAAAAAACACTTGAAATTATTGGTCTGAATTGATTTTTCCTTAAATTCATAAGTATTTATCTGAAACCATTAGCAAACATTATTTGTACTGCAGATAAACTGTCTTCTCAGTAAGATCAGGTGTCAAACAAGGATGGCCACTGTCACCAATATTATTCAACATTGTATTGGAAATCCTAGCAATAGCAGTAAGAGAAGAAAAAGAAATAGAAGGAATCAGAATAGGGAATCAGGTAATAAAACTATCTCTTTTTGCAGATGATATGATGATATACTTGGAAAATCCCAAAAACTCAATTAAAAATTAGTTGAAGCAAGTAATAATTTTAGCAAAGTAGCAGGATATCAAGTCAATCTATATAAAGCATTAGTATTCTTGTATGTCACAAACAACACTTGCAAGGAGACATAGTAAAAAATACCCCATTCAAAATAAATAAATGGTATAAAATTCCTGGAAGTACACCTGCCAAACCAAACCCAGAAACTGTACAAACAAAATTATAAAAAACTTTTATACAAATAAAATCAGATGTAAATAATTAGAGAAATATTAATCATTCATTGGTAGGTAGAACAAATATAATAAAAATGAAAGTTTTACCCCAAATAAGTTATATATTCAACAACATCCGATTAAATCACTAAAAACTTTTTTTGCTGTATTACAAAAAAAATAACAAAATTCATTTGGACAAACAAAAAGTCAAGAATATAAAAGGAAATATTGGGAAAAAATGTAAAGGAAAGAGGCTTAGCAGTACCAGATCTTAAAGTATATTATAAGGCAGTAATTGTAAAAGCAATTTGGTACTAGCTAAGAAATAGAAAGGTAGATCAATGGAATAGAGTAGTCACACAATTTATAGCAGCAGATAAATATAATAATCTTGTATCTGACAAGTGTAAAGATGTAAGATTTTAGAATAAGAATTAATTATTTGGTAAAATTTGTTGGGAAAACTGGAAAGCAGTATGGCAGAAACTGAGCATAGACCAATATCTTACACCATTTGCCAAGACAAGGTCAAAATGGGCACATGATGAGATACAGAGATTTTACAAGAAAATCTAAAGAACATGGCACATATTACTTCTCAGATTTGTGGATAGGCAAAAAATTTATGAATAAATAAGAGATAGAGAGTAAAGTTATGTGTAAGATGGATAATCTTGATTACATTAAATTAAAAAAGTTTTTGTACAGATAAAACAAATGAAGCTAAGATTAGAAGAAAAGCAGAAAATTGGGAAAAAAGTTTTATAGTCTCTCAGATAAAGGCCTCATATCAAAAATATATGAAGAACTTTGTCAAATCTATAGGAATGACTTTGAGTAAGTAAATTATTTTGATTATTACAAATACTGAAATTAACTGGAAAGGACATATAAGGAAAGAAACTAACTGCATTCAGGGAAAGAACTGATAAATAGAAATATGTATATATTAATTTTACATATGTGTGTATACCTATTTGTGTCTAATGGTAGCCATCTCTAGGGTGGGGTGAGAGGGGTAGAAAAAAAAGGGAAAATATTTACATGGTAATTTTGTTGTATATTTGAAAGGAATAGCAAGTTGTGTTTAGTAGATTTGCAGTTTCATATACAATAACCTTTTTATTGCACTGTCACTCAAATGCTTGTTTTATTCCCTAAATATGTATTGATATTGAAAAAGGGGGAGAGACAACGAAAATGAATAAACATCTGAGAGCCCTATGGATTCTCAAAAACTCTAAGTCATTTGTAGTAAAAGAGGCTTTTTTGTTTGTTTTTCTAGAAACAATCTGTTGATCGTTACAAATGAGACATTGTTTTCTGTGTTCAGAATTTCTAGGCAGTTTTCTTGTATTATTTATTACATTGTAGTCTTCAGGTTTTCTGTCTTGTCATTTTCTTCAACAAGACCAGTGATAGTACAGTCTTCGCTACACATCCTGTCTTCAAGATCAATATGTTTTGTTTATAAAGTCCTGTATTATTTGAATTTCCTTTCCTTTATGTTTGAAGTGCTTTCTCCTTGTCTCTTGAAGAATTTTTATTTGTCTTTGTAATCAAGACTATTCAGTGTCCTTCAGAAACTGTCTTAAATTTATAAGCTTAAAATGTCGGAGCATCAAAATTTATAAGAGAAAACTTGAATTACAAATTAATATAGGCAGCAATATAAGAGTGGAAAGAAATTTTAATGTTTTTTTCTCTGATATTTGGGGAAAAAAGTCTAACAGGAAAATAAAGAAGAGGGAAAATATTGAATTGAATTGAAAAATGTTCTGGAAAGACTTGTGATATGGGAGTGGGGGGGGCAGAACCAAGATGGAGGAGTAAAGGCAGGGACTCACCTGAGATCTCCCCCAAACCTCTCCAAATACCTTTAAATATTGACTCTAAACAAATTCTAAAGTGGCAGAATCCACAAAAAGAGTGAAACAATTTTCCAGTCCAAGACAACTTACAAGGTCAGCAGGAAAGGTCTGTTGTACCAGGGTGAGAGAGAAGTGCCATCTAGAGCAGACCAAGCCAGTGCAGACTGGGCTCCAGCAAACCAGGAGCAGGCATGGGGTCAATGAATTGGTGGCAGCAGTGGTGATTTCCAGACTTCTCAGCCCACAGATGGTAAGGAGATTAGACAATGGGTCAGAAAGAGATTTACAGGGGTCCTTTTGCTATCACTAGGGGCAGGACTCTGTTGCATTGCTTATATTTGGATCTGGGTTAGGTGGCAGTCCTGGGTCTTAGCCCCAGTGTGAGGAGGAGCATTAGACCACCAGAGCTTGTGGCTGCAGGGAAACAGGAACCCTGGTTATAGTTCGAGGGCTGAAAAAAGTGCTTGCATTCATTTACAAACAACATTTGCAAAGTACAGGAGAGTAGTAAACACAGCTCTCCCTAGATTATATCACCTTAGAAGAGCCAAAAAACTTACAGGTCCCCAGAATTACCTCTGAATAAAGAGGTAGGAAGAGAAGGGGATAATATAAGGAATTAAGCTGTTTGGGGGAGGTAAAAATCAGAAGCAAAACACTTTCGATAATAGACAGGGTAAAAGAAGAATGAGAGGATAAATGGGGGAAATGGAATGGAGGGAAATATGTAGTTGGCAATCATTACTGTGAAAAAACATTTTATAATGGGTTTCTCTGATATAGGCTTCACTTCTCAAAATAGAGAAAACAGAGTCAAATTTATAGAAATAAGAGCCATTCCCAATAGATAGATGGTCAAAAGATATTGTGGTGCTAATGTGATCAAAGATCTGCCCCACCCATTTAATAGGCCTCAGGTGGAACTAGTTAAGGGAAGCTTGATTAGAAGAGGCCTGTTTGTAGGAAGGGCCATTTGCTAAGTAGGTGCTAAAGTAGGTGCTAATCTGAAGTCCTACACAGGGTATATATACTCTGTGGGTAGGCATTAAGCTCAGACTACAGAGCTGCAGAGAGAGAGAGAGAGAGGGAGAGAGAGAGAGAGAGAGAGGGAGAGAGAGAGAGAGAGAGAGAGAGAGAGAGAGAAAGAAACACACACACACAGAGAGAGAGAGAGAGAGAGAGAGAGAGAGAGAGAGAGAGAGAGAGAAGAGAGCTTTGAGGAGGAGGAGGAGGAGGAAGAAGAAGAAGAAGAAGAAGAAGAAGAAGAAGAAGATGTAGAGTAGAGAGAGAGCTTCAAGAGATGGAAAACTGGATGAACAGAGGCAGAGAGACAGAGAGAGAACTGGAAGGGCTCTGAGACTGCAAGGGCTTTCAAAACTATGGGAGGAGAGGACAGAGGAAATCAGACAGTTGGGATTAGTGAGTGAGTGAAGGCCCTAGCAGAAGGGAAGATTACAGGATGGCTTGGCTCTTTGCTGTGATACTGTGTTTTAATCTCCTTGCTGTTACATTGAGGTGGACTTAGTGGTTTTGGAATGAAATGACTACTATGTGAAATTGGAGTTATTGGTTCTGGGATTTGATCCTCTGGTGTCTGAATAAGTGTTTTACTTCTTCTGCCTTGTATAGATAGTCTCTTATATTTTGTGATTCCAAACTATACAGGCATATTCATGGTCACCATCAATACTGCGAATCTTGCCTTACTGATACAGAAACGAACAGGCAGTTTTCAGAAAAAGTAATCAAAACTATCTATAGTCATATTTTAAAAAATGCTCTAAATTACAAGTGATGAGAGAAATGCTAGTTAAAATGACTCTGAGCTACTACCTCACACCTATCAGATTGGTTAATATAACAGAAAAAAAACCAACAAATGGTGGAGGGGATATGGGAGAATTAAAAGACTAATGTACTATTGGTGAAGTTGGATACTGATTCAACCATGCTGGAGAAGAATTTGTAACAATGCCCAAAGGGCTGTAAAATCATGCATACCCTTTGATCAAGCAATACCACTACTAGGTCTGTATCCCAAAGAGGTGAAAAACAGAAGAGAAACAGACTTATCTGCACAAAAAATATTTATAGCAGCTCCCTTAGTGGTGGCAAGGATTAGAAAGTAAGAGGATGTCCATTAACTGGGGAATGGCTGAACAAGTTGTTGTATATTATTGTGATAAAATACTATTGAGCTTTAAGAAATGAGTAGGATGCTCTCAGAAAAACATGGAAAGACTACATGCGCTGATGCAAAGTGAAATGAGAAAAACCAAGGGAAAATTGTACACTGTAACAGCAATATTGTATGATAATCTACTATAAATAATTTAGCTATTCTCAGCAATATAATGATCCAAGACAATTCTCTAGAACTTATGATGAAAGATGCCGTGCATCACCAGAAAAAAAAATGGTAGAGCCTGAATGCAGATTAAAAATATTTTTACTTTACTGTTTTTTTCTTAAGGTTTTTTTTGGTCTGTTTCTTTCACAGAATGACTTACATGGAAATGTGTTTTGCATGACTATGTATGTAAATTTATGTCAAATTGCTTGCCTTCTCAATAGAGGGGAGGAAAGGGAGAGAGATAATTTGGAACTCAAAATTTGAAAAAAAAAAGTTAAAATTGTTTTTACATGTAATTGGAAAAAATAAAATATTAAATAAGATTTAAAAAAGAAATAAAAAACATGATATATTCTAAATGAATCTATTAAGAAGTTATTAAGTATTTCTCAGTACCACATGGAAAAAAATTGACCATATACTAGGAAATGGAAATATTGCAAATAAATATTAAAAGAGCAGAAATAGTTTACACATAATTTGTAGACCATAACAAATTAAAAATCAGGAGCAAGTTCAGAAAACACAAACAAAAGACACAGACCCAAATGGAGGCATAACGATGAATTCCTAAATAATGAATGGGTGAAAGAACAAATAATAGAGAAAAGGAAATAAAAGTAAAAGTAATCAAGTAAAAGAAAGTTATGATACAATATACCAAACAACAAAATTTTTGGAATGCAGTGAAAATATTCCTCACCAGAAAAATCACATCTCCTAAAACATACATTAACAAAATGCTTTTTTATCTGTATATAATTGACGAACTATATCAAAAGCTGCTCTGTGACTTAGATGTTGCATATGTGATCTTGAATTGGGTTTAGCTGGAAAAATATAATACACAATGAAATTTGAAGAACTTACCAGTGAAGACATAATTAGTTCCTTAAGCAGACATGGTTCATTCTGAAAGGGAAAAAAGTTAATATTTTTACCATTATGATTATTAGAAATTAATATAAATTTTAGAAGTAATATAGAAATGCTTAAAATTTTATCTATTAATTACTAATTTTCACAAATTGTTAATTTGTCTTAAATTGAGCATTTAATAATACTCATAACTTGATATTTGCTGCCCTCAAGTAATGATTATCAATTTCTAATTTAAAATTTGGGGCATAAAACTGTCATTAGAAACTCCGATAAACACAATGGAACCAACCACATTCCAGAGGACTCAGGATGAAACACATCTACTTCCAGATAGAGAGGAGATGGGCTCAAGAGTGCAGATTAAATTTGAAGGAGAAGGGAAATTTGTTTTGTTTTGCATGACTATAAATATTTGAAATGAATTTTGTTTTTCTGGCTTTCTCAATAGCTAGGGGAGTGAGAGGTGGTGGGGATAGGGGAGAGAGAGAGAGAGACAGAGACAGAGAGACAGAGACAGAGAAAGACAGAGACAGAGAGAAAAAGAGACAGAGAGAGATAGAATGAGAGAGACACAGAGAGAAAATTCAAAACTGAAGATAAAATAAAACTGAATTTAAAAAATTTTAAAACATTTTTAAAAAGACTAAACAAAAAACTGTCAATGAATGGAAAAATATTAGCAAGGTAGCTAGATGGCAGAGTGAACAGAGAACTTGACTTGGAGTCATGTAGATCTGAGTTCAAATTTTCTCTCAGACACAAATAAATAATAACCTGTCTTTGCCTCAATTTCCTCATCTATAAAATGGAGATAAAGATAGTACTTACTGTCTAGGATTCCTATAAGGATAAAATGAGATATTTGTAAAGTTTTAAAGTACTACATAAACACTAGCTATGTAATCAATCTATAATGATTATCATTGTTTTTTTCTGTCAAAAATTACAAATCAATGCTGTTGTTTTTCCATCATTGTTGATTCATTTTCCAATGATAGGGAAAGTTAGATCAACCAAAATCATTTCTGAAAAGCAAATACTCTAGCTCATCCCTCTTTTTGAGTGAGAATCTGTCTTATGTATGCTGAGCTGTAAACAAAAAATAGCTATATGTGGTCTATTAAATGTGTACCATTTAAACAGAGAATAACTTGCAAACTGATTATGTCAATGTTTTCTCAGGGAGTCATGGAATTCCATAGAGCATATTTTAGTCCAAAATGGATTTGTAGATATATTTATAAATATTTTTTTAAATCATGGATTTAGAGTTAGGAGGGATCTTAGAGGTTATTTAGACCAGTTTTCTCATTTTGCTATTGCACCATTTTGCCTCACATACATATCTATTTATCTATCTAGCTGCAATGCATATGTACATATAGAGTGACATATTTTTATATAACTATATTCAGATGATATATATGCATATGAACATATAATTGAATACGCATATATACACACAAAAAAATGCATATACTTAAAAACCAGCTACACTACCAAAAAATTAAATTGCTGAGCTCTTTAAAGAAAGCTACTCTGTAAAACTTACAAAAACACTTTTCTTAAGCACAGATCCACAAATATACATATGCACATGAGAGTTTGTCACATCTGTTTGAATTTTAGAATTAGAAGGCCAAGTAGGTATTATCTATTCCAAATCTTCAGCTTATAGATGAAGAAATTGAAGCCAAGAAGCACCCAAAGTCAAACAGTAACTGTTAGAGTTAGGAACCAGGTCCCTTAATTCCCAGTCTAATGGACTTACCAATTTAAAAAAGCATATTATTAAATATTTATGAAACAAATATCTGAGGACTATTTTGAGTCACAATAGTGATGATGGGTTATACTGAGCCTTGTGAAGAACAGCATAAAGTTATAAGAAGACTCCTAGGTTTATGCATTTACTTTCCTTAAAAAGGCAGATTTAAGATGCTTTAGTATGAAGTATAAAGAACTTAGAATCAGTCTAAGATCAGAGGCCACTTGTGTAAATTTGAATCAGTCAATTAACCTCTCTGCACTTCAATTTTCTCACTTCCAGAATGTGAATAATAATTGCACAGAGATCCTATAAGATTATTATGGGGGCTTTGAGAACTTTAAAGTGCTATTTAAATGTGAACTATTATTATGATAGCTGCATTTTAGACCAAAATCTAAATCTGTCTGCCAGGGAATGATATTCTCACTCTGTTGCATTTAGTTTCTAAAACAAAATCCATAAAAACTTCATTAGCCCATATAACTTCATCTTCCATGAAGAGAAAAACAAACAGACAAATGCATGCTAGATCGGAATTAATTTCATGATATTCTAACATTCACTTGTATTAATGAAATGACAAAACATTACCATTAGCACTTCATTGTAAAATGGCATCCTTCCCCACCACACACACATATCCTTCCCCTATCCCCCTTTAAAAACAAAGATTGGAGTCTTTTATTTGCTTCCCTTATATAATTTGTAACTTCACAACTAAGGCGTCATTGTTCGTCGATCTTTCATATTAACAGCTCTGTGAAATTCTGCCAAAATTGGAAAATTATGTTCTATTTAATGTAGCAATTTATTTACCTTATTATTTGAATTTATACCATTAGAGCAAGGCATTTTGTTTATATAAATGAATGACATTCTCTTCGAAAATAACCTTGTTACATAATTAGTCACATTTTGAAAGTCCTGGATCAAATACTAAAGAATTAAGCCTTTCCCCCTCCCAAGACTGAAATAATGCTGCTCTCTAATCACCTAAAAGTCTCTAAGTAGAAAAAAAAGTACTTTAGAGAATATTACATATTTAAAGCAAATTAGGTCATCACACTATTTTTATGATTTGATTAGGTATTTATCAATGTGTTAGAAATGAAAAAGTTTCTTGAATAATCTTGAAATAATACAGTCTTGAATAAAGAAAACATTACTTTGAAATGGAATATCATTTAAAAATATTATGGCAAGAAATATGAAAAAACAAATTGTTCATATTCTTGTCTGTGCCAAATTCACCAAGTATTTAAAAAGTGAATATAATAATGCTAAAATAATAGTATTTCTGATTTTTTAAACAAAAAGATAAATTAAGAAGTTAGAAATCCATATTTCACATTTCAATTCTTTAAAAAATTAACTAATAAACCTGCCAAAGTGACTATATTGTTGAAATATTCCCCTGTAATTAAGTACCATCACTAGAAAAGGTAAATTTCTTAGCTACTCCAACTAATCTTGTGACTTAGATTACCTGGAAATTGACATGCTTTTAATTTTACTCAACTAGTATTTCGCTAGCATCTTCAATTGAATTTAGCTTCTTTGGTATATTGTCAATGTTTGTTCTTCAAGTCTTTAGATATATAGTTTCTGTTTCATGCCATTCACTTTGATAAGTTCTCTATATAAATGACATGAATGTAATGTCATCAAGTTTATTGAGATACATGTCTTCATGGGAAATTTTTTAAAAAATTTAACATCTGACAATTTAACATCTACATAGAAAAGTGGTAATACCCTGGCACATAACGTTTTTCTTTGGGAGTAAAGACTAGGAGTTTGGAAAGTTGTGGCAGAGAAATTCATGTTGAAAAGTCTTATTTTAATAGACATTTCAGTGCTAAGAGCTATTACTTATACTATTGTTACTGAACCTATTTTTAGGAGTAAATCATGTATAAAACTTTTCATTTTCAAATACTCTCCCACAAACTCTAGAATTTAGTCCTTGATATTAATATATTGTTTAAATTTTCTTGAAAAGGGTTATATTAAATCAGTCCATAACCAAAAAAGACAAGTTCTGGTTTACAAATATTACTTTATCACTTTTTTAGTAATGTTAATGCTGCCAATTTTTTTTTAAATTTCTACATCTTTTATGTTGCTGATATCATTGCAAATTTATAACTCAGATTTTGGTGAAGTGTATATAGTATCATAATTCAATCTAAAATAAAATAATAATGAATTCTGTGCCAAAATAATAATTTTCAGGTTACTGTGTCCCTAAAGTTCCTCAGGTCATTGCCTGTCCCTCAAGTTAATGATATCTTGCACTGTATTGTAATAAAGAGAAAAAAATTGATTAAAATATCCAGTTGTCTAGTATTTTGATAAGTGTCTTGTATAAGACACTTATCAAAAGTGTCTTATACAAGAAGAATAGAACTAGTTTACTTTGATGATTTATATGAGAAAGAGTATGTTTACTTTCAAGTCAATAAAAATGTAGCATTTTAGATAAAAATATAAAGAAAATGAAAACTATTTGAGATAACAAAATTTCTGTTATGTTTAGACTTTTTAAAAGAAAGCTTTCTAGTGATTCCATTTATTGCTTATAAATCCAATTCCATTAAAATGTGCCTATCTTGGATGATTAACAATTTTGCTAAAATCTTCTATGTAAAATATGTGTGCATAGTTTCTGATTACTGTAGTGCACTGTTGGTAAATGTGATTTAGCTCTCAGGACACTGAATTATACAATAATGTATCTGCTTACATGATAATTTTTACTTATGAAATACCAAAAGGAATTACAGTAGGGAAACTAGGTGTAAATGAATAAAAACTTCAGATTTTATTTAAGTATTGTAAATCTCAGTTTCGACTCAAAAAAACTTCACTCACTTTCCTTGTAAAATGTCAAGCAAATACAAAATCTCTAACACATTTAAATACAAACATTTTAAAGTGTTTGCCAAGAGCAATTCCAAACTAGATATGATTAGTTTGATCTTAAGTAATATCAACATTTTAAAGTCACACGTTTCATCCTACTTAAACACACAAAAGATCTCCTTAAAACAGGTTAACAGTGCACACAAGGAAACTTCTAGAATACTTCATTACTTACTGTTCACAAAATCTTGCTTTCAGAGATTAACAGTTTTACGAATTCATTTGCCATTTATCCTGGAGTGTGAGATGATTAAACCTGCTTTGGTTGGCTAAGAAAAAAAAAATAGTACAAATCTCCCCCCTTTAAAACTATTTAAAATTATTCTCCATAATCTATTTCAGGTGGTGTGGAGCAAGGAAATTCATGATAATAATTTGTTAGGAAAAAAATGAAAAAACAAAAATCAGTTTCAAATCTACTGTATAAAGTCATTTTGACATGCCTACACTACTGGTTGTGGCAGCTTTCAGAGATGGTTTCTAATCACACACACACACACACACACACACACACACACACACACACACACACACACAGAAAGCTTGCTGCTGGGAAGTTGATTTTGGCAAAACGCCAAAATAATGTGCAAAAAGGATTCATTACTGATTCATGGCAGTGTTCTGCACTTATAAAAAAAAAAAAATGTGACCCAACAGGCTAAATCCACCACTACACACAAAAAGTAAAAAACAAAGATCACTTACTTAATATTCTTTCCAGAATGACATTACACTTCTGCAGAGATTAAATACTTGTTAATTCAATGCCATGTTTTGCTGCTTTCCAACGATTGTACAGTGCCCTGTAAAACTTGTTGGTATTCCTTCTAAAACAGTTTCATCCTAAAGAGATCTAGAAAAAAATTTTCCATTATAATGGATCTTTGGGTCGGCATAATAACTTAATTTTCAGGAAACAAAATGATGCAAACTAAACCATTTCCCCCTAGTTCGATTTTTTAAAAAAGTACACAATAGTCTGCTATCTTTTAAACTTCCAGAAAGCTGATACACACTGTAAACTTAGAGTCGCTGCAGTTAACCAAGCTCAACACCACTCCCCACTCCCACCCCCAACTTTAACATAGAAGTAGATGCAATACAGTCTTACCGAGATGTCTTCTGGCTTTTACCCCTGTGGATCAAAAACTTTCCTGCTTAAGTACACGGACAGCCTTTAACAAACCATAAAGGTCCCTTTAATTAATCTAGCACTGTAATTGACTGCTTTCTATACTATATTGAGACCCTAATTCTTCACCTTTCAAGATATAATACATTCGCAATACATAATTAGTGGGAAACATTGCATAATACATTTTCCTTAGAGAAGAAAAAGGCATTTTTTTTTTCAAAGCAAAGAGGGTGGGGTCAGATGTTGAGCTATGCCTGAGAAAAGAAGCCTACACTGCACTAGTACCTAAGTGCTAGCAGAAGCTGACCGGGAAAGGAGCCAGTGGAATGACTTTGTTTGACCCAGCTGCCAATCCCTCTCCAAGCAGTGCGCCAGACTAAACACTCACACTATTTGAACTCAAATCAGGCTACAGCAGCTGTTTGCTTCCCAGCTCTGAGCTCTTCACCCACCATGGCTGGTGTAACACATAGGATATAGTTAGATTGGTTGTGTGGCTAAAATATGTTCCATGCTTAAAGTTGTTACGAAGGAGCAGTTTTAAACCCCATTCTGAAGAAGAACAACGATGAGATTATAATTCCATGTAAACTCTGTGTCTGGGTTTCCAGATTATTTTTGCTTTTAAAAGAACATTAGCACTTTATTGCATGGAAGAAGCACGTGAGATGGAAGTAATAGGGGCTCATATACTTTGAAATCATAAACTAAATACTAACAGTGATGCTGTAATTTATAATAATAATATATACTTTGGTATGTGAACGACAAAATATTTTTATTTGTTCTGTATTTATTGTTTCATATAATGTACCTTAAATGGCGATAGGGCATCATTTAGTTTTACTTGTGTTTTTAACTTTGTAGACACAGAACAAAATACCCAATTCAATAACACAAAATAAATATCATAATAATATGGCAAGGAAATTGATTTACCATGTGTGTTCTGAAAATAGTCCAAAACTAAATATAGAAAATCCCATCAGATTTGATATACTATCTCAGCAAAGTTTGCTGAAACAAATACTCATAGTAAAATCAAACATAAACACTATTAAGTCTTTTTTGTGCTACAAAAAAATCTGATTACTTGGCATGATTTACTGGATAAGAGCTATTAGAATTACCTAAACAAATGTTTACTTCTTACCATTTTACTGTATATATTTCTCCAGAAGCTATAAAATGGCACTCCCATTTTGGGTTTTGTTGCCAACCAACCTGAGTAACTCTCTACACCCATACTGTATTGTCCTCAATGACACCTGTGCAAGTGCATAGTGACATTTATTTCAATTTGTTTCAAAAGGAAAAAAAAAAGAGAGAAAGCAAGGCTTGTCATTATTAGAGTCATGCTTTGGGAATGGTTCAATGATTAACTATCATGGCAAATGGATAATAAGAGATAAACTATTTTTGGATGAAATCACATTTTTTGACATTTTGAGAAAGAAAATAATCATATGAATATACCATAAATTCTTACAGAAAAGCCAAAGTAATTAACATTAAGCTGTGTCAAGAATAAGAGAAAATAGAAAACAACCGTTTCTACAATGTCTGAATTAATTTACAAACTTCTATTAGAAGAATGATGTTGTGTCTAGCAAAGTATCTTGCATATGGTAAGAACTCAATAGCCATTATTGATTTTATTTTTGAGATTCCTTTGACAAGGAAGATACGAATTACTGAACAATTGTGCTCATTTCATGTGCTGGCAAGGTTATGCTTAAAATTCTACAAGCTAGACAAACCGAGAATTACCATAAGGGCAGGCTGAGTTGCGAAGAAGCAGAGAAACTAGAGACCAAATTGCCAACATTCACTAGATTATGGAGAAAACAAGAGAGTTCTAGGGAAAAAAAAATCTACTCTTGCATCATTGACTAGACTAAATAAAGCCCTTAACTGTGTGGATCACAACAAAATGTGGCAAGTCCTCAAAGAGATAGGAGCAGTCAGATCCTCTTACTTGTCTCCTGAAGAACATGTATGTGAGCCAAGAAGCAACAGTTAGAACCAAACATGGAACTGATTGGTTTAAGACTGGAAAAGGAACATGACAAGGCTGTATGTCATCACCTTATTTATTTAACTTATATTCACAGTACATCATATGAAATGCCAGGCTGAATGAATCAAAAGCTGGAATTAACATTGCCAAGAAAAATATCAACAATCTCACATATGCTGATGATCCTAGAGTGATGGCAGAAAGTGAAGCATAATTAAGAAGCTTTTTCATGAGGGTGAAACAGGAGAGTGTAAAATCTGACTTGAAGCTTAGTATAAAGAAAACTAAGATCTTGGCAACTGGTCCCATTACTTCCTGGCAAATAGAGAGAGAAGAAATGGAAGCAATGCCAAATTTTATGTTCTTGGTCTCAAAGATCACTGCAGATGTGAATTTAAAAGATGTTTGCTTCTTGAAGGAAAGCTATGGCAAATCTGAAAAGCATACTAAAAAACAGAGACATCACCTTGCCCACAAAGGTCCATATAGTAAAAATGATGGTTTTTCCAGCAATGTATGGCCGTGAGAGTTAGACTATAATGAAAAGCTGAGTTCTACAGAATTGACACTTTAAAAATGTGATGCTAGAGAAGACTTTTGAGAGTCCCTTGAACAGCAACGAGGTCAAATTAGTCGATACTTAAAGAAATTAATTCACTCTGTTCACTAGAAGGTCAAATACTGAAGCTGAAACTTAAATGTTTGGTCACATAATGGGAAGACAGGATTCATTAGGAAAGACCCTGATGTTGGGAAAGACTGAATACAAAAGGAAAATGGATGGTAGAAGATGAGATGGATAGATAGTGTCATGGAAACCATGAACATGAACTTGGGCAGACTTCGAAACATAGTAGAAGATAGAAGAGCTTGGTATGCTATGGTTCATGGGGTCAAAAAGAGTCAGACAGGACTGAAAGGTTGAACAATAACAACAATGTATGTATATGTATATGTAGGTATATGCATATACACATGTATGTATAAGTATGTATATATACATATATACGTATAAGTATGTATATATACATATATACGTATAAGTATGTATATATACATATATGCATATATGTATATATCTATATATGTGTGTGTATATATATATATATATTTCTAAAGGGAATAAGGAACCAATGGAGTTTATTGTGTATGGGAGTGACAGGATTCATTGTGTTTCAGGAAAATCACTTTACCAACTCTGTGGAGGACAGATTGGAGTAGGGAGACTTGAATCAGGCTGACCAAGTAGGAGGCTAAGGAATAGTCAAAGTGAGAGGTTATTTTATTTCCAAGACACTTCTTCTCTCAGCTCCAGGCATTCTCTCTTTTATCCTTTGTTATCTCTTCCCTCCTCTACCCTGGCCACTGACCTCCCTCACTTACTTTAAGTCCCAATTAAAATCCCACCTTCTACAGGAAGCCTTCCCAACCATCTGTTTCCACAATCTGGCTAGCAGCTTCTGTGGGGGGTCCAGATCCATCCACATCCACATCCAAAGCTGCTGGACAGCCAGAAAGCCCAGGTTCTTTTAATCTGCCTTAATAAGGAGAACAAGGTTAAGGGGTTGGCAAGCTTACTATAATTCAGCACACAAATATCATTCACTTAGTTCAGGGGAAAAAGCCAGCACCCTGAACTTCAGAACAAAATACAAACAAATTAC
>CM053622.1:504281414-504309934 GCA_028646595.1 Phalanger gymnotis | reverse complement strand
TCATTAATCTACACCCACACAGGTTTCACACCTGATAGGGCTTTGGGCCTGGGGCTTAGCACTTAACAGCTGAAAGTACTTCCACTCAAAAGAAACAAAAGCCATGCTAAGGAGACAATTTTGCTTAACAACACACCAAGGAGAGGAGAGGTAAAATCCCTAGGTTGGAAATGGAGCAGTTCAAAGCTGCTATGATGGTCAGCAATGTGATATCACCCAGGAATGGACAGTGCACTAGCATCCTAGACTAGATAGGGAGATTGAGTCTCTCTCCCTTTTCTGTCTCTCTTTCCATAATATACAATTATATATTGTTCTTGAAAACAAATTCCAAAATCTGAAGTGGTTTTAGAAAAAACAATTAGATCTTTTCATATAGGACAGCAAGCCATGAAAGAGGCTTTGAAAGGTTTACATTAATATAAGACTCAAACAAGGGACCCCACTCATGAGCCACACATAAACAGTTAAACAATTTTGCCAAACTTAAAAGCAAGGTAGTTGAGATTGATATTAGTAAATATAAACATTCTGTAAAATTTAGATGAAGCCAAATCACTAGGGTAACCCAAAATACAGACATGGATGGGCCCAAAACAAAACCTGAGTGTGGAGACCCAGAATCTTGTTTTGGGTGACTCTCAGAACTGGGGAAATGGAAAATTCCTTGTAGCCATCTCTAAGATTCCTGGAGAGGTCAGGGCAACATTCTGAGTTCAAACAATCTTTAATCAAATAAAGTTGGATTTGAACACTACAATAAGTTTTCTAAAAAATATTGTGTTTGTCCTTCATTTTTGAAGAGGACCATGGCATCAGGGAAATGATGACAGGACTTGCAATTGACTTTGATTTGAGTGAGAGAGGGCTGGGCAAGTTCACCAGCCTCAAGCTCTTCTCCAGAGCCATCTGATTCCAGTGACCAGATATTCATCAGGATGACTAGAGATGACCCAGGATTCAATGGGAGACCCTATCTCTTTTAGGCTAAGGCCTTTTCCTCATTATAAGTGAGTATATCTGGAAAATATAATAAATGATAAATAATAATCCAAAATCCCCTCTTTCAGGCTTACGCCCAAGATTCTCATACTAAGGAAAGCATAATTACAGAAACAGAAAGCTGGGTTATAATTCCAAAGGGAGTTTATTAAATGTTAAATTTTAAATAATTTAAATATCCTCATTCATTGGCATTTTCCTCGCTAGCTCTCTCATCTAGGTCTTGATAGGATTCCTTTAAGGGAAGGTAGGTGACAAACTTTTCCAAATGTCTTGTTGTCAAAGAGATCAATTAGAGTAAGTCTCAGTCAGGGGTCTTAAACTTACATTTGGAATCAAGTGTACTGTGGCCACGATTATCATGAGAAATCATAATTCCATGGTTCCTTCAATCTCATAAAAGTTGAACAAACATAGTTATGCAGAGTCATAGTCTCATACATCCCTTAAGGTCCTCTTCCAATAGACTCTACAGGTAAGCAGCATTGAGCTAAGGCTCAATGAATAGAGTGTTGGGCCTGGAATCAGGAAGATTCATCTTCCTAATTTCAAATCTGGCCTCAGACATTTACAAGCTGTGTGACCCTGGGCAAGTCACTTAATCCTGTTTGCCTCAGTTTCCTCATCTATATGTGAGCTAGAGAAGGAAATGGCAAACCGCTCTAGTATCTTTGCCGAGAAAATCCCAAATGGGTTGATGAAGAATTCGACATGACCAAAATTGGTAACATTGCCCAACATTGGTAAACCAAATCAGGTTATAGATTAAACTACGGTAGGGTTAATGGAATATAAGACCTTCCCTGTCCATTAATAGGCCTATGTGACCACATGTGTTCCCTTTTTTCCTTGGAACAGAGGCCATATTCCCAGATCTAAAACTACACAATTATTTCAATCATGGATGTCTTGCTGCATTGAGCTCTGGCCCAGTTCATAGCTGTGACACATCCTGAGTCATATAGAGCCTAGTGGGGGAGGAACTTGCCTAGGAGGAAATTGCCTAAGGGAAAAGTTGCTTATGGGAGGCTTGCTTGCAGGAAGGCTTTCACGCCTTTTGGTACTAAGCTAATTGGGCACTGAATAATGAGGGTTGTGATGCCTTCTGGCTCTGAGCCTCTTAGCTGCAAATGTATATATATTCTGAGGTGAAGTTTTGCTTTGGGCCTCACTCATAGGAAGAATGTTCACCTGAGGTCTTTGAGATTTGGCCAGATGAGACTCTTTGTAGCTGTTGTTAAGGAGCCCCCTGGTTTTGTGAAACCAGATGTTGGTGCTCCCTGGTCTTGTGATTATGTATCTATTATTTTGTTTAGACAGTTGAAGTCCTATCTATTGGATTCTTTCTTGGATACTCAGTTCTTTCTACTTATGTGTAATTAGACTAAGATTATTGACCCCTTTGAAGCTGTCTTTCCTTTAGAGAAGCAGATCAAAGAAACTGTGCTAGCAGGCCATCCTGTGGGTGCAAAGGTGCTTGTTAATACAACTACTCAGAGGTCTCACAATGGGCTGATTTGAGAGGGGAGATTTACATATCAGCAGTAAGCCAAGATAGCTGACAAATAATGATATCACTTTAGTATTATACCAAGAGCTAGCTAGACATGTCACAGAGTCTACGTTTTAAATGGAGAATTTATTAGCCGATGTCCGTTCTGGGGCATAAACAACCCAAATCAGAACAGCCATGAGTAGAGCTGAAAGAGTCGTATTTATACAGAAAAAAAAACAGGGTTCAGTGGTTAATTATCTCTTGAAATTTACGGGCCAGGTCACAAGGTGGTCCAGGGAACAGGAACAAAGGTCCTGACAGATCAAAGATTCTGACAGGTTATCGTTTGGTGGGATAATCTTATCTATTGACATTCCTTGGAGGAGTCACCAAGCCCTAGGTACATTTGCTAAATGCCAAAAGGTCTGAGTCCATTCTTTCTGGGGGTTTTATCAGGGGCTGTGGGGCAAGAGGTCTTCTGTTAGCAATAACTGGTTTTCTCAGGTACCATATTAGGAAGCTCAAAGTTCCCTTTGTCGAACAGTCAAATTTTGGTCAGGTGAGGTTAATAAAAACAGAAGACAGGCTTTTCAGGTGACTACAAGTTGCAGAAGGAATAGCTTGATCTCCAAACAATAAATAAAAGGAATTAGGGCATACCCCTCTTCCAAGCAAACATAAACAAAAAAGCCGAAGGATTATTTAATAATGGTCATCAATTATTAAATCAATATTAAACAACATCAAGTCTCCCCATTTCAGATAACTCACTTCCAGCGACCATTTAATCAGAAACTACATGGTGAGGTCCATGTAGTTATCTAGTCCATGGAAACTTCTTTCCTTGGAAATTCTGGAATAGGCCTTGTTCTTAGGTCAGCTCTGAGAAGGAACCTCCTAGGAGAGTCACTTCTCTGTTTCCAACTCACTTGGAGAGATTTCCTTAGACTCAATACAGTTTAGCACAACCTCTTAAATTTGATTTTCCAGTAACTAGTTCATGTGGTGAAAACCAGCTCAAATCTTATGGACCTAATCCTATTAACCACAGAGCTATAAAAAGAAAATCAAATCAGAAATCCATAATTCACCTGAAAGTTTAGAGAATTTAAGTTTTCATATAACTTTTTTTTTTCTTTTATCTTCACCCCCAAAAGCAAAGAAATCAAATCTAGAAACAAAAAGGTAGAAAGATACCTGTGGTGTCACAGCAGCAAGAACAATGGCAACAGCAACAAAAACAACAGAGAATTTTAAGAGATTTCTTTATAAAAGTACAGAAGAAGTCAAGGGTGAAATTAAGAGTCAAAAAAAGAAGTATGGTGTAGGAATAGGACTGAAAAATCATAGAGTAAACCTCACAATATGCCAAATATAGATGAATCAATGTTTTGTTTTAGGAAGTAACTACAGAATAAGAAGTCAAGCAAAGGGTTTGATGATGAAGATTTGAGGAGAATGTGTGATGTTCTGTTGTGATCTAGGGGTGCTAAGAACCCCAAAATGCAAGTGTAAAATGCATGGATCTGCCTCAAAAGAATTAGACCTCTTAAGCCTCCTTTCAGTCCAAGTAACAGGGTTTATTGTAATGCCAGTACATACTGACCAGATTTTAAGAATGTGAATAATTTAATGGGGGCAAGAGGGACACTTTTTTACAGAAAGACTGTGGGAAGATCTGGTTGTGATCTAGGAGTGGCCAATAGCCTAGGGTTACCTAGTGGTAACAGGGAAGGGGTCTAGATAGGATTAATGGTGGGAAATAGCCTGGGGTGGTCTGGAGGTAACAGACAAAGAAGGGCTGGGATGCCAGAGGTATCAGAGAATTGAAGGTTGGAGATAGGTCAGAGCTACAATGAAAGGATAGTTGAAAGAATTATTGAGTATCTAGGTGGGGATGTATGGAAAGGTCCAGGAACTGGATTCCTGAAATTCATGGGAAAGTTCAAAGTTGGGGGGGTGGGGGTCCAGAGCCCATACCCCATCAGTGTTGTTTCTGATAACAAAAGCTGGTAGCAGAATATATGCTCACTGACTAGAAAATGATTGAATTGTGGCACATGAATTGAATGGAAATTTACTATGTCACAAGGAATAACAAATGTAAACATTCAGAGAAACATGAGATTTGCATGAAAACTTTGCATAGAAAGACTTTGTGTAGCCAACAGAATAGTATGTATAATGACTATGTAACCCTGTGTTAGAATCTAACCCTATATCATTGGAGCAATCTTGGAAGATAGGGGAGTAGGTCAGAAATTTTCACGTTCTCCACATTCCAGGAAATGAACATAGTGCAGCAAAAATGAAGGGGTAAAGCAGTAAGACAACATGAGAGGATCTCAGAAAAGACAGGACCTTCAGGGGCTGAGGTTTGGCCTGAGTAAAGTATAAACACCTCTAGGCTGACTCCATTGAGTCAACAAAGAGTAGGCCAAGGAGCAATTCTGTCTGGAAGCAGACTAAGCCTGGGAAATTTCACCCCAACTTTCACCTCACTTACAGCCTCAGAAAATTTCACCTCAGGAACTCTTACCTCATCAGCTTTCATCTAAGTAACAGCAGAAGGCTGAGTATGGGGAGATTGAAGCTTCCTTCACCCCCTGCATTTCTAGAAGGCAGGAGTAAGCACACGCTGGTGAGTGTGGTACCACAGGGAGGAAGGAACATTCTCAGGACAGCATGGCTGGGGGACCTAATTATGGCTTAGGAGAAGAGAACAGTCCTTGAGGTTGAGCCCCTCCCCCCACCACTAGAATGAAGAAAACAACAGTAAGGAGGCCTAGGGCAACATTACCTACAACTCATGATTAAAACTTGATAATGAGAATGTTAAGCTGCTAAAAATAAAATCAATTAAAAATAAAAATGAGTAAGCAAAGGAAAAACAACCCCATTGTACATAGGTATGAAGATCTGGCTTCATATTCAAAGGAAGATAGGTTTTAAAAAAAAGCTACTCCTGAACCAAAGAGTAACATCAATTGGTCACAAGCCCAAAAAGAACTCTTGGAAGAACTTAAAAAGAAATTTAAAAACCAAATACGAAAGATAAAGGAAAAATTAGAAAAAAACTAAAAGCAATCCAAGAAAAATATGAAAAGAAAGTTTAATTAATTGGAAAAAGAGATACAAAATCTTAAGCAAGAAAACAACTCATTGAAAACCTGAATTAGGCAAGCCGAATTGAATGATGTCATAAGACACTAAGAAATAATAAAACTAGAAAAAAATAGAAGAGAATTTGAAACATCTCATCAGAAAAGCAACTGATCTGGAGAACAGTTCAAGGAGAGATAATTTAGAATTGTTGGACTGCCTGAAAATTATGATTAAAAAAAGAATTTAGATACAATATTATAAGACATTATTAATGAAAATTGCTCTGTAGTTCTAGAATAAGTGGGTAAAGTAGAAATAGAAAAAAAAAACTACCATTCACCACCTGAAAGATTTCAGGAAGAAAACTTGAAGGAATGTTATAGGCAAGTGTCAAAATTCCCAGGTTAAGGAGAAAATGTTGCAAGCAAGAAGAAAGAAACAATTTAAATACTGCAGAAAAACAGTCAGGATTTCACAAGACCTAGCAGCTTCTACACTAAAAGACCATAGATTTTGGAACATTATATTCTGAAGAGCAAAGGGGTTGTGCCCAAGAATAACTCACTTAGCAAAGTTGAGTATAATCCTAAATTTAAAAGAAATGGGCATTTGATGACCCGAAAGACTCAGATAATTGTAACAAAAAGACCAGAACTCAATGAAAAACTTGATATAAAAGATCCAAAAGAAATCTAAGGAAAACCTTATATACTAATTATAAGGCACTTACTAAGGTCAAATTGTTTACTTCTGATATATGAAAATGTTATTAGTATTCTTAAAACTCTCATCATCACTAAGGTAGTTTGAAAGAAAGGTTGGGGCTGAATTGTGTATGATGGGGGAATTCTAAAAAACAAAATTGAGTAGGAAAAGGTTAAAAGGAGAAATTATTTCATAAAAATTGGGTGTGAAAGGAAGAACTAATAGAGAGGAAGCATGTTGGGGTGGAGGGTTGATAATGTTGGAACTTTGCTCCCATCTGGGTGGAAGAAGAAATAATGTGTACATTTGGAAGGGTCTTCTGAATATGAAGAACGGTGAGAAAACTAGGAAACAGGGTGGCAGGGGGAGGGGGGAGGCTTTAAGAAGTGTATAGATTAAGATTAGGAGGGTGGGGAAGAAGATAAGGGAGGGACTTTTAGAGGGGTGGGTAAAAGAGGGAATAAGAGGGTAAAGAGAGAACCTAGCAATAAAAGAAGAAAAAGAAATCAATGGAATCAGAATAGAGAATGAGGTAATAAAACTGTCTCTTTTTGCAGATGATATGATGATATACTTGGAAAATCTCAAAGATTCAAAACTAAAAACTTAGTTGAAACAATTAATAATTTTAGTAAAGTAGCAAGATATGAAGTAAAACCAACACAAATCATTAACATTACTATATATCACAAACGAAACTCTGTAAGAAGAGACAGTAAAAGATACCCCATTTAAAATAACTCTAGACAGTATAAGATAAGTGGTAGTACACCTGCCAAAACAAACCCAGGAACTGTGTAAACAAAATTATCAAACTCTTTTTATACAAATAAAATCAGAATTACATAATTGGAAAAATATTGTTTATAATTAGACAGGGCCAATATAATAAAAATGACAATTTTACCTAAAATAATTTATATATTTAACTCTATCATAACCAAATTGCCAAAAAAAATTGCTGAATTGGAAAAAATAATAAAATTCATTTGGAAGAAGAAAAAGTCAAGAATATCAAAGGATATAATGAAAAAAAATGTAAAGGAAGGAGTTTAGCCATACGAGAACTTAAACTATATCATAAGTGTGTGGGGCAGCAACTTCACCCAAAATTAAACTCAGAGGCTTCTCAAGGTAGAAAGTAGAAAGGAATTTTATTAAGATCCCATGAGAAAGGACATCTCCACCCCACCATTGTCAGGACAAGAAGCAGTGCACAGAAAGCAGAGCTGTTATATACCCTAGCGCAAACAACCCTCACCTACCACTGACCTTTACTCTCATTGGCAGAGTTCAGGCTCACAATCTAAATGTGGAAATCTACCCCAGGTACAAGGAACAAGGAAGTGCTAATTTAGCCAATACCAACTCATAAAAACACCTTTATCCTTATTTGGTGAGGCTTGTGCTAAGGTGGCAAGGGTGGAGGTGGGGGGCAGGTCAGGCTGCTCTAAGTTTCAGATTCCTATAAGTCAGGTAATTTTTAGTAACTCGAAACTTAGGCCTAGCTGTCAATTTAGAAGCAGAAGGGCACCTACACCTTCAACTCTGTGGAAACAGAACCCTTCCTCCCGTCTCTTATATAAGGTAGTGATTATCAAAACTATCTGGTACTGCCTAAGAAATAGAAAGGTAGATCAATGGAATAGAGTAGGCATACAATTTGCAGCAGCAAATAGACATATTAACCTTGTATTTGACAAGTGTAAAGACTTAAGATTTTGGGAAAAGAATTCATTATTTGGTAAAAAGTGTTGAGATAACTGGAAAGCAATGTGGCAGAAACTAAGCTTAGACAAATATCTTATACCATTTACCAAGACAAGGACAAAATGAATACATGACTTAGATATAAAAAATGATATTACCAGAAAATTTGAAGAACATGAAACATATTGCTTATCAGACTTATGGATAGGCAAAGAATTTTTGAATAAACAAGAGATAGAGAGCAAAGTTAGATGTAAAATGGATAATTTCTATTACATTAAATGAAGTTTTTGTTTTTGTTTTTTTAAAGTTTTAAAATTTATTTTAAACTTAAATACAAAATAAGGAAAAAAAAACATTGTCATGTACAGAGCAGAACATGAGAGGATTTAATATGGAGCAAAAAATTTCCATTTCAAGAAAACTTATATAATAAATACTACACATCTTTTCAAAGCTGTCCAGCTTTTCTTTGCTTTCTTGTAAGTTTTCTTTTCTTCTCTGCTGTGTATTTTTTACTTTATTTTTCCCTCCCCCCCAGGCTATAATACATATATACACATAAACACGAATACACACATATATGACTGTACTATGCTTATTTCTACTTGTCATCTATTTTTCCGAAGGTGGATAGCATCTTCTTTCATAAGTCTAAATCTTTCCATGTTTTTCTAAATCAACCAGCTCATCATTTCATACACTGCAGCAATATTCCAACCCAATCCCATTCTATCTGAGAGATTTCAATGAAAGGTTTTCCTGCAGTTTTCAGCATTCCTTCTATTCTTTTATTTTTTTAATTTTAAAAAATAAATTAATTAATTTATTTTTATTTTTCAACATTCACTTCCATAAGATTTTGAGTTCCAAATTTTCTCCTCATATCTCCCCTTCAAACCCCAAGAAAGCATGTAATTTGATATAGGCTTTACATATACATTGATATTAAACCTATTTTCAAATTAGTCTTTTTGTAAAGAAAATTAGAACCAATTGGAGAAACCTCAAGAAAGAAGAAACAAACAAACAAACAAACAAAAGAGAGAGCAAACAGTATGCTTCAATCCACATTCAGACTCCATAGTTCTTTTTCTGAATGTGTATTCTCCATCATTCTGGATGGCATTCTCCAATATGAATCTTTTGGGGTTGTCTTAGATCTTTGCATTGCTAAGAAAAGATAAATCTATCAAAGTTAGTCATCACACAATGTGGCTGTTACTGTATACAATGTTCTCCTGGTTCTGCTCATTTCACTCAGCATCAGTTCATATAAGTCTTTCCAGGTTTTTCTGAAGTCTGCCTGCTCATCATTTCTTATAGCACAGTAGTAGTCCATTACATTCATATACCACAAATTGTTCAGCCATTCCCAAACTGATGGACATTCCTTCATTTTCCAATTCTTTGCCACCACAAAAAGCTGCTGTAAATATTTTTGTATATGTGGGTTCTCTTCTCATTTTTATGATCTCTTTGGGATACAGACCTAGAAGTGGTCTTGCTGGGTCAAAGGGCATGCACAATTTTATAGCCCTTTGGACATAGTTCCAAATTTCTCTTCAGAATGGTTGGATCAATTCAGAACTCCACCAACAATGCATTAGTGTTCTAATTTTCCCACATCTTCTCCAGCATTTATCATTTTCCTCATTCCTTCTATTCTTGGCTGCACAGGTTTTATTTACACAAGAAAATTTTAATTTAAAACGATCAAAATTATCCATTTCACACTTCAACAATGTTCTCACCTTATAACATGGTTTAAGGTCTGATACTACTAGGTCTGCTTCCTTTACATCTTTCATGCCCCCTTCCCTGTGGGTTTCTTTGAAATTCCTGATCTTTTGTTCTTCTAAATGAACTTTGTTATTATTTTTTTTTCTAATTTAGTAAGATAATTTTTTAGTAATTTAATTGGGATGGCATTATATAAATAGATTAGTTAGGCAAAATTGTCATTTTTTTTATTGTATTGACTTTGCCTACCCATGAATAATAATTATTATTTCAACTATTTAGATCTACCTTTATTGGTATAAAAAAGTGTTTTATGTTTTGTTTTTATTCATATAGTTCCTGTGTCTATTTTGGCAGACATACTCTCAGGTATTTTATACTGTCTAGTTATTTTAAATGGTCAAAAGTTTTGTACAAATAAAACAAATGTAGCCAAGATCAAAAGGAAAGCATAAAATTGGGGGGAAAATATATAGATGGTTTCTCAGATAAAAGTCTCATATCTAAAATATTCAAGAAGCATAACTTCTCCTAAATCTTGTATTTGAAAATTAAATTTAGTTTTTATCTTTTCTTCAGGGTGTAATGGCAAGGAAAGTGGGACCTTTTATGTTGTTCTTTTTTCTTTTAGAGTGCTTCTCAGCATTAAGGCAATCAAGTGCCTTTGATTGAGTCTTGCCTTTGTTTCAATCAAGAGTCTTTGATTGAATCAAGAGTCTTTGATGACCTGCTCAAGTCACAAGAAAGCCTAAGTCACGTGAGTTTGGGTCACATGGTTGTGATGCCCTCTGACCCTGAAGAAGTGTATATATACTCTGAGGTTAGCATTTGCTTTGGGGGCTCACTCATTAGAAGAGCATTTCTGCGATTTTGCCAGACAAGACTCTAGGTAGCAGTTAAAGGGCCTCCCCCCATCCTCCACTTTGAAAACCCAGATATTGATGCTTCTCTCTCTGGTAACTATATATGTATTGCAATGGACAGACAGTTAGAAGCCCTATTTGCCAATTTGTGTTATTTGCTCTGTTGATATAATTTCTGCTTGTAATTTCTGTTTGTGTTTTCTCTGAAGTTCAGGGTGCTGACTTTTCCCCCTGAATGAGGTGAATGATATATGTATGTTTAATTAAAGTGAGATTGTAAACCTCTTAAAGTTGCTTTCCTTAGAAAAGCAGATCAAAGAACCTATGCTGTCAGCTCTTGTTGCTGGTCTTGTTGGGTCTTACACCCCTACAGCAACTGCTAGCCAAATTGTTGTTACACAGGGATGCTTAAAAGTCCTCTTTTTTTCATTAAATATCCATTTTTACCCTGAGGGATTATCCTGTTTGGCTGGGTAGGTGATTCTTGGTTATAATCATAGTTCCTTTGCCTTCTGGAGTATCATATTCTAAGCTCACTGATCCTTTAATGTAGAAGTTGCTAAACCCTGTGAAATCCTGAGCATGGCTCCATGATATTTGAATTGATTCTTTCTGGCTGCTTGCAGTATTTTCTCTTTAACTTTGACTCAAATTTGGCTATAATATTCCTGGAAGTTTTTATTTTAAGATCTCTCTTAGGTGGTGATTTGTGGATTATTTCAATTTCTCTTTTACTCCCTCTTTCCAGAATATCAGGGCAGTTTTCCTTGACAGTTTCTTGAAATATGATATTTAGGCTCTTTTTTTGATCATGGATTTCAGGTAGTCCAATAACTCTTAAATTATCTCTCCTGGATCTATTTTCCAGGTCAGTTGTTTTTCTAAGGAGGTATTTCACATTGCCTTCTATTTTTTTTCATCTTTTTGATTTTGCTTGTTTCTTGATGTCTAATGTAGTTATTAGCTTCAACTTGCCCAGTTCTAATTTTTAAGGAATTATTGCCTTCACTGAGCTTTTGGTACTTTTCCATTTGGCCAATTCTACTTATTAAGGAGTGAATTTTTGTACTTCCTTTTCACATTTTTTGTGCTTCCTTTATGAAGCTATTAACTCTTTTTTTTTCATAATTCTCTTCTTATTGCTTTCTCCAATTTTTCTTCTACCTCTCTTATTTGACTTTTTAAATTCTTTTTGAGCTCTCCCAGGAGTTATTTTTGGGCCAGAGACTATTTACATTTTTTCCTTATGGCTTTGCCTGTAGCCTTTTGATATTGTCATCCTCTTCTGAGTTTGTTTTGATCTTCCCTATCACCGTATTAACTTTCTATGGTCAGGTTCCTTTTTTGTCTTTTTTTTTTCTCATTTCTAGCCTACTTTGTGACTTTTAACTTTACATTAATGTTGGGCTCTACTTTTGGAGTGGAGGGTGCACTGTCTGAAACTTCTTATACTGGACAAGTAGGGCCTCACTGCTGGCCCTCACAGGGCCTTGCTGCTGGCTTTCTGTGGCATGGCCTGCTGCTGGTTTGCCTGGACTCCACCTTCATTGGAATACACTCTCCTTTAAGTTAAGTGAGACAAACTTTTCTTGCCAACTTTCTAAGACATCTTGGGGTGGAAAATTTTTTCACCTCATTTTTTTGTTGGTTCTGCCACTCCAGAATCCTTTTTGAGACATTTTTTTTTATAGTTGTTTGAAAGTGAGTTTGGGAGAGTTCAGCCAAATTCCTGCCTTACTCTGACATCTTGGCTCCACCCCATAAATTTGAAAGAGTTTCTTATATATCTTTGAAATGAAACCTTTATCAGGGAAACTGACTGCAAAGGATTTTTCCCCAGCTGCTTATTTCTGCTCTAATCTGACCTACATTGGATTTGTTTGTGCAAAAACTTTAAAAATCTTTTGTATCTTTCTCCATCTTATTCTGTTATATGTTTTTTCCTCTCTTGGTTCCCTGCCCCATCTTTATGCTGAAGAAGGGCATGGAATGGAGTGTACTCAGCACCAATGTTTTACCTTTGGTACACATAGCTTCTACTTCCCTGCACCATTTCTCCTTGCACAAAATCTCTTTCTTTCTTTCCTTTTAAACTCTTTCTTTTCCTTCATGATCTTCACTTTGGTTTTATTTTGCTGATGACTAATCTCTCCCTGGGGCAGCTAGGTAGTGCAATGGATTGTACAAGGCCTGATGTCAAGAACACTAATCTTGAGTTCAAATCTAATCTCAGACACTTACTAACTGTGTTAGGATGATTAGGTAACTTTACTCTCTTTGCCTCCGTTCTTCATTTGTAAATGAGCTGGAGGAGGAAACCATTCCAGTACCTTTACCAAGAAAACCCCAGATGGAGTCATGAAGAGTTTGGCACAACTAAAATGACTAAACAACAATAATAACAACAACAAACTTAGCCTAAATCTACCTTCCCTCTTATTTTCTTTTATTCCTGTTCCATTTTTCCTCCTACTTCCTGCGGAATTTTATATACTTTTATAAATACTTTTACATACTTTTACATACTTACATACTTATTTACATAAGTAAATATACTTATAAATATAAACATTTTCATAAAGCACTTATATACTGTTATATATATGTGAGTTTGTGTTTGTGTGTTCTATCCTCCTTTGAGCAGTTAAGATGAGAGTGAGGTTCAAGCGATTCCTGCCCTCCATGCCTCTACTTGTTTCCCCTATTGTGTGAAATGTTCTACTAATTTATCCTTTTCCTTCCCTAGTGTAACTTTCCTCCTTCCCTTTCTTTTCTTCTTTTAAGATCATCAGAACATGAAAGTCATTGCTTGGTACTCCATCATCTTTAATTCTCTGTATGACCTTCCATACATTATGAATCTCAGATGATGCTTGTATCATTCCATTCCCCCCTTTAAAATGTAAACAGTTTGTTATCATCAAGTTTTTTTCCCCCAGCTTCTCATTTGAACATATCTTTTTGTGTTTCTTTTTACTCCCATGTTTATTTTTCAAAATTTCTATTTAAGTCTAGGCTTCTCATGAGGAATACTTTGAAGTCTTCCATTTCATTAAAGATCAACATTTTTTTCCATCTTGTTAGGCAAGTTGTTCTTTTAAAAAATTAACAAGAATTTGCTAAGTGCCTACTATATGCCAGACACTGTGTTAAGTGCTTTACAAATTTCATCTAATTTTATTCTTTCAATAAGCTTGTGAGATAGGTGCTATTATTACCCACATTTTACAGATGGAGAATTGCAGAAGGTAGAGGTTAAGTAACTTGTTGAGAATTACATAGCTACTAAATGTCTGAGACTGAATTTGAACTCAGATCTTCCTGATTCCAAGTCCAGAACTCTATTCACTATGCCATATAACTGCATTTTGATTATAAGACTACTTTTGTAATACTGGGTTACATTCTCCCTTATTTAGTCTATTCCATTAATATACTTTCATAAATCTTAAGCAATACCAAATAATTTTGATGATTGCTGGTTTACATTATAGTCTGAGGTCTGAACGTGCTATTCCTCTTTCACTCCTAAATTTAAAAAAATTTTTTTCTTGATATTCTAGCTCTTTTGTTTTTTGTTTTATTTTTTGTTTGTTTTATTTTTATCTAACTCTGTAAAGTGTCTTTTTAAGACAATATTTAATTTTTCCCCAACTACATGTTAAAACAATTTTTTAAATATTTGGTTTGGCTTTTTTTAAAAAAAGTTTTGAGTTTAATAATAATTTCTATAGTGTTTACTATGTGCCAGGCACTGTGTTAATCACTTTTTACAATATTATCTCATTTGATCATATGGGATTTAATAAGACAGTATCTTTAATTATTTCTTCTTTCTTTCTAGCCCTTACAACTTTAAAGATCTCATGATGAGGAAAGTATATGAGCAAAAGAATGAGGAAAAAATTCTCATGTTGACTTTCAAGTAACATATAGCATGTTGTATTTAATCCATGCATTTACCATATTTATCACAGCCTCATTAAAGTCCTTCTGTGATGCTTCATGGTGGAGTGGAGATGAGTGTTCTTGAGAACTATGCCAGTGGTATATTATCTATACCAAGGGTTGGGTTTTTTTTTTTAGTAAATAGTATTTTATTTTTTCTGATTACATGTAAAGATAGTTTTTAACATTCATTTTTTTTTATGTTTTTGAATTCCAAAAATTTCTCCCTCCCTCCCATCCTCTAATAAGAATTAGATTTATGTTTTCCTTGAATTGGATTTTTAATATTTATTTTTCTTGTTTACAGTATTTTTCTTTCCCTTTCTCTCAAAGTTATTGTACTTATCTGTACAATTAATTTTGCTTAGTCTACTTTAATGAAATTCCATTGTCATAGGTTCCCTTTCCCACTACTCTTAATCCTCCCTCCCTTTTGTTAGCCCTTCCCCTAGTTTTGGAGTTATACTTGAATATTTTATTTAGTTCTCTAATTCTTCCCCTACAACTCTTCTTTTCTTCCTTTCTCAGTTACCTAATTCTATATCTCTCTCTTCCTTCTTCCACCAATTTTTAAAAAAAGGTCCCCCTTCCCCTTTTTCTGTACTTTTTTCCATGAAGAATTTCTTTCTCTTATTCTTTTCCTTTTTTTGTCTAATCTGAACATTTTATTCTTGCTTCATCGTCTTATTTATTTATGTGTTAGTATTTATAATTCCTCATTTATTCATCTACCTATTTATTTATCCATCCATCTACCTATTTATTTATTCATTCATTTATCTACCTATCTATTTATTTATTACTGCTTTAATGTTTTGATGTTCCCTTTGAAATTAAAATGCTAAAGTACTAAGTTTGAGTACTCTATTTCTCATCAATTTCTCTGCCTCTATCTCTTTCCCTCAATGTTTTTTTTTTTTCTGTTGTGCCTCACTCTTAGGCATATCAATTCATGAAGGAAGTGATTAATATAGAGATACTACCATATGGGAGAAATTGTCTATTTTCTTATAATGACAATTTAGATTTAAAGATCTTTCTCACCCCTTAATAAGCCATGTGACCTGCTTACATCACAGGAAGCCTAAGTCACATGTGGTGGGAGGAGCTTGCTGAGAGGAAAAGGAAAGTGTGTCACAGGAAATGCTGAGAGAGCAGTTAGAACTGAGAGAGAGAGAGCATACCTGATGGCTGTGCTGTGTGAGTGATTGTTGGTGGCAAGGCCCTAGCAGGGTGGTGGAAGGTTACAGGATGGATTGGTTCTCTGCTGTGATATTGTGTATTGAATTCTTTGCTGCTGTGATGGATTGGGCTTATTGGTTTTGGGATCTGGTTCTTTGGTGTCTGAATAAATGGTTTACTTCTTATACCTTATATGTGGAGAGTCTCATGTTTTGTGATACAGAACCACATAGGCATTTTGACAATTATCATCTATATTGTGATTATTGCCTTGCTAATACATTTCTCGATCACACATTTTAATTATACCCCATTCTTTCCCCACTCTCATTCTCTTTCCCATTTGCCTCACAGTCTTCTTGCTTTTGAGTTCCAGTTGTCCAAGCAGCTTCAATTTCCTTTGTCCTAATGCAGAATGTTATCCACGACTCTCACAGAGGAACTGGTATCCCCATGAACAAACTCTGTGAAGTATAGATCCTCGTGTTCCATTACAAAATAACGTTAAAAGTCTTCATGCTCCATTACTAAATATGCATCTTCTCCCAGAAGAGTTTTCTTTAGTAGCACTAACTCTGTCCATTGTCTTGAGAACTCGCCTTTTCTTTCCCTGTTTCAATCCCTCCATTTGCCCCATTTTCCATTCTTTGGTAGTCTCTCTTCTTGCTGAGAAACTACAGAAATTAGTTTCCCTTCATTGCTCACCCAAAAATTTGATTAATTTCTATCTTCTACCTCTGACTTCTCTTTTTATGCCCATCTCTATTTAATCTCACAAAATTTGGTGATTCATGGAGTGGACCTTGTGAGATCGTCCATGGTATTTCAGTCTTACTTCTTTATCATCACTTCTTCTTGCTCTTTAAATTTTGCTTTCATCTTCATCTTCTTGTTTAATTTTGTAAAAGAAATGATTTAATGATCCATCTATCCTTGTTTTCTTTTTTAACACAGCAATTATTTCACTTTTTTATCTTTAAATATTCCGTAGAGAAGGGATACTACATTTCATGATATATTCTATTTTTTGGTAATTGTATTTATTTACCTTTATTATGTTTCTGTCATTTGAGGTGTGTAAAAGTCAATTTGCTGACATCTGTTTTTGTTTTGTTTCATTTTGCAGAAATACTTTACATTATTGTTTTCATACCTTTTAATTTATTTTGTTCTTCTGGGAGATTTATTGACCTTAAGTAGTCTTTATAGATTCTATCTTCAAGATCATTTTTTATTTGCATAGAAATCATGTGTCTTTTTAATGTTACTAACTTTTGCTTCTCTTCTTCCATATTGTCATTCATTTCAACATATTTATATTTCTGATATATTGTTCTCTTTCTACGTTCTTCCAAGAGACTCACCATCATGGCTTTATGTTTTTCTGTCCTAATAATTTCTGCTCTATAGTCTGTATATTTTGCCATTTGTTCCCTTCTAACTTCTCTCAATACATATTTCTCTTTTGAACTAATCTAGGATCTCTTACTATGGGTTTCATGCTCTCTTGGTAATTTATTCAAATTATTTTATATTGCAATAATTATTTGGAGAGGTTTGTAATTTTTTGAGTGTTTTGGTGTTCATTCTCCTTTCTAATTTTAGTATCCTTTCTGTTAAATTTTCTGTGTTCTAGATTAAGCGAATTTTCTTCCTTTTGAAATTATTTGTGATAATAGCCTTTTTTTCCCCTCTTATATTCTGTTCTCATTCACTTTATGACTCTTCTCCCTTTGATAGTTTGCTCCCATGGTTTGACTACAACACTGTCTCAGGCTCCTCCCACATTGGAGAATTTGCTTTTCACTGACCTCGGTCTTGCTCTTGGAGGTAGATGAGTAGATGAGACTGGTTCCAGATGGATTCCAGTCCCCTTTCCTTCAGGTCAGGGGCAGTAAAACATACTAGTCCTCTACCCTAGTTCCCTCTAGGTTTTATTTTTGTTTTTAATTTCTCTCACTGGGTTGAATCAATATTTGCCACCTTTTGTGAAGTTGGAGAAGACATGGGTGGGTTATTCCATGCTGAGCCTCTGCAGCCTGAAAGTTCCCTAATCTAGGAGACACTTTAGGCAGAAGGCTTCCTCACATGGCTAGGCCAAATCAATGTCTACTCATTGTTGCAATAGGATGATAAAGAGAGAGCAAGGGTGGGGTGCTCTTTCAGAGATTCTACATCAGAAGGGAATTCCCTGTGTGGGTTACAAAGGACTATAAGTCTGTTTCTATGTCCTGCTAAAGCATGAGGCTGATGGAAGAGGGAGCTGAGGGAATACATTATAGATTATTGCTCCCCATTGTTAGTTCATTAGGCTGTTACCTTGCTGATGTTCTTGCTTTGTTTTATCCTATGGAAAATTATGGTTATTCTAGCACTAGCACATAATTCCTTTTTTGCCATTTTAAAAAATAATTAGTGAGAACTGAAAGAAAGTTCTCATTCTCTACTTTGTTGGTCATGTGACACAAAAAATCCCCATTTGCTACTTCTTGATATTTTATAAAGCATTACTGTTTCTCCCAACCTCTTCCTTTTACAAATGAATTTATATTCTAAATTTACCTTTCCTTCAGATTCCATCTCTCTGCTTGGCACAAAAATCCCTAGCTAAGCTAATTTTGAGATCTTTATGTCTTCTTGCCATGGTAATTGGTTGACATTGATTAAACTTCCTTAGGAAATGGTAATAGTCTATGTTAATATCTGTTCTTTCAGTATCACTTAAGTGCATGTCACCATTTGCATATAAGGCAACAATATATAGTGTAAATGGGTACTGGCTTTTGAGTCACAGGATTTGAGTTGGAATTCCAGCTCTGCCATTTACTATCTGTGTTACCTTGGGTAACTGTCTTAAGCTCTCTGAACCTTAATTTCCTCATCTGCAAAATGAGGGAATTGAAGCAGATTCACCCAAGGGACCAAGATCCCTTTCAGTTCCTAATCTATGACCCCATGACCTCGTTTTGATCCTTTTTTTATTGTTCCTCCAGAGATCCTGATACAAACACAAAGAAACTGTGAAAACTAAATTCCCATAGGAAATATTGCTTTTTTTCTATTCAGAGCAATGGTAGGAACCTATTTAGCATAAGGTGCTTCTTCCCTGAGTGTTCTAATTACTGCTCTGTCACTGTGTCCTCTAACAGTACTTTCATCAGTCTCCTGACTCTGTGCCTCCTTATTTGTCTTGTGATTTTTCATCACTCCATTTATGTTTTGTGTTCTTAATCCAGCTGTAAAATTGTAAAATATTCAGCAATATTCCTCTTGCATGAGGAACATGGCTGTGTGACATTCTAGTATATCTGTGGTTCTCCTGATATTTACACAAGTAATTAAAAAATTCCTTGGCCAAGACACAAAAATACAGAGTACCATGTTAATTCCTCTATAATTTTGATATTGAGCCCAAAAATAAAGTGTGCTTTTTTAACTCTTATTCTTCAGTCATCATCACTCTGAGACCTAACCTAGTCCCAGAAGACTTTTAAAATTTTTAATTAAAGGATTAAGCTTCTGAGATTAGGGGAAAAAAAAAGGCAAAATTATGGTTTTTCCAGCACATTCTTCTGAGATTGATCCCAAATAATGAAAATTTTATTTTCTCTCCCTTCATACAAGCTGTTCTATGTGAGCCACTTGGAAGAGTTGGTAGTTATTCTGATTTGAAGGTGTGTCCTTTAGATGTTTCAGATAATCCCACAGTCTCTGAGGAAATCCTGGTTAAGTGAACTTCTGGTGTCAATACCAGTTCTGTGTTGCCCTCTTGATCATTGACCAGGGGTGGGCAAGTTCTGTTCAGTAATGAAGTAATGAAAAAAAGTGAAGCCTCAGATTATTTGAGGGTAGCAACTATTGTTCAATATTGTCTTAAAGGTCATAGGAATCCCATTTTTAGAGATAAAATTGCTTAGATAAGGTTTATTGCTGTTCAGTCATTTTCAGTTGTGATTTCTTTGTGACCTCATTTAAGGTTTTCTTGGCAAAGATACTGGAGTGTTTTGCCATTTCTTCTCCAGCTCATTTTACAGATGAGGAAACTGAGGCAAACAGGGGTAAGTGACTTGCTGAGGGTCACACAACTAGTAAGTGTCTGAGGTCAGATTTGAACTCAGGAAGGTGAATCTTCTTGACACCAGGACTAGTACTCTGAACCGCCTCTAGATATGCTTTGTCTTGTTTAAAAAACATAGACTTCTTTGAGCGATTATAAGAGCATCATTTTAATATAATTTTAAAAAAGAATCTTTCTAAAACCAAAAGTTAATGTTATAATGCTTTGAGGAAACACTGAAATCAGTTCCAATAAACACAGGAGTAAAGCAATGATCTTTAATAAGATCTTTAAAAAGGTTCCTTTATTTTGTCGTAGTTCTAGAACTGCTATTGGTAGAAATGACAAAAGGAAGAAATTAAAGGCATAAATGTTAGCTCTCAGGATACCAAATCATCACTTTTTGCAGACATGATTATTATTTGTTTACTTTTATAGGGAGGCCTTACATGTTGTGATGGTTGTTCCCTGTCTGTAAGATGAGGAAACCTTGACTCAAAGGGAATCAGAATAGATAGCCTCTTTTCCTCTCGCTGTTCTCTTAAGAAGAATTTAATTACTGCCAGGAAGATAAGCAGGAAGTTGAGGCTGAAGACTTTCTGTTCTGCACAGAGAGAGTGGGTACTAGGCTAGAATTATATCTGTCTGCTACCTCAAATGTTATTAGTCTAGGGATGGGAGTTGCAGATGGGAGTTGCAGATTCATGCTAACTTCTGACTGATGATTATTGTTGAGGGGTGGGGAGCAGAACGTCAAGTTTTATATGCAATGCTTGACCCCTTTCCCATCAAATACTGGTTCCACAATGAACACACACAGCACTTTGTCTAGAAAAACCATTTGTCCAAATTGGTAGCAAAATAGAACTCAGACAAGGTAGACTTAAGCGAATATATACCACACAAAACAGAATGAAGGAGATGTCATTAGGAGTGAGATAACTCAGCTTATCTGCAAGAGACAGAGACAGAGATACAGACACAGATACAGACGCAGACACAGACAGACTGACAGAGAGCGCTAGATCTCACCCAAGGGTAAATTCCTTGAAGTCTCTAGTGTAGCAATCTGGAGATAAAGACATAATAGATAGTGCCAGCTTTTCTCATTTTGGCTTCTTTCTAGAGTCTTTTCCTTCAGCAGCCAGAAGTAGGGATGGCTTTGGCCATCTTCCATCTTGAAAATGGAAGCCAGAAACACCCAAAGCAACTTGAAGAAGACTCAAGAGCTCCCTTCTCTCCCACTGTGACCAACTCTACTCCGCCCCAAGAAGATCAGATTATTCATTTCCACAAATAAAGAATCCCATACCAAAGTACTTTAGGACTGGGGTTGCACTTAGAAAATCCTAGAGAACCAACAAAGAAATGATTGAGGCAATTAAATAAATAATCAATTATTTTAAAATAAATATCAGGGTAAAAAATAAACTCACAAAATCTAAATATATAGATTTCTACATATGTGGATTTCAGTCAAATAAAAATATTAATTAAACATCTATGATCCAAAAATGTACTTCTACATATAAAATATTTATATAATATAATAACATAAAACATTTATATACATATATATGTCTGTATATATGTGTATATACATATATTATATATTTTACATATGTTGTCATTTTCCTTTCCTAGAAGGGAATAATAGAAAGGGAAATCTTATACATGAAACATCTGGGAGCCAATATAATAAAACACATTTGAGATTTATATAAATTGATTTACAAAATGCTCTTTATGGAAAGAATGACTTAAGTGATTAGAAGGATAATGATTGCTAATAATTGGACCCTAGCAATATGACAAAAATAACAATGCTTCTTAAATCATTTAACTAATTTAGTACTATACTCTGTCAAACTACCAAGGGGATAGTTTATAGTTCTTGATAAATAATAACAAAATTCACTTAAAGGAACTAAAGTTCTAGATTCTGAAGGGAAATATGAAAAATGGTAGAAATGGAGGAAGGGGGGCAGCTAGGTGGTGCAGTGAGTAGAGCACCGGCCCTGGAGTCAGGAGGAGCTGAGTTCAAATCCAGCCTCAGATGCTTGATACATGTACTAGCTATATGACTTTGGGCAAGTCACTTAACTCCAATTGCCCTGCAAAAAAAAATAAAAAAAGGAAAAAAAAAGAAATGAAGGAAGGAAAATTGAAATCTCAAATTATTTTACAAAGCAGTAATCATCAAAATGGATTTGTACTGGTTAAAAAGAAATAGGAAACCACATCAGTGAAATAGATCTGACAAGCAAGCAAAGGAGTAGTATTCAGTAAAGCCGAGAATATACATTAATGGGAGAAGTCTCTATCTGACAAGAACTATAGGTAAAACTGGAATGTAGTTTGGCAGAAATTGCATTTAGACCTACACTATCATAATAAGCTCAAAATGGACATATTACCTGAATAGTAAAAGAAAAATAATTTTTAAAAAATTTTAAATTAAAAAAATTTAAAACTTTGTTAAGTACATGTTACAGTTATAGCTAAGGGAGAAATAATTTTTAAAAACATTTTTATTTATATCTTTTATTTTCATATCATTTAGATTTTCCTTGCATCTCTTTCACTCTTACTCTCCCAGAGACATTCCTTATAACAAAGGAAAATAGGAAAAAATGACCAATACATTGAAAAAAATCTAATATTATATGCAATTTTATACAACTAGATTCTCTCAGAGAGGCAGGAATGGACATATCTTCTCATATTGATTCTTTGCTCAAAGATTTCACTTAACAATTTAAAAACATTCATTTTTAGGCTGTTTTCTGGTTTTTGTTCATTCCATTTAGATGGTTGTAGTCATTGTTTTCTTGACTCTGCTTACTTTACTTTGAATGAGTTCATGTAAGGCTTTCCATGCTGGTCTATATTTATCATGTTGTCTTTTCTTGTAGCCCAATAATATTTCATTACATTTATTCAGAACAAAGTGTTTGACCATTATCTAATTGATGTAGGGGCCATTAAAAGAGTTAGAGGCAATTATAAAAAATAAAATGGGTAATATTAATTATATGAGTTTTTCAACAAGCATTTTTATTAGCTTGTCCTCATTACCTTCCCTCAATTGAGCAAATTAAGAAAGAAAAATAAACCCCCGAATACATAGACACAAAGTCCAGCAAAACAAATTCCCATAATAGCCATGTCTAAAAATGTGTCTCGTGTATTTTATTTTCGTTGCTTCTCTAGGATATGAGTGGTGTGTTTCATCTTCATTCATTTGGACTTCTGGTGTGCCATTTCACTGACCAGAGGTTTAAAGTCTCTCATAGTTGTTGTTGTCTATAATGTTGTTATTATTTTAGAGATTGTTCTTCTAGTTTTGCTCACTCCACTCTGCATTAGCTCATAGAGGTCTTCTCAGTTTCCACTGAAATTGTCCTCTTTGTCATTTTTGCACAGCACAATGATATTCTCGTGCATTAATTTACCACAATTTGTTTAGCCATTCCCCAATAGGCAGACATCCACTTGGTTTCCAGTTGTGGACTATCACAGAAAGAACTTCTGAAAATAAAATAGCTGCTCCTTCTGTACACATAAATCCTTTTTCACTTTCTTTAATCTCTTTGGCCTAGATATGGTATAATTGGACCAAAAGGTGTGCAGTTCCAAATTTATTTCCAAAATGGCTGACCAGTTCACAGCTCCACTGATAGAATCCAAGTTCACTTGTTTTCCCATACCTTTTCCAACATTTGCCATTTTCTTCTTTTGTCATCTTTGCCAATTAATAGATGTGAAGCAAAACCTCAAAGTTGCTTTTTGGCATTGCTTTAATTATTAGTGATTTAGATCATTTACCATATGATTATTGATAGCTTGGATCTCTGTCAGAAAACTTTGCATTGATATTGTCCATTTATGTATTGATTTTAAAATTATAAGATTATATTATTGTATCTATGTTTTGATCTTAAAAATTTGAATTAGAGGTGGAGCCAAGATGGTGGAGTGAAAGCAGGGACTCACCTGAGCTCTCTCACAAATTCTTTCAGATACCTCTAAAAAGTGAATCTGAACCAATTTGAGAGTGGCAGAATCCACTAGGCTACAGAGTGTGGCAGATTTCCAGCCCAGAAGAGTCCAGAAGGTCAATGGGAAAGATCTGTTGCACTGGGCTGGGAGAGCACAGAGCCTGCAGGTTTACATCTAACCATAGCACAGAGCAGGAGTGGGCCCTGGTGGACTGAATCACCCAGAGCAGTGGTGATTCCCAAACCTCTCGGTGCAGGATGGGGGTCTGTTGGAGCTGAGTGAGGTAGAAGCGCAGGGCCTGCAGTAGTGACAGCAGCTATTCCTAGGGCTATCAACCCATAGACTAAATGTTTGAAAGTCCCCTACTTGAACTTCCAGGAGCCAAGATGGTAGAGTAAACCATAAGTGCTCTCATCTCCCTACTCCTTGTTGACCTTGAAAAACCCAAAGAATATTGCCCCAGGAAAAATCCTGGAATAGTTGAGCCAGCAGAAGAGGTGCAGCAGTCTTTGAGCTTGGGAGGTTAGGGAGATCAACAAGAAGGGTCCCTCTTGCTGTGGCTGAAGAAGACCAGGACAGGGTGGGAGGTGTCCACAAAGGCCCACCTCAGCAGACCAGCAAGAGATCCTGAGCCTCAAGGGGGTAGAGCCAGCAAGCACCAACACAAAGACCCCAGGTGTGCCTGTGCACAGCCAGGGAATCAACAGACACCAGTGCCCGGGTGTCCACCAACAGCTGAGTCTAACTGTGCTCTAGTGCATCCCTAGAGGAGGAGGAGACCTCCAGCGGCCAGACCACTCCTCCCCCACACCTCATGCCAGGAACTTCAGTGCAACCCTGGGGAAACTCAGAAAGACTTCACCTGGCCTTGGCATTGGCATACATCAGCCAGCTCCAGGTCAGCACCAGGTGAACTGCAGCATTATATAGCTTCTAGCTGCCAGAACCAGAGGCCACAGCATACAAAGCCAGTAATCAGGCCCCTAGGTCTCACCACAAGAAGCTTGGGACACAGCTCCCAGTGTCTTAGAAGCAGAGATCCACTTTAAAAGCCAGGAAAAAAGCAATCACAATGAAGAATCAAACTACAAAAGCAAAGACCATAGAATCTTACTATGGGGACAGGGAAGAGCAAAATACAAATTCAGAAGAAGACAGCATTGACACCATACCCACATTTGAAACCTCAAAAGGGAACATGAACTGGTCTCAAGCCCAAAAACCATTTTTGGAAGAGCTCAAGAAGGATGTTAAAAGCCCAATTAGAGAGGTAGAAGAAAAATCAACTAATTCTTTTAAAAATACAAAAGACAAAATGTAAAAAAAAAATCACTAATAAATCACTTTAGATAGTAAAATTGGCCACATAGATAAGGAAATACAAAACCTAACTGGACAAAATTAACTCCTTGAAAAGTAAAATTGGCCAAATGGAAAAGGAGTTACAAAAGCTAATTGAAGAAAAGAATTCATTAAAAATTAGAATTGGGCAAGTAAAAGCTAATGACTCTATGAGGCATCAAGAATCAGTCAAATAAAATCTAAAAAATGAAAAAAAAAACTAGAAGAAAACATAAAATATCTCACTGGAAAAACAACTGACCTGGAAAATAGGTCCAAGAGAGATAATCTAAGAATTATTGGTCCACAGGAAAGCCATGATGAAAAAAAGAGCCTGGGCAGTATCTTCCAATAAATCATCAAAGAAAACTTCCCCAAGGTCCTAGAACCAGAGGGTAAAATCGCCATCAAAATAAACCCACTGATCACCTCCTGAAAGAGATCCCAAATTTAAAACTTCAAGGAGTATCATAGCCAAATTCCAAAATTATCAGGTCAAGGAGAAAATACTGCAAGCAGCCAGAAAGAAACAATTCAAATACTGTGGAACTGCTGTCAGGATCACACAGGACCTTACAGCTTCTACATTAAAAGATCAGAGGGATTGGAATATTATACTCTAAAAGGCAAAGGAACTTGGACTACAACCAAGGATCAACTACCCAGAAAAATTGAGCATAATCTTTCAGGCAAGGAGATGGATATTAAATGAAATAAGGGATTTCCCAACCTTCCTGATGAAAAGGTCAGAGCTCAATGCAAAATACGATCTTCAAATACAAGACTCAAGAGAGGCATAAAAAGGTAAACAAGAAAAATAAAGGAAAAAAACCTTGCTAGTCAAAAAGGGCAAGCTGTTTACATTACTATATGGGAGGATGATACTTGTTAATCTTGAGAATGGTATATTTATTATGACATTTAAAAGGGATATACATAGACAGAAGGTGTGGGTATAAATTAACTGATGTGATGATAAAAAAAATCTAATTAAGGAGTGAAAAGGGATTGTAATGTGAGAAGAGGAAAAGAGGGGGCAGAAAATAGTAAATTACATTACATGAAGAGGCACAAAAACATATTATAGTAGAAGGAAAGAAGGGAGGGAGATGAGCCTTGTTTGAGCTTTATTCTCATTTGATTTGGTTCAAGAAGGGAATAACATACTCTGTTAAGTATAGAAATCTAACTTGTCCTACAGGCAGTAGGAGGGGAAAGGGGAAAGAAAAGGAGGGGGGTTAGAAGGGAGGGAAGAAGTAGTAAGGAAAAAATGGAAAGAAAAGAGAGGGGAGCTGATAGAAGAGAGGGAAAATTGAGGGAGGCAATGGTCAAAATCAAAACTCTTTTGAGGAGGGGAAAGGAGAAGGGAGAAATAAAGGCATAAACAAGGGTGAAATAGGGTGGAGAGAAAATAATCATAACTGTGAATGTGAATGGGATGAACTCTCCCATAAAATGGAGGCAGATATCAGAATGGGTTAAAAACCATAATCCTACAATATGTTGTTTACAAGAAACACATTTGAAATGGGGGGAGGGAATAAAGGTAAAGGTAAAGACTGGAGCAGAAGCAGGAGTAGCAATCCTAATCTCAGACAAAGTGAAAGCAAAGATAGACGTAATTAAAAGAGATAAGGAAGGAAACTATATCCTGCTAAAAGGCACCATAGACAATGATGTAATATCATTACTAAACATATATGCACCAAGTGGTATAGCATACAAATTCTTAAAGAAGTTAAGGGAGTTACAGGAAGAAATAGACAGTAAAACTATACTAGTGGGGGACCTAAACCTCCCCCTCCCTGAACTTGATTAATTTAAGTTCAAAATAAACAAGAAAGAAGTTAAGGAGGTGAATAGAATTTTAGAAAATGTAGATATGATAGACCTCTGGAGAAAATTGAATGGAGTTAGAAAGAAATGTACATTTTTTCTCAGTGGTACATCACATATACACAAAAATTGACCATGTACTAGGGCATAAAAATCTCACAATCCAGTGCAGAAAGGCAGAAATATTAAATGTGTCTTTTTTCAGATCATGATGCAATAAAAATTATATGTAATGAAGGGCCATGAAAAAATAGACTAAAAATTAATTGGAAACTAAATAATCTAATCCTAAAGAATGAGTGTGTCAAACAAAAAAAAATCATAGAAACAATCAATAACTTCATTCAAGAGAATGACAACATACCAAAATTTATGGGATGCAGCAAAAGCAGTTCTTAAGGGAGGTTTTATACCTCTGAATGCTTACATGAATAAAATAGAGAAAGAGTGGATCAATGAATTGGGCATATAACTGAAAAAGCTAGAAAAAAACAAATTGAAAATCCCCAATTAAATACCAAATTAGAAATTTTGAAAACCAAAGGAGAGATTAATAAAATTGAAATTAAGAAAACTATTGAACTAATAAATAAAACCAAGAGCTGGTTTTATGGGGAAAAAAAAACCAATAAAATAGATAAGCCTTTGGTTAATTTCATTAAAAAAGAAAGAAGAAAACCAAATTACCAGTATCAAAAATGAAAAGGGTAAATTCACCAATAATGAAGAGGAAATTAAAACAATAATAAAGAACAATTTTGCCCAATTGTATGCCCACAAATTTGACAATCTTAGTGAAATAGATGAATGCTTACAAAAATATAAATTGCCCAGATAAGCAGAAGAGGAAGTAAAATACCTAAATAACCCCATTTTAGAAGAAGAAATTGAACAAGCCATCAATAAACTTCCTAGAAAAAAATCTCCAGGACCGGTTGTATTTACAAGTGAATTCTATCAAGCATTTAAAGAACAATTAATTCCAATACTATATAGACTATTTGGGAAAAAAAGGTAAAGAAGGAGTCTCACCAAATTCTTTTTATGACACAAATATGGTACTGATACCTCAACCAGGAAGAGTCAAAACAGAGAAAGAAAATTATAGAACAATTTCCCTAATGAATATAGATGCAAACATTTTAAATAAAATATTAGCAAAAAGATTATAGCAACTTATCATGAGAATAATACACTTTGGGGCAGCTAGGCGGCACAGTGAGTAAAGCACCGGCCCTGCAGTCAAGAAGACCTGAGTCCAAATCCGACCTCAGACACTTGACACGTGTACTAGCTGTGTGACCTTGGGCAAGTCACTTACCCCCAATTGCCCTGCATTCCCCCCTCAAAAAAAGAGAATAATACACTTTGATCAGGTAAGACGTATTCCAGGAATGCTTGGCTGGTTCAGTATTAGGAAAATTATCAGCATAATTGACCATATCAATGACAAGTCTAGCAGAAACTGTATGATTATCTCAACAGGTGCAGAAAAAGCTTTCGACAAAATACAACACCTATTCCTATTGAA
>CM053622.1:504253756-504281314 GCA_028646595.1 Phalanger gymnotis | reverse complement strand
GAGAGTTACCTTCCTTAAAATGATAAGTAGCATCTACCGAAAACCATCAGCAAACATATTTAATGGGGATAAGCTAGATGGATTTCCAACAAGATCGGGGGTGAAACAAGGATGTCCATTATTAACCCTGTTATAAAATATGGTGCTAGAAATGTTAGCTTTAGCAATAAGAGAAGAAAAATAAATTGAAAGAATTAGAATAGGCAAAGTTTTCACTCTTTGCAGATCATATGATGATATACTTAGAGAATTCTACAGAATCAAGTAAAAAAGTACTTGAAATAATAAACAACATCAGCAAAGTTGCAACATATAAAATAAACACACATTTGGCACTCCTTGGCATTCCTATATATATAACAAAGCTCAACAGCAAGAGATAGAAAGAGAAATTCTATTTAAAGTTACTGTAGATGTTATAAAATATTTGGAAGTCTATCTGTCAAAACAAATCCCTGGACTATATGAACACAATTACAAAATACTTTTCACACAAAAAAAATCAGATCTAAATAATTGGAAAAACATCAATTGCTCATGGGTAGGCTGAGATAATATAATAAAAATGACAATTCTACCTAAATTAACATTTATTCAGTGCCATACCAATCAAACTACTGAAAAATTATTCTATAGAGCTAGAAAAAAAATCACAAAATTCATCTGGAAGAACAAAAAGTCCAGATTATCAAGGGAATTGATGGAAAAGAAATGCTAGGGAAGGTAGCCTAGCTATACCAGATTTTAAATTGTATTATAAAGCAGCTATCATCAAAACCATTTATTACTGGCTAAGAAATAGAGGGGTAGATCACTGGAATAGGTTAAGTACACAAGACACAGTAGTAATGATTATAGCAATTTACTGTTTGATAAACCCAAAGACCCTAGCTTCTGGGATAAGAACTCACTGTTTGACAAAAACTGCTGGGAAAACTGGAAAATAATATGGCAGAAACAGGGCATAGACCAATGTCTGACATCATATACCAGAATAAAGTCCAAATGGTTACATGATCTAGGTATAAAGGCTAATACTACAAACAAATTAGGGGAGCAAGGAATAATTTATCTATGAGATTTTGGGGAAATGGAGGAACTTATGAGCAAACAAGAGATAGAGAACATTATGAAATCCAAAATGAATAATTTTGATTGCATTAAATTGAAAAGTTTTTGCACAAACAAACCAATGCAACCAAGATTATGAAAGAAGCAGAAAACTGGGAATTTTTACAACTAGTAACTCTGATAAAGTCCTCATTTCTAAAATATATGGAGAACTGAGTCAAATTTACAAGAATACAAGTCATTCCCCAACTGATAAATGGTCAAAGGATATGAACAGGCAGTTTTCAGAGGAAGGAATTAAAACTATCTATAGTCTTATGAAGAAATGCTCTAAATCACTATTGATTAGAGAAATGCAAATCAAAACTCTGAGGTACCACATCTCTCCTGTCAGATTGGCTAACATGACAAAACAGGAAAATGATAAATGTTGGAAAAGATGTAGGAAATTTGGAACACTAATCCATTGTTGGTGGTGCTGTGAGATGATCCAACCATTTGGGAGAACAATGTGGAATTATGCCCAAAGGGCTATAAAATGTGCAATATTGCTTCTAGGGCTGTATCCTAAAGAGATCATAAAAATGAGAAAAAGACCCGCATGTACAAAAATATTTGTAGCAACTCTTTTTGTGGTGGCCAAGAACTGGAAATTGGGGGGATGCCTATCAATTGGAGAATGGCTGAAGAAGTTGTGGTATATGAATGTAATGGAATACTATTCTGCTATAAGAAATGATGAGCAGGTGGACTTTGGGAAAACCTGGAAAGACTTATATGAACTGACTCTGAGTGAAGTGAGCAGAACCAGGAGAACATTGTACACAGTAACAGCCACTGTGTGGGAGGACTGAATTTGATAGACTTAGCCCTTCTCAGCAATGCAAGGACCTAAAACAATTCCAAAGGACTCATGATAGAAAATGCCATCCACATCCAGAGAAAGAACTATGGAGTTGGAATGCAGAGTAAAGCAGACTCTTTCTCTTTTGTTTTGTTTTGTTTCTTATGGTTTCTCTCATTCATTATAATTCTTCTACACAACATGACTAATGTGAAAAAGTATTTAATAGGAATGTATGTGTAGAGCCCATATTGGATTACATGCTGTCTTAGGGAGGGAGAGGGGAAGGAGGGGAAGAAAATTTAAAACTTATGGAAATGAATGTTGAAAACTGAAAATAAATAAATCTTTTTAAAAATTTGAATTAGTTCTTTATGTGTCTTGGTCATAAGATCTTTATCAGAGAAACTTGTTGCAATGATTTTTTTTCTCAGTCATTTGTTTCTTCTTTAATTTTTACTATATTAGATTTGTGTAAAGTTTTTTATATAATCAGAATTTTTTATTTTATCTCATGTAATCCTCTGCATCATTTACTTAGTTAACAACCCATCTGTAGATACAAAAGTTATTTTTCCCCTTCCTCCTTTAATTTGTTTATGATGAGAATATTTATACATAGGTCATAAATCCATTTACTATTTATCTTGGTACACAGTGTTAGGTATTGATCTAACTCTAATTTCTGCCAGACTGCTGGTCACTTTCCCTAGCAGTTTTTGTAAACAACGATTACTTCTCCCATTAACTTGGAATTTTGTGATTATCTAATGCCATGCTCCTGTGTTTACCTGCTTCTGTATGTTGTGTGCCTATTTTTCCTCATTAATCGACCTCTTTTTGTCTCTATCTCTCTGTGTTTCTGTCTGTCTACCTCTGTCTATACATTTCTAGGTTTACCCTTTGTATGCTTCTCAAACCAGGGTATTTCCTCATGGTGCCTGGAGGTTTTAAAAATTTATTAGTGGTGGAGTTGGTGACTTGATTCAAACTCTGCAACTGAATGATCTGGAGAGACCAAACTAATTTCCTTTAAGAGACTGAGTTACTGAACTCTGCCTGGGGTCCTTTTTGTCACAGGATGCTACTACCTCTCCTTGTCCCAGGCTCTGCCTAGGGTTCTTCTTCCTCTGTCTTCCTCTTCTTCCCTGAGCTTGACTTGCACTACAGGCTGGTTTTTACTCAGAATTTTTCTCCAACTGGGTTCAGGTCACTGTTTCCATACTGGACCCTGTGAGGAATGCTCTGAGCCTGATTTCTCTGATTTGGGCAGCCAGCCAGGGCTTGAGGAAGACATGGGCTGAGCTCAGTTGCTGTTTGGCTCAGTTAGGGAATGCCTCACTGGTCCTACCAAGAACAGCACAAAGACATACTCTTACATCCACAGCCTAGAGGAAGTTTCAAGTGGGTCTAGGGGAGAGAATCAGCAATTTTTAAGCACCATTCTAAGGTGTTATTCTATTCTGGCCCCTGTTCTAGGTATTTTACAAATATTATTTCATTTGATTATCATCATAACCGTTGGAAGCAATTGCTATTATTACCCCATTTTACAACTGAGGAAACCAAGGCAAGCAAAGATTAAGTGAACACAGGGTCATAAAGCTAGTAAGTATCTAAGGCTAAATTTGAACTCAGGTCTTCCTGACTCTAGGCCTATCCACTGTACCACCTAGTTACCTAAAGGCTCCAAGAGCCTGTTGTATTGAGTCCTCTCTTCTTTACTCTCAGCCTCCCCTAGCTTGTCTGCTCTAAGATCTCTTCAGGACTCTGGGGTTCTCTCTGTGAATCCCTGGGTTAAGTGTGGGAGTTCAGAGGTCATTCTATCTCTTAGTAGATCGATAGGTTTTTAAGCACCCCAATATGCTACTGTCATCCTAAAATGCAGAGTCTGACTACATGATATTGTAAAGCTTTTGCATATACAGCATTAATTCAGCTAGGATTAGAAGGGAAATAGTTGGTTTGGAATACTATCTCTGATAAGGACCTGATCTCTAAAATATATAGATGATCTCAGATATTTAAAACCAAAAGCTCCATCCCAGTGATCAAATATTATGATGAGCAGTTCTCAAAGCAAGAATGACAGACTATCATATGAAATCTATGAAACTGTCATATGAAACATCACATAAAAGGCAGGTCCAGGTTTCTAGGAATAATAGAAATGCACATCAAAATAACCTTGAAAATTCATATAATACCTAAGAAATAAGAAAAGGTGAGACTTCTTTTCTCTTCAGTATCCTCCTCTGAAGATGAACCCTGGTCTTCTCTCCTCCCATAAGAATTTTCTGTGCTTGAATTCATTCTCCTTTGCTTGTTCTTTTCTTTTTTAATTTGTAGTAGCTTATTTTTTGTAATCACCTCTAGACCTGAGGATGGTGCCTCAGGCCTCAGATCCCCCTTCAGTTCTCCTCTCTGGCCTGGAACCAAAACCAAGAACTTCACCCTCCTATAAGTACCCACAGCCAGCAGCATCCCTACCCCACTCCTTCTCCACTCGCCCAGCATGTGCTGGTTCCTTCTCACCCAGGGCAATGTCTCAGTAGCACAGTTGGGTCCGGAGTTCCTTTTCGGCGGAGGTTCCCTTAATCCTCCCTGGGCTCATCCCGCCGACTCCTGATGCTGTCCGGGAAGTGAAAGTTCCTGTGGCTAGGACCCAGGTTACTTCCCAACCCAGCTAGCCCCAGAGCTCGCCACTGGCTATTTCAGTGGAACTAACCTGGAGGTATTTACTCTTCTCAGGGACTAAACCTCAGTCTTGGGATTTTTCTACGATTGTCCCAGGAGGACCATTGTTCTGCCCCAATTCTTGTTTATTTTTACTGCTCTATGTTTGCCCTGAGGTGCTATTTTGTCTTGTTTATGGGGGAAATCTGGAGAACTTGGAATTTGCTGATCTACTCTACCATATTCCTACTTATATACTTGTTAAAAGTCTCATGATTTAGCATAAAAAAACCTTAAGCTTTGGAAATCTTATACATAATGTCTATCCTCAATCTCATGTGTCCCTTGAAATAGGCACAAGCCTAAACCACATTCATAAGCTCATAACTGGACTTCTAGATATTGAGATTCCCCCCCCCCACCATGTCAATAACTCTTCACAAATATCTTTCCCTATTATACAATAAGTGTCAGTCTGTCCATTGATAAGTAAAGGAAGAAGGGACTGAGGAATCATGAAGGGCTGAAATCATGAAGGTATACATGATGCTCAGAGCCATAGGCTAAAAGGGAATAGCATATTGGGCTTGACAGAACTGAAACTGGGACTGAAACACCATTGGGTTCAGTTTTTTGCTCCCAGAAATTACTCAGAGCAGGAACCACACTGGGTCACCCTCTATATGCCCCAATACAGCTGAAACTACTCAACATTCCAGACTTGAGAATCTCTGTATCAGTTAAGAGGACAGGGTCAATGTGTAAGAAATGTGGCGCAAAAGGAAGCAGCTGAAATATCAAATTATCAAGAGAAAATGGATGATGAATGGCCTTGTTCACAAGCCATTAAAAGGAGGATACTTAAACTAGGAGAAATTACTAAAACCAAATCATGTCAAACAAATACTCAATTATGAATGCCAGTGAACCAAATATTTTTGAAAGTTGGAGAGAATCTTATGTACTCACCACAGATCATAGAGCAGCATCAAGAAATTGCAAAATACTTCAAAATAGAACTTTTCATTCTAGTTGAATTAGTTGTGTTCATGCAAAGGTTTTTCAATTTTTAGTATTAAGATATAAATTAGGTTGGATATTAGAACTTTCAGCACACAATTTAAAAATGCATTTAGCAATGTATAAAAATTTTAAGATTTATTGGAGAATCTCTCCAAAGAAGGAAAAGTTGTGAAAGAAATAAAAATAGACTTTCAACACAAAAATACTAAAATGGAAGGCAGTTTGGAAGAAGAAAAGCAAAAGATAATCTCAATAAAACAAAACATGTAGCATTTAAAATCCTGAAGATATGTAGCTATATCTTGAACATCTAAAAATGACAAATTTTGGAGGTGGTGCCAAGATGGTGGAACACAGGCTGTACAGGAATATAGGAGTACCCAGCCGAACTCTCTCAACTTTCCCTTCCAAACAACTTAAAAATAATGCCTCAAAATAAATTTTGGAGTGGCAGAGCCGACAAAAGGTCAGAGTGAGACATTTTCTAGCCTGAGACAACTTAGGAGGTTGGCAGGAGAGGTTTATGCCACTTGGGGTGAGGTCCAGCCCAGAGTGCCACAACAGCAGCACCAGCAGTGGGCCTTGGAGGTAGGTGCCACCGTAGCAGCTTTGGGAATTCCCAGACTAGATATGGTAAGTGGGTTAGACAACTGGTTGGAAAAAGATTATATTGGACTCTGTTGGCAGTGAATGCAGCTGACACTGATTGGCAATTCTCTTGACCACATGCAGTTCTGGGTGGAGAGCAGTGCTTTTTATCTATCACAAAGAAGAAGGAGTCCTGGGTGTAGTTCCAGGGCCAAAAGGAGTGCTAGGGCTTGTGGCTATAGGGATGCAGGGGCTCTTACTGCATAAAGACTAGGGCAAAAATAAGGACATCAGTGATCACACTTCTCCTTGGATCAAACCACCTTGGAAACACTGAAAACTTATAGAATTCAATCTGAAAACAACAGAACTAGCTCTAAAAAAATAGTAGGAACAAGCCTGAGGCTTAGAACAATGCCTATCCACTCCCAGGTGAGCAGAACCCAACTTTGACATAAAAGTCAAAGTAAAGAAATAGACTGGGGAAATGGGGAAAGAACAACAACAACAACAACAAAACTTGAAGACAAGACAAAATAAATATACTTAATTTTTTTAATGTGAAAAACCACTACAAGTAAAGCCTCAAAGAAAAATGTTAGTTGGACCCAAGGCCAGCAAGAATTCTTGGAAAAGTTAAAGAAAGAGAAAGACTGGTTGAAGAAAACCTGGGAAAAGAAATGAGAGGGATGCATGTTGATTATAAAAAGAAAATTAACAACTTGGTAAAAGAGGTACAAAAAGTACTGACAAAAATAATACCTTAAAAAACATAATTGGCCTAATGGTAAAAGAGGCACAAAAATTCACTGAAGAAAAGAACTCCTTAAAAATTAGAACTGGGAAAGTAAGTAGAAGGTATTGACTCCATGAAACAATAAACAATAGAAACAATAAAACAAAATCAAAAGAGTAAATAAAAATAGACAAAAAGGTGAAATATCTCATTGGAAAAAAAAAATTGACCTGGAAAATAGATCTGGGAAAGAAAATTTAAGAATTATTGGATTACCTGAAAGCCATGATTAAAAAAGGAGCCTAAATATCATATTTCAAGAAATTATCAAGGAAAACTGCCCCAATATCTTAGAAATAGAGGGTAAAATAGAAATTGAAAGAATCCACCAGTCACTTCCTGAAAGAGATCCCAAAATGAAAACTCCAAGGAATATTATAGCTAAATTACAGAGCTCCCACACCAAGGAGAAAACAGCCAGAAGGAAACAATTCAAATATCATGGAGTTACAATCAGGATCATACTGGATTTAACAGTCTCTACATTAGAGAAGTGGAGGGTTTGACATATGATACTTCAAGAGGCAAAGGAGCTAGGATTACAACCAAGAATAATCTACCCAGCAAAACCAAGCATAATCCTTCAAGGGGAAAATGGGACTTCCAAGCATATGTGATGAAATTCTTAAAAATTTTAAGTTTAAATGTTTTTTTTTCTGACAAAAGCCTTATTAGAAATGCTTGGAAGTCCTCTATTTCATTAAATGTCTTTATTTAATTAAAACCAGAGCTGAATAGGCAATTCGTTATTTAAACAGAAGACTCAAGGTAAATATTATAGAGTAATCAAGGGACTCAATAAAGTTAAACTATTTACATTCCTATACCGGAAGATGTTGCATGTAACTCCAAAGAACTTTAACATTATTAGGGCAGTTAGAAGGAGTCTGCATAGACAGAAGGCCCAATTGTTAGTTGATTATAGTGGGATGATCTGAAAAAAATGTAGGGATGAGAAAGAGGCTCCAGAAGAAGGGAGAAGGGAATGGTAAAAAGGGGAAATTTTCTCACATAAAAAAAGGTGTGCAAAAAAGAGCTTTTATGGTGGTGGGTAATGCTTGCAAGTCATTCTCATCAGAATTGTTTCAAAGAGGAAAGCATATACAAGCCCACTCAGTTGGATACAGACATCTATCTTACCCCATAGGGAAATAGGAGGGGGAGGGAATAAAAGATATGAAGGCAGTATGATAAAAGGGAAGGTGGATTAAGGGAGGCAGTGGTCAGAAGCAAAATGGACTTTTGAAGATGGAGAGAGTGAAAGGAGGGAGAGAGAAAGATATACAGTGAGGAAAATAGGATGGAGGGAAATACACAGTCAGAAATCATAACTGTGAATGGAAATGGGATGAGTTCACCCATAAAATGGAAGCAGATATTAGAATGGATGAGAAACTAGAGATGTTGGAAACAGAAAGACACAAACAGAGTTAAAATAAGTGCTGGCACTGAATCTCTTAAGCTTCAGCTGAAGTTAAAAAAACAAAAAGGAGGGATAGCAATCATGATCTCAGAATAAGCAAAAGCAAAAGCAAAAATTGTTGTTCAGTAATTTCAGATTCTTCATGATCCCTTCTTGGCAAAGACACTGGAATAGTGTGCCGTTTCCTTTTCCAGCTCATTTTTACTTATGAGGAAAATAGGGATAAATGACTTGCACAGTGTCTCACAGCTAGTAAGTGTCTGGGACCAGATTTGAACTCAGGAAGGTGAGTGATCCTGACTCCAGGCCAGACACTATCCAATGTACCACTTAGCTTCCCTAAAAGCAAAAATAAACCCAATTAAAAGAGATAATCAGGGAAACTATACTTTGCTAAAAAGGTACTACAGACAATGAAGTAATATCAAAAAATTCTAAGGGCAAATTTCTATGATGAAGACCTTATTTCTCAAATATATTGGAAACCGAGTCAAATTTATATTAAAAAGATCCATTTTTTCAACTGATAAATGGTTGAAGGATATGAAGTCAGTTTTCAGAAGAAATCAAAACTATCTATAGTCATATAAAAATGCTCTACATCACTATTGATTAGAGAAAGTCAAATTTAAACAATTCTTAAGTACCACTTCAAAACTATTAGAAATAAAAATGGGCATAGGGAGGATGATAGGTACACCAATAAACTGTTGATGGAGTTATGAATTGATTCAACCATTCTGGAGAATGATTTGGAAATATGCACAAAGGGCTATAAAACTGTACATACCTGTGACAACAATGCTGCTTGCAGCTGCTGTGGAGGTGTAAGGCCAATAACACCAGCACACAAGAGGGCTGCTAACACAGATTCTTTGATCTACTTTTCTAAGGAAAGCAACTTTAAGGGTTTACAATCTCACTTTAATTAAACATACATATATCATTCACTTAGTTTCAGGGGAAAAAGTCAGCACCCTGAACTTCAGAGAAAACATGAACAGAAACAAGCAGAAATTATATAAACAGAGCAACTAACACAAATCAGCAGACAGGGCTTCTAGCCATCTGTCTATGGCAATACATACATAGTTACCAGAGAGGGAAGCACCAACATCTGGGGCTTCAAAGGCAGGGGAGGGGGGATTCTTAACGGCTACCCAGTCTTGTCTGGAGAAATCACAGGAACATTATTCCAATGAGTGAACCCCCAAAGCAAAATGCTAACCTTGGAGTATATATACACTTCTTCAATGTCAGCCCACAGAGGGTGTCACAACCATGTGACTCGAACCCATTGGACTTAAGCTTTCTTGTGGCTTAAGCAGGTCATCAAAGACTCCTGATTCAATCAAGGACTCTTGATTGAAACAAAGGCACTTGATTGCCTTAGACCTGAGAAGCCCTCCAAAACAAAAACAGCAAAAATTGCTTGCCTGCTTGCCTTTGATTTAATAACACCACTACTGGGTCTATACCTCAAAGATTTCAAAGGAAAAGGAAAAGGACCTGTATGTAAAAAATATTTGTGGCAGCTCTTTTTGTGGAGGCAAGAAATCGGAAATTGAGGGGGTGCTCATGAATTGGGAAATGGGTGAACAAGTTGTGGCATTTGATTGTGATGGAGAACTATTATACTGTAAGAAATGATGGAAAGGCATGGTTTTAGGAGAAAAAAATATGGCAAGACCTATATGAGCTGATGCAAAGTGAAGTGAGAAAAGTCAGGAGATCATTGTGTATACTAACAGCAATGCTGTAACTGTGAAACTTGGGTACTCTGTTCAATAAAATGGTCCAAGACAATTCTAAAGGACTCACAATGAAAAAAAAAATGCCATCCTCCAGAGATGAACTCTGAGGGCAAATTGAAGTATAATTTTCTTATTTTATTTTTTTCTCTTTTTGTCACATGGCTAATATAGAAATAAGTTTTTGCATTATTTCATATGTATGATTGATATTATATTGTTTGCCTTCTTAGTCAGTGGGGGAGGGTTGGGAGGGAGGGAGAAAATCTGAAACTCAAAATTTAAAAAGAAAAGTGTTAAGAATTTTAAAATAAAGCAGTGTGTTAACAAAACAAAAATGACATTTTAAAAAACCTGAATGTAATATATCAGGAAATCATACAAGAAAGCTATATAGAGTGTTTGAATGGAGATAATAGAACATCAAATGAGAGAATACAGAGGCTGCCACCAGGGGAAAAAAAACACTACAACAATAACACACTTCAAAATTCAAGAAAGTAGTTAAATTGAACAATTTCAGAGACAAATGGCAAACTTTGAAAGCACAAAAAGAAATGCCTTCGAGTATGAAGGAAAGAAAATAAGAATAAAATAAGAATGTTTTGTAGTTACAAGAAACAAAAGAAGGCAATAGAGTAGTACATTCTGAAAAAGCAAAGGAGCCCAAGGCCCCAACAAAAATACATAATCTGAAAAGCTCAGGAAAAAACAAAAGGTATTCAATGCTAGGCATTCCTTTAAACAACAACAGTAACATAAGAGGTAAGATAGAATTGAGAAAATTATTCAACTTGTGGATGCCCCAAACAGGAGCACAAGTGGTAAATAAGCATGACCAAAAGACCAAGTAATATAATTAATTATCTCATTTTATTTATCTTCAGAAAGAGTTAGATTGATCTAAATGGCAAAAGAATCAACTAAGATTGATTATAAAGAGCAAAAGAGACTAAAGAATTAGGGAGAACTTAAAAAGTCAGGAGTAGCAGAGATGAAAGAGTTGTCCTGCCACAACACGGACTTTGACCACCATCAGGTGAATCAATGATTTTTGTAAAAGAAATAGAGGAGCAAGAAGTTTAGTAAATGTGTAGAGGGGACGTGGGAGAAACATGGGAATGGGTGATGCAGCCCCACAAGGTTTATGAGTGAACTTGAGGGAATGGTGATTTCTATTGATTTCCCTCCAGTAGAACGTAGTCAGATTCTTTATTAGTTGTTGTATTTGAATCCTGGGCACCTGGTACAGTGTGCTGCACATAGTAGGCATTTAAAAAATACTCGATGATTCATTGTCAATGGAGACCTAAGGAAGAATACAGAGTGGTAGAGGAGATAGAATGAATAAAGGGGCCAGAATTAGACTGGTATGAGACTAATGAGATAACAGAAATCCCATTGAAGAGCACTAGTATGAAGAGGAAGTGTGCATGCGTGTGTGTGTGTGTGTGTGTGTGTGTGTGTGTGTGTGTGTGTGTGCAGTGGGAGACAGGCACCTTATGGTGGGTCTAGTATATGGTCAGTTCATGCACTGTGAAGCTGCCTTGTCCCTCTACCTGCCCCTCACAGGGAAATGTGATTTTCTAGTGATAATAAAATTCCAAGATAAGAAGGAAGTAGCATAGAATCAGACATGGAATGGTATGATCTTCTTACTGGAGAGTGATCACAGTAAGGGCAGGGGTTGGGTCAGGAGGACTGGAAAAAAACTGCAAAGGCTTTTTGGCCAGGAGTCAGGAGGATTCAGCTTCCTGAGTTCAAATCTGACCTCAGACACTTACTAGCTGTGCGACCCTGAGCAAGTCACTTCATCCTATTTGCCTCAATTTCCTTATCTGTAAAATGAGCTGGAGAAGGAAAATGCAAACCACTCCAGTATCTTTGCCAAGAAACCCCAGATGGGGTTATGAAAACTAGGACATGACTCAAATGACTGAACAAAAAAATCAAAACTATGAATCACATAGAAATTGAATCAAAAGGGGAGCTCAAACCCTCAGAAACTTAACTACATGAGGTACGTGGAGTGAATTAAGAAGGAATAAATAAGGGTATAAGCTATAAGCCAGAAAATAGAGGCTAAAATGTTCATAACCTTTAATCTAAGGATCTTAAATGTGTAGTCTAATGTGGTTAAAGGCAAAAAGAAAAGGTTCCTCATAATCAAAATATTCACAGCAGCAGCATTTTTTGGTGGTAAAATCTGATTGGAAGCAAGGTGCATGTCCATGAATTGTAAAATGGCCAAAGAAATTGTGGTACAGGAATATAACGAAATGTGTCAAATTTCAGATGAATAAAATGAATTTAAAGAAACACAGCAAAAACAAATGATGCAGAATGAAGTAAGTAAAATCAAGAAAAATGTATACAGAAGGACTGCAATAGTGTAAATGAAAAAAAAAATTTTAAATGGAACTGAACAATGTGTAATAATGACCAGTCTTAGCCTCGGAGATAGAGAACCTTTGTTGTCATTTGTAATGTCAGAGAATTACCTCAGAGGGTAACTTACCCAGAGATGAGACTTGAACCCGGGTCTTCCATGATTTCAGGATCACTGTCCATTACCTGCACTACACTGCCTTAATACCTCTTGGAGGTCAGAGGTACTGAGAAAATAATGTACCTCCCTTCACTCTTTGCAGGGCAGAGGATTAAAAGATTATTGTTCAGAATAATAGATATAGTTGAAATGTCAGTTGGTTTGCTGAACCTTTTCTTTTGGAGGGGGGGAAGGCAGAGCAATTGGGGTTAAGTGACTTGCCCAAGGTCACACAGTTAGTAAGTGTCAAGTGTCTGAGGCCAAATTTGAACTCAGGTCCTCCTGACTCCAAGGCTGGTGCTCTACTCACTGTGCCACTTAGCTGTGCCCTTTAATCTTTATTTTAAAATATTTATTACAAGGGATGGTTACATGGGTAGGGAGGAATATGGAATATATTTGGAAATGAAGGTGATGTGAGAACAAAAGCTTTAATAAGATTAAAGATGAAAATTAAAATTAAGAAAATAGCTAAATAACAAAATGACAGCAGGTGAAGAAGAATTTGAAAAGTCAAAAAGGAAAGTTAATGGTTTAGAATAGAAATTAGAAAAGGTTAACAAAGCAATCAACACCCTGAAAAATAAAATGGCAGAAACCACAAAAAATGAAGAAATGCAGGAAGAAAAAACAGGGCAAGTCTAAAGACCACAAAATTTGAATAATATTTGAACTCTCTACTACCCAAAGAACATGAATTAGAAAGCATAGTTCTGGCTCAGCATCACAATTCTGGTTACCCATTAAAACAAACAAAAAAACCTCAAAGAATTGGTATGCCACTTTCTAGAAATTATACATGAAAATGACTAGTTTTTCATCTAGAAATATGATCACTGCTTCTTGACCTGGGTGAGGCTTCAGCATTAAAGAAATAATTATAGGATACTATAAAACAGCAAAAGAATAAAAGAATTAGTAATTTCTTTATTTGCCTTAATGATAAATTTAACTTTGAAAAGGGGGAGGAATCAAGCAGGGATAATTGTAATCTAGATCTGATTCCAACCAAAAAGAAGAAAAAAGACAAATTGATTGCTGAAGTTGAAATGATGAGAACCTTGGCAGAAATGATCGCTGATATTTGAATTTAGGATAGAAAAGGCAAGGAAATGTGGGAATAGTCTGATATAAATGCTAGATTTGGTTGGAGATTAGAGTTAACTCAGAGAGATTTTAAGCAGAGACTGGACAACAATTTGTTGAAGACGCTAAAAAAGATTTATACTTTTAAAATATATGGCCATAGTAAAATTTATCTCTCTTCAAATGAAGATCTAGTAGTAAGAAACAATGGCAGACTATGAAAATATGATTCTTTCAGATTGACACAACCCAAATACAAAGACAAACAAGAAAGCAACTGTTGACTAGAAGAGACTGTTTGGAAAACACAACTTTAATAGATATTGGGTGGTAATTTTTTAACATTATGTATGTATGATGAATTAATCATAAAGGCAGAAATATTAAGCATCCTATAGAGAACAAAGCCAAGTTTAAATGAAAAGTAATAATAGATATAGGAACATGAGATACAGACCTAAAGACTAAAAAATATCTAAAATAAATATGTCAAGTGACAAATCATAACAACTATAATGCTTGTATTAAAAAAAATGATCACAATGAAGTTTTAGATTATAGAACTGAAGCACCCCTTAGTGGAAGATTTATTTCTCCTTATGTTGAACAAAAGGTAAAAGAGAAGTAAATAAGAATTCTGTAAAGCACAATTAATGCAGTAATAACCTCTCAAAATCACTAATGTAGGAACTTTGAAAATCAAAGTAGAAACAAAATTGAAAAGAAAAACTGTGAAGCAGATAAAATAAGAAACTAAATTTGAAAATACATAGAAAATGTACGAAACATTAACTAATTTGATTTTTAAAAGTAAATGTGGAAAACAATTGCTAAGATCACAGGTGAAGAGAGAATTTACAAGTGAAAAGAGAGAATTCACAACTGACAGAAAAAAATTGTCAGAAACTGCTATAGTCAATAGTAATACAATAAATCAAAATAAATCAAATCTTTGAATAGCTACTAAATATAAAATATCACAATTAGGGAAACAGTAACTATGGACTCTAGAGAGTCCATTCTTAGAGAAATTCAGTGTTCCATAAGTAAACTTCCAAGGAAAAACACCCTGGTCTTGAAATATTTACAAACGTGTTTTATGACACAAGTAATTCACGTGATGCATATATTGTTCACAAAATAATAAGAAAGCACTCGAGAAAACTCCTATGAGACAAATATGTGAATTTTACCCAAACAAGGAAGGAATGAAGCTGAGAAAGTGAACTACAAAAAATATATCTAATGAATACTGATTTAAAAATAAATAAATAAAGTATTATGTAAAAGGCTATTGCAATGAATAAAAGAAATAATTTACTATGACCAACTTTGTTTAATGCTAGGAAAGTAAGGATAGGCAGACAGGCAAATAAATAATTGATTAATTGACTACCATGTATTGAAATTAGGTACTGCAGTAGATATAGCATAAGACATGGAATTAGAAATGTGTGGGACTTTGGGCAAATGGACTAACCTCAAAAATCTATAAATAGTTTTGTAAATTCTTAAAGTTTGTTTTGCTTATAAACATTTTCTCCCTTAATCTACCCTCCTTCTAATTCCTGCATCTCTCTTCTCTGCTTTCCCTCCTATTTCCCTGTGGGAGGAAATGTAACAGTGGACCAAAAACACACAGACTCTCTCTCTCTCTCTCTCTCTCTCTCTCTCTCTCTCTCTCTCTCTCTCTCTCTTTCTCTTCCTCTCTCTCTCACTTTTATTAGCACCCTTCAATCTATTCATCGGTTGTTTCTTATCAACCCTGTATTTCAGGAGCTTCCCCTATTTCATAGCTCCACGTGCGGAGAGTGTCATTGCCCACTGAGCATCTAACAGTATGGCAGGCTCTGTAACTGCTTCTCCCTTTCTCGGAGTGCCTATTTTCACTGACAGCCATATTTTCATAAGCCACAGCTGTTTCAGCCTCCTTCTCAGATTTCACCAATTGATCAACCTAACTTGTATATGTGGAAGGGAAGACCCAGGATCCACCCAAATGATCCAGTTGCCCCTGAGCCAGGCTTGGCATGGGGTTTGGCAAACTACAGGTGGCTGCATAAATTCAATATTCAAACCCTTTTCCTTTAGGAAATTTCACTCCTTCCCTTGCTGATTTCCACTGAGGACACTACTGCAATGGCAATTCTTTTAAGGGCTAGGCATGAATAAGGCCCATCTCAGCCACCTCAGAAGGTTCAAGGGCATCCCCTATCTAGATGCTCTAATAAATTGGATGTAAAAGTAAAGAGCCATTTAGTTGCATAGAGTGGTTCAACATTGATTCCAATAGATCACATCCTCAGGAGCAATTGCTCCTGGGACTCTTTGGGTTTCTGTTTGAACTACTGCAACCACACCAGGTTAATGGTGGAAAAGGTTCTTCCACCACCGGCTTGCTCAGAGAGTGTCACCCCCGCTCCTGGGAGGATAAGACTAGCATTTTCTAACCATCAATGTGACTTACAAAGTCTCTACTCCTCCTCCTGTCTCATGACTGATCTCAGGGGGAACCAAAATCTTTGTGTTCAAGACCATAGAATGGGTTCCATCAGGCCCCCCTTCTATCAGGAGAGTTTCATTCAGTTTTGAGGCTATCATCTCCAATAGCTATCCCCAAGATTTTCATTGCATAATCCCTAAAAGCCAAAATCTCTGTCTCTAGCTGCTGCATGTGCTAGCCCAGTTTACTTTCAGTCTTATTATACTGGCAGTCCAATTTATGCAAAACAGTCAACAACAACAGGGAACACTGGGCTTGGTGCTTTCTTTACCTTCTCAACCAACCTCCACCAGCACTCACCAAGGTAATCCCTCTGCCTCAGCATGAGTCTGCTCCCTGTCCCATAGAGAGGGCTGCTCACATAAATGCTGGAGGACTCTTGTGACGAGGAGCTGTGCAATGCCCTGCCATTTGTTAATCCCTCTGTCTTCTTAATTTGAAGGGCTCTTGCCTGTACTCTATCATGATGTAAGCTAGGAAGCCATCTCATCTTTTTCCAACCTGCTGTAACTATGCCAAATACCAGAGGCAGCTTAATGCTAGCACTACCTCAGTTTAGGTCCAATGTCAGGACAAAAATGAGAAACTTGCAAATCACTGAAGAATTAAGAAAAAGAGATTTACTTTGCCATATTAAAGCAGGAATGTACAAAAATGATACACTAGTAAGTCGTTTCTCTGGACAATGTTCCCCTTTATCTCCATATAGAAATGTGTCTGGTAATTAGGGCAAAATATGGCCAAGGATATGGGGGCTCATGTGATCTTTAGAAATCCACCAAGCTACAGGGGCCATAGCTGCTTGTGCCTGGGGCTTGTTTAAATGACCAGAAAGCTGTGTCTGGGAATCTGGGGTCAAGTAAGTCCCAAGGATATTAATATCTCCTTTAAGGGAAAGCTAATCTCTTTGTTGGGGAGTGGGGAGGCAGGGAAAGACATTGAGTCAGGGAAATGTTGCTAAGTATTAGTCCAATCACGATACTTAAACAAGGCTGAGTCAGATAGGGAAGGAAAACTATAAACAATATCCCTAAAAAAACACCATTAATCCAAATATTTTTTATAATTAATTTATTTTTAGTTTTCAACATTCACTTTCATAAGATTTTGAGTTTTAAATTTTCTCCTCCCTCTCCTTCCCAAGACAGCATGCAATTTGATATAAACTCTATTTATACATTCATATAAAACATATTTTCACATTAGTTATGATTTAAAGAAGAATTACAACTAATGGGAGGAACCACAAGAAAGAAGAAACAAAATAAAACAACAAAAGAAAAGAAGAGTAAATAATATGCTTCCATCTCCATTCAGACTCTAAAGTTCTATCCCTGGATGTGGATAGCATTTTGCCTCATGAGTCTTTTGCAGTTGTCTTAGATCCTTGCATGGCTGAGGAGAGCTAAGTCTATCAGAATTAGTCATCACACAATGTGGCTGTTACTGTGTACAGTGTTCTCTTGCTTTTGCTCATTTCACTCAGTATCAGTTCATATGAGTCTTTCCAGGTTTCTCTGAAGTCTTCCTGCTCATAATTTCTTATTGCACAATAGTATTCCATTACATTCATATGCCACAACTTGTTTAGCCATTCCCCACTTGATGGACATCTCCTCAACTTCCAATTCTTGGCTAGCACAAAAAAGCTGCTATAAATATTTTTGTACATGTGTAACAACAAGTCAGCTAACAGCTGCTGCAGGGGTATAAGACCCAACAAGACCAGCAACAAGAACTGCCAGCACAGCTTCTCTGTTCTGCTTTCCTAAGGAAAGCAATTTTAAGGGGTTAACAATCTCATTTTAATCAAACATACATATATCATTCACTTAGTTCAGAGGGAAAAGCCAGCACCCTGAACTTCAGAGCAAATACAAATAGAAATTACAAACAGGAAATATCAACAGCTCAACTAACACAATTCAACAGACAGGTTTTGTCTAATCAAGACATCACATCCATAGTTACCAAAAAGAGAAGCACCAGCATCTGGGTTTTCTTCAAAGCCAGGGGGCTCCAGCAGCTCGCCAGAGTATCCACACCAACACTCTTCTGGTGAGTTTATATACCTTGTTCAGGGTCAAACGGCATCACAACATGCAACTCAAACCCATGTAAACTAGGCTTTCCCTTGAAGTAAGCAGATTATCAAAGACTCCTGATTTAATCAAAGAAACAAAAGCTGGACTCATCAAGGGTACTTGATTAAATAAGTGCTCCAAAAGAGAAAACAGTAAACAATTATTATTGTTTATTAATAAGCTCCACCCCTTCCAGGATCTTTGGTTTTACATAATCTAATTAGCCGTGGATCCTGGAACAAATGGAGGCATAATACATTGTGATCCAATCAGATCCAATCCAATCCAAGCATAACATTGACAACATAACAAAACATATTATTCAGTGTCATTCCCCCAAATACTTGTTTATAATACAAACATCATCTACCCCTAGGTCACACAGGGAGTTACAATCTTCTTTAGTAAATACAGAGTGTCCAAGTAAAGTCCCTTCTTGAGGGTGTATCCTTCTTCCCACACTGCCTTTGCAGGCTTCCTCCTGGCACCCTGAGGTACCAGCATGCTTTAATTAGCAAAGTCCCAACACAAACAAAAAAGTCCAAATAAAGTTCTCTTAGTGATGTGTCCTTCTCCCCAAGCTATTCCAGCACCCCACTTCCAAGTTGTGAGGGGCAGCTGGGCAACAATGCCAACAAAGTGGGGTCCTGAGAGGTCTAAGGCATTTCCCCCCACCCACCATAGAAAACTCTCCCTGTCCCTCCTGAGTCCCAAACAGTCCCAGGGGAAGGCAGCAAAAAAGCACACTTAGTGCCTTTTTGCAAAGTTTACATCTTGCCCCATGGCTGAACTTCAAGCGCCTAGGTTCCTGCTTGTCTAGCTCCTGCTGGCCACTCCTGGCTTCTGCTGGAACCCCAATGTAGGCAGTTCCCCACATTTGCTCTCACCTCACCAAAATCAGCTCGAAGGCAGCTCACCACTTTCCATCTCACTTTTCCAAAGTTCTCACACAGGCAATCCTCAGCTCTGACTGGGTCAAGTATTTCAGCAGCCATCCAGTTGTGGTCTCACTTCACTGGCTGCTCTTACTGAGTCTGTAAGAAAGCCATTCTCCACTTTTTCTCTTGCCTCACCAATTGCTTCTGTCCAGTGTGTCCAAAAGCAATTCTCCACTCCTGCCTCAAAGCTCCCTGTACAATACAATCTCAGGACATCCACCCCTCCAGCACAATCCAGAGTCAGGCTAATCCACTCAAGCCCTGGCTCTGGCCGTCCCCACCTTCCCCAAGCCTCTGCTTGTTTTCCTCTCACAGTCTTTACTCCAGCCTGTCTTCTCTAGAGTGCTAGTGGAGTAGGGAGGGGGAAGGAGAGGTTATCTCCCAGGGCCCCTGCTCTGGGCTCCTGGGAAACCACTCCCATCACTGCTACTTGCCTGTTCTCCTTCAGGCCTCTGTTGCTCCTGGAGATCCACAGAACCATAGCCACCACAAGTACAAAGAGCAACCCAATAACTGAGAAACATTCAACCACCATCTCTTTACCCCAAAACTCCATACTTTCCTTTAAATCTCCAGATCCTGCCATGACTGCTCCATTTTTGTAACAACAATTTGGCTAGCAGCTGCTGTAGGGGTGTAAGACCCAAAAAGACCAGCAACAAGAGTTGCCAGTACAGGCTCTTCGATATGCTTTTCTAAGGAAAGCAACTTTAAGGGGTTAACAATCTCACTTTAATCAAACACATGTATCATTCACTTAGTTCAGGAGGAAAAGCCAGCACCCCGAACTTCAGAGCAAATGCAAATAGAAATTACAAACAGGAAATATCAACAGCTCAAATAACACAATTCAACAGACAGGCTTTGTCTAATCAAGACATCACATCCATAGTTATCAAAAAGAGAAGCAGCAGCATCTGGGTTTTCTTCAAAGCCAGGAGGCTCAAGCAGCTAGCCAGAGTCTCCACACCAGCACTCTTCCAGTGAGTGAAAGCCCCAAAGGTAAACCTCCAACCTCTGAGTTTATATACCCTGTTCAGGGTCAAAGGACATCACAACATGAGACTCAAACCCACATGACCTAAAAGTTTCTGGCATCACAAACATGCAACTCAAACCCATGTAAACTAGGCTTTCCCTTGAGGTAGGCAGATTATCAAAGACTCCTGATTTAATCAAAGAAACAAAAGCTGGACTCATCAAGGGCACTTGATTAAATAAGTGCTCCAAAAGAGAAAATGGTTAAAAAAAAAAGTCCCACCTTAATTGCTGATACAACATGTGGGTTGTTTCCCCATTTTTATAACCTCTTTGGGATACAATCTTAGAAGTAATATTGCTGGTTTAAAGGGTATGCACATTTTTATAGCCCTTTGGGCATAGTTCCAAATTACTCTCTAGAATGGTTGGATCAGTTCACAACTCCACCAACAATGCATTAGTATTCAAATTTTCCCACATCTTCTCCAACATTTCTCATTTTCCTGTTTTGTCATGTTAGCCAATCTGATAGGTGTGATTATAGTACCTCAGAGGAGTTTTTAATCCAAATATTTTAAATAAAATATTAGAAAAGAAGTATAACAATCCATCACAAACACTGTGCAAAATGATCATTGGGTTTATTCTAGGAATAGCATTTTACATTGGCTTAATATTAAGAAAACTAAACACAATTGACTATATTAGTAACAATACAAAAAAGTGTAATTATATCAATAGATATAGAAACAGCTTGATAAAGTACAACTATTTCTGGTTTTTAAAAAACACTAAAAAATAAGAATAAATTAACTTTTCCTTGACACGATAAACAGTATATATCTAAAACAAACAGGTAATGTTTCATGTAATAAGAATAAACTAATCCTTTCCACTAAGATCAAGGGTGAAGGAAAGATGCCCATTGTCACTATTTATATATAGTCATATGCTAGAAATGTTAGTTAGATTTTTAAAAAGAAGCTGAGGGAGTAAATATAAATTTAAAAGAAGAAAAATTATCACTTTTTTTTATATTGGTGTACTTAATTGTAGAGAGTCAACTAAAACATCAGCAGAGTTGTAAGATATAAAACAAAGATACATGATTCATGGATATTTCTGTATAATACCAATAGTACCTAATAGGAAGAAAAAATAAATTCAACTTAAAATAACTTCAGAATATCTAAAATATTTGGGAGTCTGTCTACTACAATACAAGAATTATGTGACTAGAACTTTATAGCACTGCTCACTGAAATACAGATCTAAATAATTGGAGAAATATTAATTGCTCATGACAGCTAAAATAATATAATAAAAATGACGATGCTACCTAAATTACTTATTCAGTGTCCTAACAATCACAACATAAATGATTGCTTCACAGAACTAAACAATATAATAATGAAACTCATCAGAAAAACAAAGGTAAAGAATCTCAAGGGACACAATTTTTTAAAAGACCAAAGGAAAGGGACCTAGCAGTATGAGATCTCAAACTATTCTTCAAAGCAGTGATTCTTAAAACAATTTGGTACTTTTTAAAAAAAAAAATAGGAATAGGGGCAGCTAGGTGATGCAGTGGGTAGAGAGCACCAGCCCTGGAGTCAGGAGAACCTGAGTTCAAATGTAACCTGGCCTCAGACATTTGACACACTTATCAACTTTGTGACCTGGGGCAAGTCACTTAACCCCAATTGCCCTGCCTTCCCCCCTCAAAAAAAAAAAAAGGAATAGACTATGGAACAGATTATGTACATAACAAAGAAAAGTAAACAAGACTAGCAGATTAATATTTGATAATTAGGTTTAGATCAGCACCTCACACCTTATACAAAGATAAGCTCCAAACAGATATGTGACCTAGACACAAAAGGTCACATTATAAATAAATTAGACAATGAAGAAAGAAATTACCTTTCAGGTATATGGTGAGGGGAAGAGGTCATAAAAGTCAAAATGGACAAGTTTGGTTACATTATATTAAAAGATTTTTGCAGAAACCCAGTACAGCTATGATTTAAATAGAAGTAGATTACTGAGGGGGAAAATATACCCAGTTTCTCTGATAAAGGTCTCATTTCTAAGATACATAAGGAATTGATTCAGACTTGTACAGATAACAGCTGTTAACCAAGTGATATGAACAGGCAGTTCTAAAGAGAAGAAACCAAGGCTATCTATAGCCAGATTAAAAAAAAATACTTAAATCATGTAGGGAAATTCAAACCAAAGCAACTGAGGTTTGACCTCATACTTATGAGATTGGCAAAGCTGAACAAAGAAAATTACAAAAGGTTGGAGTGGCTTTGGAGGGTGAGGTTGGGAGATAACATTGATGAACTGTTGGTGGAGCTATGAACTGATAGTTATTTTGGGAAGCAATTTGGAATTATGCCCCCAAAGTTATTAAATTGTACATGCTCTTTAAACTAGTGAAGCTACCACTAATTTTATAGCCCAAAAAGATTGTTTTTAAAAAGAAAGAGGAGCTATCCTGTATGGAAAAATATTTATAGCAGCTTCTTTTGTAATGGCAAAGAACTTGAACCTAAGGTAGTACACATCATTGGGCAATGGCTGAACAAATTATATTTGAACGTAATTTAATACTATTGTGCTTTAAGAAACCAGAAAGATATGGTTACAGAGAGACCTGGGGAAACACATAAAATGAACAGAGTGAAGTGACTGAACTGGAAAATAATTTATACTTATATCTATATACATGCTATACGTATGTGTACATATATATATACATAATTTATGCTATGATATCGATATGATGAATCAAACAATTCTGAAATACTTGAGATTTCTGATTAATGAAATAATCAACCATGATTCCAGAGGACTGATGAAGAAAAATGATGCTCACTTTATGACAGAGAGATGATGGACTAATATGCAGAATAAGAAATGTATTTTTGGACATGGCCAACAATAACATGGCCAATTTGTTTTGCTTGACTATACTTATATCCCTTCCTCCCTTCCTTCCTTCTTTCCTTCCTTCCTTCCTTCCTTTCTTCCTTCCTTCTTTCCTTCTTTCCTTCCTTCCTTCCTTCTTTCCTTCCTTCCTTCCTTCCTTCCTTCTTTCCTTCCTTCCTTCCTTCCTTCCTTCCTTCCTTCCTTCCTTCTTTCCTTCCTTTCTTCTTTCCTTCCTTCTTTCTTTCCTTCTCTCTTTTCCCCTTCCCAAAAAGAGTCCTTTTCTATACAGGTCAAACTAAAATTCTCTCAGGCTTGCCCTAGCATAGGAGATCCCCACTGAAGCATTCTTTTAGATGATTGTTAAGAGTTTGCAATTCTTTTGCTCACTATTTCTTCTAATTCTTTGACCTATGTATTGAAGAATAGCTTTTATTATTATATATTTGTATGAGTTGCCTATATATCTTGGATATTAGAATTTTATTTGATGCAAAGATTTTTTCATGTTTGTTTCCTTTCTTATTTTGATTTAATGAATTTTTTTTCATGAAAAAGCTTTAAAATTTAACTGAAATTATTGCAAATGATATAATTACCTCTATCCCTGGTTTGCCTAGTCATGAAAGGTACCTGATCTGTTTTTCTTCTAATTCTAGATAACAGGCCACAGAATATAAATTTAGCGTTGTAAGGGAATTGAGAGACCACTTAGTTCAGAGACCACTTAGTTCATTTTACAGATGAGGAAACGAAACCCAAAGTCATTAAGTGACTTTCCCAAGACCCCACAGGAAGCAAAGCAGAAGAAACAAGATTTGAACTTAGGACCTTTGATTCCAAAGCCAGTGATCTTTCTACCATGTGTTTCCCTTCTCCTTCTAATGGTAAGCCTTTAATCCCTCACTTAAATCTGATTCACTCTTGTGTCATGGCATCACCTCCATGACGTCATCATCCACTTTGAGAAAAAAGGACAAACGACAACAGCAACAAGAAGACTTTAATATTTAACCAAAATATCTATTTTGAATGCTGTTGTTGTTTGTTGTTGCTCTTGTATGTGACTCAGTAAATTCAGTCCTGGCTTTGTTGTCAGGAAGATGTAAGTTCAAGTCCCAATGCTGCCGCATATTGCCTGTGTAACCTTGACATGGAGCCTGAACTGTGCTCCTCCTTCCCCAAGAACCCCCAACCAGGACTGGACTTAGATCTTCAGCAGGCTTTTCACTCCTGCTCTGATCTGCTACTTAATTCCTCCCACCATGTGGGCCTGGGGCTGGAAGCAACTACAACTGTAGTTCTGTAGCTGCCCTACCTCCGCTGCCCCCAACCAACTCCTTTTTACACTCTGTCCCCAGCAGCTTTTCCCACTAACCTTCTCTGTTGTCTTTGGTGTTTGTGGGTTGAGAAGTCTGGCAACTGCCACAGCTCACTGATTCAGGGCACTAGGGCATGCTCCACCTGGCTCCTGGTCTGGTTGGTCCACGCCGCCCACACTGGGCTCTGTTTTGCTCCACTCTGCTCCCAGCTCCGGCAACCATCCAGACTGTCCTGGGCTGGAGCCCTGCTTCCCTCTTTCTATTTTGTGGGTTCTGCAGTTCTACAATTGGTTCAGAGCCATTTTTATAGGTTTTTGGAGGGTCTTGGTGGGGAGCTAACACTGGTCCCTGCTTTCCAGCTGCCATCTTTGCTCTGCCCCCAGTATAGTCAAAAACAAAACTCATTTTCTTTCCCTTTAAAACTCCCAACTTCCTTATTGCTTTTGAGAATACCACTATTTTCCCAGTTACTCAGTACTCCATCCTCATTGTTTTCCTCAGTTCCTAACCCTAACACTTCACTTACTTGTCTAATCTTTTGGCAAGTCTTCTTTTCTATCTTGACAAAAATCTTTCCTATATGTCTCCTTCTTTAAGCTCACACAGATATGATCCTGATGTAGGCTCTCATCACCTTACTTGACTATTGAAATAACCTTTTGGTGGGTTTCCTTGTCTCAATTTTCTCTCCACTCCAATCTACTCAGCTACCAAAATAATATTCCCTAAGTGTAGATCTGATGGTGTTTCCTCTCTCCCCCTAACTCGGTAAATTCCAATGGTAACCTGTGACCACAAGGATCAAATATAAAATCCTGTGTTTGGCTTTTAAAGCCCTTCACAATTTGACCCTCTCCTACCTTTCCAGGCTTCTGACACTTACTCTACTTTACAATCAAGTGACACTGGCATTCTTGGCTTTCTTTGCCATGACATTCCATCTCTTTAGGGTATCTTTTCACTTTCTGACTGACATGGTCTACCTCTTTATCTCCATCTCCTGACTTCCCTAACTTTCTTCAAGACTTAACTCAAATGTCACTTTCTGTAAGAGGTTTTTTCCCAACCCCATCTCTCCTGCTTCCTCTTTAGGTCTTTCCCTCTGAGATTACTGACATTTAATATGTATGCACACATACACGTATATATAATACTGAATTCTTTTGCATACTGTCTCTCCCATTAGAATGTGAGCTCCTTCAGGGCAGGGATTGTGTTTCGCTATTATTATCATCTGCAGAGAAGTTTTAATCATGTTTAAAGTTAATAAATAAGTTTGCCTGGTTTCCCTCTAGTAATATAGAATTCCTCTTAATTAGGATTTTTTTTTAAAATATCACTTATATATAGTTCTACTATTATACTCTGCCTTTAAAGTACAATAGAGGGGCAAAGTCAACATGGAAGAGTAACAGGAAGAAGTAAATCTCAACTCCTACAATAAAAACCCACCACAAAGATCTAGAAATGGCAGTAGACCAAGATCTGATCAGGAAATTAAAAAAAATCATAGTGACCCATTTTTCAAGCCCAGATGAGCATAGGGTGATAAAGATGTCTATAGACACTAGGGAAGGGTCTGGTCAGAAGAATGCTGCACAGAATATTCTGTACTGGAGAATGTGAAAGATGGCCGAGGCTGTAGACCAGGGAAAGAAAGGTCTCAAGGGGGCAACAACTTTGTGCAAGCTGTGGGAATAAGTACCCACTGATGACTCTGCTACTTGTTCCCCACTTCTGGGTCACAGATCCAAGGCAGCTTGAGGAGGGGACCTGGGATTCCAAGGATACTTTGTGGGCCCTGGGCTATGCATAAGCTAGAGATAAATTCAGAAACAAATAAATATGTAATAAAATATGTGTAAATTTGTGTCTTTTACCTTAAAAGAGTTGTTGTTGTTTAGTCATCTTTCAGTTTTGTCCAACTCTTTGTGAGTCCTTTTGCATTTTTCTTAGCAAAGATACTGGAGTGGTTTGCAATTTCATGCTTCAGCTCATTTTACAGATGAGAAAACTGCAACAAACAGAATTAGGTGACTTGCCCAGGATCACTCAGACAGTAAGCGTCTGAGGCTGGATTTGAACTCAGGAAAATGAATCTTCCTTACTCCAGGCCTGGTCTCTATCCACTGTGCCATCTAGCTGCTCACCCTAAAAGAGTGGCAGGCTCCAATTCAATTTTTTAGCCTATGGAAGAATAACCAGGAATCACAGAACAAATGGAAATCTGAAGTTCTATCACTCAGAACCAGCTGAGCCTTCCAGTTGGCTGATAATGGTAGAGTCTAGCAGCAGTCTACTGGCATTCTAGCCAGGAACAAGTCAGCAAAGGTATTAAGCAGATTCAAACAGATCGAGAGAGATAATTTAGGAATTACTAGATTAACTGAAAGCCATGACGAAAAAAGCTTAGACATCATACATCAAGAAATCATAAAAACAAAACTAGAGGAAAAAAATTAAAATAGAAACAATCTACCAATCTTGCAGACACAAAAACACACAGAGTTGAAATAAGGGGCCAGATCAAAATCTGTTATACTTTGATTAAAGTATAAAAGGCTGGGATAACGATCATGATCACAGACAAAGCCACATCAAAAATAAACTTAATTAAAGATATGATTAGGATACTAATTTGCTGAAAGGTACAATGAAAGGACAGTGAAAGAATAAAAATACTAAACATATATGAACCAAAGTGGCATAACACCTAAATTCTCAAAAGAAAAATTATATGAGGTTTAGGGAGAAATAGACAATAAAACTATAGTAATAGGGAATCTTGATTTACCCCTCTCATGACTTGGTAAATCTAACAAAAAAGGGGGAGGGCCTGAATAGAATGTTAGAAAAGTTAAATATGATAGACCTCTGGAGACTTTTGAATGGGGATAGAAAAAAGTACATATAATTTTCTTGTTCTTTTTCTTGATTACCTTTTCATGCTTCTCTTGATTCTTGTGTTTGAAAGTCAAATTTTCTATTCA
>CM053622.1:504237762-504253256 GCA_028646595.1 Phalanger gymnotis | reverse complement strand
GGGTTTTTTTTTCAAAGAACAGTAAGAAGGCTGGTGTCACTGGATTGCAAATTATGTGCAGATAAATAACATATAAGAAGGCCAACAATGTAGGAAGGCTCCAGATATAAAGGGCCCTGTATGTTAAACATGAGAGTTTTATATTTGATTCTTTTTTTAAATTTTGGGTTTTTTTTTTTGATTTTTGGAGAGGGGAAGACAGGGCAATTGGGGTTAAGTGACTTGCCCAAGGTCACACAGCTAGTAAGTGTGTCAAGTGTCTGAGGCTGGATTTGAACTCAGGTCCTCCTGACTCCAGTGCCAGTGCTCTACTCACTGTGCCACCTAGCTGCCCCTTTATATTTGATTCTGGAGGTGATAGGGAGCCACAGGAGCTTACTGAATAGGGAGATGACATGCTCAGACCTGTGACAGCTGAGTGAAGGATAGACAAAAAAGAAGAAAGATGTAAGGGAGAGAGACCACTGGTCAGAGCCTACACACAGCGTAGAGGCAGTTCAGAGGAGAGAAGTGGGCATATATAAGAGATGTCGCAAAGGTAAAATCAACAGGATGAGAGAGTAAAGAGTTAAGGATGTGACCTAGGTTAGGGGTCTGAGTGTTATTTTGCTTAACTATACATTATTGGATTAGCCCTTCTGGCATTTTATGTGCAAGTACTTTGAAAAATTCTCATTTTTGATATTCAAAATACAATTAAAGGTGAGTTGTTACTTAAAAGAAAAAGCCTGTATTAAATCTTCTCAGCCCAAAGAATTCATGCACTAACTCTTATTACAATTGGTAGAATGATGAATCAAAGCCTTACTTCAACATTCCAACTATCCACGATTTCATCAGTATGAGTATTCAGTGCACCCACATAATTTGAAACTCTAATACATTAGTAATAGTTATGTGGTAGAAAAACCATCATTCTGTAGGCAATCTGGTGATATAGTTCTCCAAACCTGACTATATTGATCCTTGGACAAAAAAAGCATTTCCTGCCATAGTTTATCTTCCATTGGCCTAGAATTCAAAGACCAAGGATTGCTGCCATACCATAATGATTTTTGTAGAAAAACTAAAATTAAATTAATTCAATCTATCAACCAGCTTCTGTTAAGTGCTTGTTATATAAAAGACAAAAATGCAACAGTCCTTATCCTCAACCATCTTCATTTTATCTGGAGAAACAATTGTTTGTTTGTTGTCCTTCATTCTTGAAGAAGACCAAAATGACATCACTATGCTAGAATCAAGTTTCAGTGTGTCTGACTGTGGCTGATCAGACCAACACAAGTTCATAATGCTCTACCACAGGTCAGGCACAAATAGTCCACTTGAACATCTGAGGTAGATTTTCTAAATTTGTGCATCCTGCATTTCCTTTGAGCTGTTTCAATTCTGCTTTGCTCATAGAGCACAGCACCTTCTCTGATGAGGACACATCATGCTGGATCATCCTGTGCCAGTATCTCTCATATCACTCAATCAATTCCAAAGTTCTTGAGAAAGACCTTCAGAGTGTCCTTGTATGACTTCTTCTGACCACCATGTGAATGCTTGCCCTCTGTGAGTTCTCCATAAAATAGTCTTTTTGGCAAGCATACATTTTTGCATTCAAACGTGGTCAGCCCACCAGAGTTTCCCTCTCTGAAGCAAAGTCTGAATGCTTGGCAGTTTAGTTCTAGTAAGAACCTCAGTGTCTGGTACCTTATCCTGCCAGGTGATCTTTAAAATCTTCCTGAGACAATTCAAATGGAGGCAATTCAGTTTCCCAGCATGACTCTGGTAGACTGTCCACGTTTCACAGGCATACAACCATGAGGTCAGCACCACAGATCTATAGACCTTCAGTTTGGTAGTCAGTCTAACACCTCTTCTCTCCCATACTTTCCCCCAGAGGCTCCCAAACACTGAGCTAGTTCTGGCAATGCACCTGTCAACTTCATTGTCAACGTGTACATCCCTGGAAAGTACACTACCGAGGTAAGTGAACTTAGCCATAGCATCCAAAACTTCTCCATTTGCTGTAACCAATAGTGCCACATATAGAACAGTTTGGTGTTAACTTGGAGAAATAATGAAATTTGTAGGAAACAGCAAAATGTATGCAATGTAAATACAAGGTAATTTTGGAAGAATGAAGAGGCAAGACACTAGTAGCTATGGGAAATTCTAATAGACTTCCTGTAAGAGGTGATATTTGAAGGGAGAGCTTCCAAGACTGGGAGATGAGGAGGGAATACATTCCAGGCATGAAGGCCAACCTGTGCAAAGACATGGAAATGGAAGATAAAACATTGTGTGTGAGGGACAGCAAGTCTTAGGATCATAATTTCATCAGTTTTCACTACATTCAAGGCTTTAATTCTCTTACATTTTAAGTTAAAATAATATGTCAAACTTCAAAATTACTTTTAATCGACAAGCTTTCAGTCAGATGTTGTTCAACGTCCACAAAATTAAAGACCAGAGAATCTGAGTTGGAGTTCAAACTGATTATTTTTGCTTGACTATCATAAAGGTGTGTTCTGCGGAGATCATGACTTTAAGGAAGTTAAAATGCTAGTCAGTTGTGCCATTGTTTTATGACATAGTTGAATATCTGTTAACTATACTTCTTAAGGGTCAAATGACCCTGATCTAAAGCAGAAAATTTACAGAAGGTGAGAACCAGGGAATCATTCCCAATACTACAATGATCTGTGGCCTCAAAGTCATGTTTAACTTAGTGAGAACTCTAAAATTTAGGGAGAATAAGGGAGGGTTTCATTTATAAACTGGAGTTTGTGTAAAATCTTTAAGGAAGTAAGAATTCTACGGGGAGGGAAGGAAAGGGGCTGCATTTGAGTTGTAGAGGACAGCCAGTACAAAAAGACAATGATGGGAGAAGTGTGAGGAATAGCAAGAACAGAAAGTTTGGAAGAGAGGTAGATTTGAGTTCTGCTTTGAACCCATTGAGTTTGAACTCTCTAGAGAACATCAAGTTGGAAATGTTCAATAGAGTTGGTGTTCCAGGACTGGAGCTAAGGAGAAAGACTAGGGCTTTATCTAGAGATACACATCTGTATTCATCTGAGAGTCTTCTACATAGAGATGGTGATTAGAGAAGAAGATTACATTAGAAGATTAGAATATGATTATAGAAGAAGGCTAGGGACAGAGTTCTGGAGTACATTTAGTTAGGCAGCATGTCATGGATGATGAATGAGTAAAGGAGACTAAAGAGTGGTCAGAGAAGTAGAAGAATAACAAGGAGAAGGTAGTGTCATGAAAGTCCATAAAAGAAAGGAAGATGGGGTTGTCAATAGTATCAAATGTTTCAGAGAGGTCAAAAGGTTAAGGACTGATAATAGACTATCAAATTTGGCAACTGAGGGTTTATTGATTACTTTGAAGTAAGTGATTTTAGTTAAGTAGTAAGGTCACAATTTAGATTGCTGAGTTGAAAGGTGGGTGAAAGGAGAACAAGTGGTAGCAACAAACATGTATGGATTTGCATGCATTTGTGTGTGAGAAAGAGAGAGAGAGAGAGAGAGAGAGAGAGAGAGAGAGAGAGAGAGAGAGAGAGAGAGAGAGAGAGAATCTGAATTGGATGATAAATTTGGAAAAGTGAACTTCATAGGAGATGAAATTGCTGAGCTATGGATACACTAAGATAGACCGAGAAAGACTGATAGCAACACCAGGGAAAGGAGAATATTCAGACTCCCCTTCAAGTACTAGTGACTGGGGGTTCATAAAATTAGTGCCATCTAGAGAAAGCCAAATCTGTGAGTTAGAAGATGGAAAGAGAATCAGAGGAAGAATTCCAAAATGAAGGGATTAGTTAGTTATATGACAGGAATTGTATAGGGAACAGTGGAAGGGTTAGCCAAATTGGAGTTGGACATGAGAGGGATAGGGTTGAGAAGAATGGGGATGAAAGGGAAATACTGAGTTTAAGAAGGAGTTTCTTGAAAAGTTCACTATTTTTGATATTGCATCATTTGACAAGAGATTAGTCTATCTTTTAAAGCTGCATCAATTCTGATGACCAGTTTATTGAATACAATTTTGAACTATTGACCTAAAATCTAATGTCAATGTTGTTTCATTGTTGTAATAATGTTTTATTATTACTATTATTAATAGGCTGTAGTTAGTCTTATCTTTTATTTCCCTTAAGAACATACTACTCACCATTACTTTGGAAATGCCAATAGTAGATTTTATAAGGTTAGCTGTACACTTAACCTTAAAGATGCTGCTGAGTGAAATTTAAATCTATTTATTTTCTCAATTTTTTGAAGACCCTGTCATGGGACTGAAAATTTGCTGAAAATTTTAAAACATAAAGAAAACTTAACTTTGATGTTAAAAGGCTTAGGTGAAAATATAGTTGGTGAAGAAAAATGCCATTATTTATATAAAGGCTCAGAAATCATATGGCTTTATATGATTTTAGCAAAATACAATATTTTCTCATCATTATCATTTCAAATTTGTTAGAACAGGCCATAGTCTGAAGGAACACATGTAAAAATTTGTATAATTAAAGGTAATTTCACTTCAAAAAAATTCATACTGAAGTATTATGCTTCTGAAAAAGCCTAATGGCTAAATGCTAGCTGAAAGAAAGCATTATTTACATTGTTCTGTGTATCTTCTCATTTTCATGACATAAAGTTTAAGTTTTACCTCAGTATTATTTTCATCCATTTATCACACAAAATATAAATATATTTTAACATGGCCTTATGGAAATATTGGTATGTACTTTTCTTTCTATAGAATTTGATTGGTGGATTTACCATGAGGTGAATAGCTGGTTAATGACCCTTTGAAGAAAACATGCTATCTATAATTTACATCAAAGATACAATTGTAATAAAGTATTACATAATCACCATGTGAATTATCAATGAACCGAGAACATAACTGCTTTAAGAGAATGTGCTCTCTACTTATGCTATTAGTAATTGTTTCATGAAATATTATCACAAAAATTCATGGCATTCCTATTTTTTTTATTTTTGCCCTATCCTTTAAAAGCTCAGTTACCTCAAGCAAACAAATAAATGCTTCTCAAAGCATTTTTCAAAAGAACTCTGTCCCTGTAGTTTGTGTTTACCCATACACCTAGATACAGTCATTGATATAAACTAAAAGTTTTCAGAAATATATCTCATACTTCATATCAAGTTAGCAAAATATTTTATTTTAAGTATTATTTGATAGAAGTAAATGGTTGGTATCATGGTCATCATTAATTGGTTACATTTGTGAAGTAATAATTAAAAATCCAACAAAGTATCTGAAATATTACAAAACAAGACAGTTTAGCTTATCATTTATAAAATTATGTGTCTTCAAAATATGAAAGCAATTATAAAATCACGTCTTAGGTTCTATTGTAGCCTCCTCTGTTTTTCTAATTCTTACCAACCATTAAAAAGAAAGGGACAACTCAAAGGTTTATTTGCATTGCTACCCAAATGCAAATCTATGAATTCTGAAAACACAGATGTAATGCTGAATGTCAGGGGAAGAAATATGATAGAACAATAGGTCTATCTTGCAAATCACAAAGTATATTACATCAAATGTACCTGCTTTTTGAAATTTCCATTAAAATAGTAGACACTGAAAACATACCATTGAAGTGAAACTAACAAATATACGTTGCAGAATATATACTTTTACATAATATTTGACAAAATCACTTGTATATTAAATTCGTAATAAGGTATAAATGCATAAGTTAGAGGTGAAACTGTTCCAAAAGACCAATTTAGATACAGCATTGACATAGTGGGATCTTATTAGAATAGGGCCGAGAAATAGCTCCTTTCCTGAGAAATGCAATACTAATACAAATTTCTCCCCCATCCCTTCATGTTCCTTATAAATCTAAAAAAATACCATAATAAAACAAAAATCCGGTGAGGGGAAGGAGTCTGTGTAATGATTGAGGGAAGCTGAGTCAGGTTGTAGAGATAGAAATTAATCCTTTTTATGCTGTCAAATAAATATGTAACAATAGTGTAAATTAAAAGAAAAGCAAAATATTTAAAAATGATATTTGTACTAACGTCACTTTTTAAAAAAGCCATGGGGAAGACAAAGTAATAAAAATAACCTTAACCTTGATCATTTCTCAGTTAAGAAAAATTCAACAATCAAAAAGCTTATTCATTATAAGATCCTTTAAACAAACATTTTCATTCTTCATCTCTTCTTGTCAGAAGAAAAATAACATTTCTGGAATATAACAAATCTGCTTCTTAAAAATCACGTGACTCTTTTTTTTGCTAACAGCCATGTGCCCTGGCATCGTTTTACTGTGAAATAACTCTGTATTTCAACAGAACACGCCTTTGCTTATAATGCATGACACAGCTTTAAGGGAGCATGAGAAACATTTCCTTTGAAAAGCAAATTCCTCATAGTAGGCCTGTATCCATGGAAGCATATGCCTTTTTTTCCTTATGCCTGTTTTACCTCTTTGCAGCCATGAGCTGCTGCTCCCTATTGTTGAAAGGGAGCTTTCTTCATCGTGACTGAGCTTGCCTCTTCTCCAAAGGGCATGATGTTGCAGGTCACTTGGTCTAGATTGTTTGCATGGTCTAGAGAATACTCTTGATATAACCCTTGTTCTACTAAGCCATATCCTCAGCCACATAACAATAGATGGAAGGGGACATTGGAGATCTGTATTTGAAGAGAAATCCATCTGATTTTGCCATTATGCTTTTTTCACTCATCAATCAAATGAATATTGAACCTTCTGTCACCAAATTTGTGAACTAGATAGCTTAAAGAGTACTTATATGCCCAACTTGTTCAACGGGACAATGCCTTTCCTTTTAGTTTCAAATATCTTCTTCTTTCTTACTTTATTAATTAGTGATTCATGAACTTTCAATTGACTGCCACAATATGTCAATGATTTTACCAGCAATGGCTTTGTTTTAAGCTTTGAAGATTTCTTTATTTCGCCACTCAAAATCAGCTTCTAACTAAAACTTTCTTATAACAATGCAGTTTTTACAAAGCCAAAGGATTGAGGAGTATTTTTTTTTCAGTGAGACACATTTAGCTCGTTTGTTGTTCAAACAAAAAAAATCAAGAAAAGTGAATTTTAGATGTTTGAAGATAATTTCAGTGATTTGAAATTTAAGTAAGTTTAGGTAAGTAACTTTCCTCTTCAACTGTTACATTCAATTTTCTGAAACGTAAATCAAAACTATTTGGTGAATGATTGCTTTTTTAAATTGGGGGGTGGGGTGGGGATCAGATAAAGAGAAGAAGGTTTGACCAAAAGGGGAAAAGGTTTAATTATTTTTCTCCATTATAGTAATTTGAGAAATTTTACTTCAGAAAATAATGAAACAAATTTAATTTATATATGATCTATCATCTAAATTAATAATCCTGGTTTGCTAATTAAAGTATATCACAATTTGCTTAATGCTGTAATCTAAATGTTGAAACTGAGTAAAACCTTCAGTATTTCATAGGTATATTTTTTAAATGCTTTGATTAACAAAGTGATGTTCTTAAAAATTAAATCGCAAATGATTACAATTTTATAATAGAATGACAATACTCTCTTTTTCAAAAAGAAAAAGAAATCTAACAAAACAAATGTAACAACAACAGCTAGTCACCCTAAGATGTATATGTCTTTGGTATATTCTTCATAATATCTGATCACGTAAAAACATATTCTTCAGCATATTGCTTATCTAGCATTGTCTGCAAGTGACATAATTTTCTTTAAATGCCATTTTTTCATGTTAGAAAGCCTGCCTACTTTCTTTAATCACCACAGGAAAGGGGGAGGTCCTGTATAAGAATAAAGAGGGTTATTATGACAGATGAAACATAATTCACAATGAATACTCTTTTCATCTAGTCGTAAATAACAGAGCTTTATTCCAAGCAGAATTTGAGGGCAGAATGTTTCCTCTGATTTTATTAAACTAGGAGCATAACACTGGCTTAAAAACCCAGCACACTAAACATTTTGATAAAAGTTATTGAGGTTTATTGTTGTCACTGGGGGCAGGGCAGATTGTTGGATTTAAAAAAATAATAATTTGATAGAAGGTATGTTAACCTGAAGAAAAAGCAAAAAGACCTGAGGAAGAAATAAGAAGTTCAAAGCAATAAATATTGAAATTTCCTGGATTGGATAATGATAAATGATGGTTTCATACTATAATTTACCTTCCTTTGACGGTAATGTGAAATAAGTTCTTAAGTGTTTCAACAATAAATATATATTTCAAAAGTAGGTAAACAATTTTCACAATGGTACTCAATTTAAAATGTTTTAGAGAAATTATTTTTATATCTTTAAATTGTTAAAAATCAAAGAAAACAGCAATGAAAGAAAGATTAAGTTTAGTTTGGTGGTATTGAAGACTTTGTCACCATTTGTCAGCTAAATATTTATTCGTTGATATAATGTCTTCATTGCATTTCAGGTGTAGAAAATATTAATTAATGTATATAAAATTTCTATATCCAATTTTTAAGTGTTTATTTCCCTCCCAAAATAAGTAATTTGTTAGTAAAAGTCACAAGACTACACCATACAAGACAGGCAACTTATTTTCTGTTTAACAAAGCCCCAGGCTATGTATTAAAACAGCTTTCTAAATTTTTTTTTTGCCTAAATAGACATTCGCAGTTTGATTTCACAGAAGCAAAAAGGAAAATAATTCTAAATTTGCAGTGTTTCTCAATATAACGTTTCATATTTTACGAATTTCTGTGAAATATTGGGAGCCTAGCTGAACTAATTAACATTTTTAGAAAGATTAAAATTAAGATTATTTTCTGTCTCTGCTTCTCTCCAATTTTTCTTTAAAAATACAATGATCTTCTTTAAGGCTTTAATTATAGAAATCAGATCATCTTTAATTAGTATTTTAATCTGCTTTAGTATGTTAGTGAATTTAGGGAGAAATCTAAGATTTTTTTCACCATAAGAAAAATGAAAAGTCTATAAACTTATCTACTTGTTAACGAGCATATTTCATAGAAAAAAATTTTGGTTTATATTAGTTAATTTCTATTATATCTCTTTGCTATAATCAAATTATTCACACACTGAAACAGTAATTTAAAATATGAACATGTGTTATTTTATTCTAATAATATGATTCCCTCAAAAATAGGTTAAATTGTCTAATCATCTTTGAGTTTTGGTTATTATGAAAGGGTATTTTTATGCAAACAAATGAATATTCTGAATCCAATCACATAATACTATTGTGGTCAAGAGGAAAACATACAGAAACAAACTTTAGATCAACATAGTTATAAATTATCCTTTATATCTATTAGATATTATGTAAAATAATTTTGCATTTGTAAAAGTAACTGATTTTGAAATAACTTGATGTATACATTACATAATTAATACTAGAATATCTGAAATGATTGCATGCTTATAATTCCCAGACATATGAAAACTTTGAAATTATAATCTAATTAATAAACTTTTGGGGGTTTGGATTTTTTTTTAGCTTTCCTGTGGTTTTATGCTAACTTCTTCATTCTCTTTGAAACTTCTAGGCAATCTCAAATGGAAAGATTTAAGTAAACAGTGAAGTTAGTCATGCATTAGGGCCCTCGGTTCTTGAGTATTTTGCTGAAATTCAACATAACAATGAGTAACTCAATAAGTAATCACTTAAATCTTGAAAATACATTTATGATGAATAATTTGTAAAAGTAGTGTTTTAATAATGTGAGAATACTTGTAAATATATAATTGAGAACAAAATATAGTCCATTAGTTGTAGCAATGTTTAAGACGACAACTTCTTAAGAAAACAAAAATTATGTTCTCGATTACTTCTTAACAATTCTGAGATGTTTCTACTTGTTAAAGATACTTTTTTTTATTTAAGCGTCTTAGTAGTATTCTTTGAATGACTTTTCAAAGATGTTGAATAGCATTGGAAGAACATCTAAGTGTGTTTGTTTGCTTTAAATGCATAAACTAGCAGCACCTAGTGATGAGAAACTTTTTTTTTTGTAACAAGAGAAAGCACCTCAACCTTTGAAACTAATCTTATTACATTTGTACCTTATCTCTTATTAAAAGTGAAAACCATAAAATCCCATAGGCTATGAAAATAAGTCAAGCCATTGACATTTTTGATTAACTATTTGTAATACTATGCAGAAATCAATCTGTCATTTTTATTTCAACCACACAACCAATTTCTTTGAAAGTGTCATAAAACAGCCGATCCAAGGACAATATGGAACTGCAGAAAATGTTCATTCCACCTGCAGTACTTTATCTGATATGGTTCTTGGAGAATTGTTTTCATTCTAATGATTGTACATGGGCTTTTAAAATAAAAGTAGATCTAAACAAAATTTTACTGTATTTGTTAATCAAATAGATATCATATGGACATATGCCAATATTTGCCAGTATTATTTTTAGATTGCCTCAAATATTTTATAATGAAAGACATCTAATAATGAACCCTCAGAGAATAATGTTTTTCCTGATATAACCAGTCAAGTTCCAAGGGGAATTTAAAACTCTGTATATAAGCAAAGGTTTGTTTTTATTTAAAAGTAAACAATTATCAATTTTTTTCAAAAAGGAGCTTAAAATTGTTTGTGTAATTCTTTCTATCAAATATTACCTTTCCTGCTAACACTCAATTCTTCATTTCATTAATATCAAGCTCTATATCTTTGTTCAAGACTCCACAGAATGTTACTTCTTTTAGGGACAACAGTAAATATGGAAAATATACCCACTATACATTTTATCTACATATATTTACATCATTTGATTTGTTTAAAAATATCACATCTTCCAAACATAAAGCAAAATATTTCTTCCATTGTACTTATGATTTCATCCATTTGGATAATGTCTCCAACAATGAAAAATGGTGGGCCAGTATTCTGGGAGGGAGAGATGAAGCCTTCTCCTGATGCTTGTTGGTCTCAGTAACAATTGGTTGAGCCCTCCTGGCTTGCTTAGTGATCTCAGCAAGAGGTGGGGGTGGAGGGGCCCTCTTGGGTGATTAGTGTTTTAAGTTACCTGATCTGAATGAACTACATCTTTGTGTACTGAAAGAATGGGGGAATGCGACTGTTGTCCCACTTTCAGTGATAATCAAAAGATCTTAGAGTACCACAGATCTTGAGACAGACAAATTTCATTATGATTTTTTTAAAAGGCCAATGAGATTTAATTCCTGGGAAAATTCAAAAATAGAATATTAATAAACATTGATAAAAGGAAATCTTTATTGCAAAGAGACAGCATGGCTTCATCAAGAACAGGTCATTCCCAACTAAACTTACTTCTTTTTTGGCAGAGTTTCTAAATTGATAGATTTAGGCAATGTTATAGACATATTTTACTAGATTTTAGCAGAGTTTGAAAAAGTGACATACTATTCTTGTGGAAGAAGATGAAAAAACATAGACTAAATAACAAAATTATTAAACTTAAAAATTGAAGAGCATGCAAAGATGTACAACAAGATTGGAGATGAGACTTAAATTGATTTCATATGAGGGTAGGTTAAAGGAAATGGGATATTTAGCTAATGAATAAAGGACTTGGAAGTGAGGCACCTATCTGTCCACCCAGTCCTCTTTTTATTTGCTCTGCCACTGTATTGAGACAACATCCTTCAGAATAGACCTCAAAAACCCATTTTCAAATCTCTGGGGTGATTTAGTCTATTTAGCTTTGTAATTCCTGCCTGGTAGTTGAACTATCTGGATTGGCACGTGAGGGTAAGCTGATAGTATGCCATATCCAGGTGGTTGCAGACCAGTCCATGTTTGACATCCCATTCAAAAAAATCTTACCAATTTGCCATTTGCAGTTTATGCAGACTTCATCTCCTTTCCCTTACATCTCCATACCCCAGCTATAATACTTGACACCTCTTGCTTTGAACACAGTAGTCAAACCAATAAAAAACATTGTTTCTGTAAAGAACTTGTCATTCTCCAATTGATAAATGGTCAGATGATATGAATAAGAAGTTTTAAAAGAAAGAAATACAATTTATCATTTGGATTGTGATATGGAAACCATATAAAATTATCTAATAATTAGAGAAATAAAAATTAAAACAACTCTGAGGTTCACCTTCATGCCCATCAGATTGTCAAGGATGACAAAGAAAAGAGAAAACGACAAATTTGGGGGATGGGGACTGAAAGAAAACAAGCACAATGAAGGCAATGTTGGTAAAACTGTGACTTGGTCCAGCCATTTGGAAAGCTATTTAGAGCTATGCCCCAAAAGTCACTAAGTTCTGAATACCTTCAACCCAGTGATATTTCTCCACTAGGCTTATTCTCCAAAGAGATCAAATAATAAGGGAAAGAATCCACATGTACAAAAATAGTTAAAGCAGTTCTTTTGGTCATGAACAAAAACTGGAAACCAAGGAGGTTCCTGTCAATTGCAGATTGGTCAAACAAGTTATCATGTAGAAATGTAATTGAATACTATTAGTATGTAACAAAGATAAAGGGTATAGTTTCAGCAAAAAATGGGATGATTCAAATGAACCGATGCAGAGTGAAGCGATCAGAACAATGAGAATAATTTATTTAATAACAACAGATTTTAAAATTCTAATCAATGCAAACACAAACAACTATTCCAGAGTATCAAGGTTGAACCATGTTACCTAAGACCTGCTGGAGGAGTGATGGATTCAAGAACAAAGGATGATACATATTTTTGGACATGATTAGTGTAGGAACTTGTTTTGCTTGACTATACATATTTGTTATAAGAGTTTTGTTGCTTTTTCCTCCTCCAGTGGTAGGGAAGAAAATGGAGGGAGACAATATAAATGTTTAATTGAAAAAATAATTCTTAAAGGGTATGTCAGTTGACCTTTTATTGTTTTCTTTTTATTTTTTGTTTCTGTTGTAGCTTTTTCTCTTCTTCCTTTAATGCTATCTGCATCAAGCTTCTTGAATATAAGATATCAAGGTTGACTAGTCAAAGTCTTAGAGTAATTTTAGTGGCAGAAGGACTTCTAGAAGACTTTAAGGTCCACTAAAGGGTGGAGTATGATAGGATTAATGTCTTAACTCCTGGTTCCATGAAAGTTAGGCTAGTTTTTCCTTAAAAGTTATTGAAATGGGGCCAAGATGGCAAAGTAAAGGTAGGAAATTGCCTGAATCCCCCCAAATTCCCCTCCAAACAACATTAAAATAATGACTCTAATTATTGAGTGGCAGAACCAACAAAAGGATGGGGTAAAACAACTTTCCACCTCAAGGCAAGTTAGGAGGATGGCAGAAAAGGTCTGTCTCACTGGGGTGAGAGTAGAGCACAGTCCAGAACTGGTTGCCCCCAGCAAGCTAGCAGCAAGGCCTGAAGCCTAAGTGCAAGCCAGCAGCAAAGACCCAGGTCCCTGTACCAAGCAGCCAGTAGCAGACCATGCCTGGTACAAACTAGCTGAAGGCCTTTGGGATGACTGAATCAACAGCTGTGGCTTCCACAGCTCTCAGCCTGCAAAAGATAAATGGGCCGAACAACTAATCAGAGGGAAAGTGCAGGAGATCTTTTTCTGGCATCGAGTGCAGGATACTGTTGCATTGCCCATAGGTAGTTCTAGGTTGTAGCCCCAGGGCAAAGAGGAGGACTAGCAGGAACAGGGACTCTGGTCATGTTTCCAGGGCAGAAAAGAGTACTTTTAGTTGCTCACAGACCAGAGAACAGTCCAAGAGAACACTGATGACACTTTTCCTTAGATCATACCACCGTGGAAGAACTAAAACTTATAGACCCCCAGAACTAGCTCTGAACATAGCAGCACAAATAAACCTAAAGCTTGGGACAGTGACCCCTCCATCTGGGAAGCAGAGCCTAACTTTAACATAAAGTTAGAAGTTGAGAAAAAGGCTAGGCAAATGAACAAACAGAAAAAAAAGAACCTGACCACAGAAAGTTATTGTGGTGACAGGGAAGATCAAAACAAAAACTCAGAAGACAATGAGATCAAAGTAGCTACATGAAAAGTCTAAAAGAAAAATGTGAATTGATCTCAGGCTCTGGAAGAGCTCAAAAAGGATTTTAATTATTGAATAAAATAAGAGCAACAGAGGAAAAGTGGGCAAAATTTGAAAATGATGCAAGAAAAAGTCAACAACCTGGTAAAAGAGGCACAAAAAAATTTAAGAAAACAACACCTTATCAAATAGAACAGGCCAAATGTCAAAAGAAGCACAAAAATACAATGAAGAGAAGAATTCCTTAAAAATCAAAATTGGCCAAATGGAAAAAGAGATACAAAAATTCAACCGAAGAAAAGAACTCCTTAAAAAGTAGACTTGGCCAAATGGAAAGGAGGTACAAAAACTCACAGAAGAAACTAATTCCTTAAAAATTAGAATTGGGCAAGGAAAAACTAATGACTCCATGAGACATGAAGAAACAATAAAACAAAATTGAAAGAATGATAAAATATAAGAAAATGAAATATCTCATCAAAAAAGCAATAGACCTGGACAATAGCTTACAACCAAGAATTCCTATCCAGCAAAACTGATTATAATCCTTCAAGGGAAAAAAGGATACTTAATGAAATTGAGGATTTTCAAGCATTCCTGATTAAAAGACCAGAGATGAATAGAAAATTTAACTTTCAAACACAAGATTCAAGAGAGGAAAGAGAAATTATAAAATCTTTAATAAGATTAAACTGTTTATATCCTACATGGAAAAATTACACTTGTAATTCCTAGGAAATTTTTCTTTATTAGAGAAGTTTAAAAGAGTGTACATAGACAGAGGGCATGGGTGTGAATTGACTATGATGGGATGATATATAAAAAACAAAATGAAGGGATTTTTAAAAAGGGCTGCACTAGAAGAAGTGAAGGGAGAGGCAAATAGAGTAAATTATCTCACATAAAAGCAGCATGAAAGAACTATTATAGTAGAAAAAAGTGGGAGATGGGGTGATAGGCAATACTTGAACTTCACTTCCATTAGAATTGGCTAAAACAGGGAATAACATAATACTCCAGTGGGTGTAGCAATCTATTTTACCTTATAGTGAAGTAGGAGGAGAGGGGGTGGGGGAGAAAGAAAGGGAAACTGATAGAAAGGAGGGCAGATAGGGGTAAGCAGTGGTCAGAAGCAAAACAATTTTGAGGAGGCAAAGGGTAAAAGGAGAAAGAAAGAGAAAAATAAACAAGGGAAAATCAGGATAGAAGGAAACGAAGAGCAGCCATAACTGTGAATGTGAATGGAATAAAAATCGCAAGGTATGAGAGATTCTCTAAGGAGAAAACAACAAGAAATTTATTTAGGCCCCACCGCAGCTTATCCATGAACCAGCCTCCCCATTCCAACATCTTGACAAAAAGACTCTAGGTCCAGAAAGCCCATCTCACAAAAGCAACCAGGAGGCCACAGAAAAACAAGATAGTATTTAGCCGAATCATTTTCATTGGCCTCACGTTCCTGCTCGCACTTGGGTAAGTCC
>CM053622.1:504209220-504237262 GCA_028646595.1 Phalanger gymnotis | reverse complement strand
TCTCAAGCCCCACCTCAATGACCAGAGACCATTGGTTCCCGAGCTGGCCCCTCCTAAGTCACCAATCCACACCCACACAGGTTTCACACCTGACAGGGCCCTGGGCCTGGGGCTTAGCACTTAACAGCTGAAAGTACTTCCACTCAAAAGAAACAAAAGCCATGCTAATGAGACAATTTTGCTTAACAACACACTTGCTCAATTTCTTTTTCTGAGATGGGGTTATTTAGGTAATTTACTTTCTCTTCTGTTAACCTGGGCAATTTGTATTTTTGAAAATATTTGTCCATTTCCCTGAGGTTATCAAATTTATGGACATACAATTAGGCAAAATAAGTCTTAATTATTGTTTTAATTTCCTCTTCATTGGAGGTGAATTCATCCTTTTCATTCTTGATACTGGTAATTTGGTTTTCTTCTTTCTTTTTTTTAATCAAATTGACTAAGGGTTTATCAATTTTATTGTTTTTTTTTCATAAAACCAGCTCTTAGTTTTATTTATTAGTTCAATAGTTTTCTTGATTTCAATTTAATTAGCCTCTCCTTCGATTTTCAGTATTTCTAATTTGGTATCTATTTGGGGATTTTCAATTTGTTCTTTTTCTAGTTTTGTCAGTTGCGTGGCCATTTCATTGATCTCCTTTTTATCTATTTTATTCATGTAAGCATTTAGAGATATAAAACTTCCCCTAAGAACTGCTTTTGATGCATTCCATAAGTTTTGATATGTTGTCTCATTATTGTCATTCTCTTGAGTGAAGTTACTAATTGTTTCTTTGATTTGTTCTTTGGCCCACTCATTCTTTAGGATTAGATTATTTAGTTTCCAATTACTTTTTAGTTTATCTTTCTATGGTCCTTTATTACAAATAACATTTATTGCATCATGATCTGAGAAGGATACATTGACTATTTCATCCTTTCTACACTGGATTGTGAGATTTTTATGCCCTGGTATGTGGTCAATTTTTGAGTATGTGCCATGTACCACTGAGAAGAAAGTATATTCCTTTTTATCCCCATTCAGTTTTCTTCAGAGTTCTATCATATCTGCCTTTTCTAAAATTCTATTCACCTCCTTAACTTCTTTCTTGTTTAGTTTGAGGTTAGATTTATCAAGTTCAGAGAGGGGTAGGTTGAGGTCCCCCACTAGTATTAGTTTTGTTGTCTATTTCTTCCTGTAACTCCCTTAATTTCTCCTCTAAGAATCTGCATGTTATGCCACTTGCTCCACATATGTTAAATAATGATATTGCTTCATTATCTATATTGCCTTTTAGCAGGATATAGTGTCCTTCCTTATCTCTTTTAATTAGATCTGTCTTTGCTTTTGCTTTGTCTGAGATTAGGATTGCTACTCCTGCTTCTGCTGCAGTCTTTTACTTTTACCTTTATCCCCCTGTTTCAAATGTGTTTCCTAAAAACAACATACTGTAGGATTATGGTTTTTAATCCATTCTGCTATCTGCCTCTGTTTTATGGGAGAGTTCATCCCATTCACATTCACAGTTACAATTATAAGCTGTGTCTTTTTCTCCATCCTGTTTCCCATCCCCCCCCCTTTTATGCTTTTATTTCTCCCTCCCCTTCCATTCCTCAAAAGAGTTTTGCTTTTGACCACTGCCTTCCTCAATTTACCCTCCCTCTTGATTTCCCTCCCTTATCTTACCCTTTGGTAAGATACCCCTCCTTTTCTTTCTCCTTTCCCTGCCTACTGCCTGTAGGACAAGTTTGATTTCTCTACTTTTCAGAGTATGTTATTCTCTTCATGAACCAAATCCAATGAGAGTAAAGCTTATATACTACTCTTCTCCCTCCCGTCTTCCCCTCTACTGTAATGTGTTTTTGTGCCTCTTCATTTGATGTAACTTACCATTTTCTACTATCTCCTTACCTCTTCTCCCAGAATCTTCCTTTTACATCTCTTAATTACGTTTTTATCCTTACATCAGTTATTTTATACTGACACCAACAGTCTATGTGTATCCCTTTCAATTGTCATAATAACTGTACTATTCTCAAGATTGACATATATATCTAACATATATAAAACAACATAATCCTATATAAGGATGCAAACAATTTGCCTGTATTGATTAACAAAGTTTGTGGGGGTTTTCCCCCTATTTACCTTTTTATGTGTCTCTTGAGTTTTGTATTTGAAGATCAAATTTTCCATTGAGTTCTGGCCTTTTCATCATGAAGGTCTGGAATTCCCTTATTTCATTGAATGTCCATCTCCTTGCCTGAAAAATTATGCTCAATTTTCCTGGGTAGCTGATCCTTGGTTGTAGTGTAATCTCCTTTGCACTTCAGAATATCATATTCCAATTTCTCCTGTCATTTAATGTAGAAGCTGAAACATCCTGCATTATCCTGACTGTAGTTCCATGATATTTGAATTGTTTCTTTTTGGCTACTTGAAGTATTTTCTCTTTGACTTTGTAATTCTGAAATTTGGCTATATATTTCTTGGAGTTTTCAATTTGGGATCTCTTTCAGGGGGTGATCAGTGGATTCTTTAAATGATTATTTTCCCCTCTGGTTCTAGGACCTCTGGGCAGTTATCTTTGATAATTTCTTTGAAGATACTGTCCAGGTTCTTTTCTTCATCATGGCTTTCTGGTAGACCAAAAATTCTTAAATTGTCTCTCCTGGATCTATTTTTCTGGTCAGTTGTTTTTCCAATCAGATATTTCATATTTTCTTCCATTTTTTTTCATTCTTTACATTTTGTTTGACTACTTCTTGATGCCTCATAGAGTCGTTACCTTCTGCTCACTCAATTCTAATTTTTAATGAGTTGCTGTCTTCATTTTGCTTTTGAGTCACCTTTTCCAGTTGGATGATTTTACCTTTCAGGGTGTCATTTTCTCTATTTAGATTCCGAATCTCCTTAGCCATTTCACCAATTTTACTTCTTAAAGATTTGATTTCATCTGTAGTTTTTTTCTATTTTTTTCTTTTATCTCCCTAATTTGGTTTTTAAAATCCTCCTTTAGCTCTTCCATTAAGGTTTTTTGGGCTTGAGAACAGTTCAAATTCCCTTTTCAGGTATCAGATGTGGGTATAGTGTCAATGCTGTCCTCTTCTGAATTGGTATTTTGATCTTCCCTGTCTCCATAAAAAGAATCAATGATCTTCAGTTTTTTCATGTTCTTTTTCATGTTGGTTAGCTTTTCCCTGGCTTTACAGTGAGTTTCTGCTTTGGGGGCTCAGAGATCTCTGTCCCAGGTTTCTTGTTCTGGGAATTGTGAAGCTAGTTACTGGCTTTGTGTATTATGGTTTCCTGAGGTGTGGGGGAGGGGTCATCTGGCTGCCAGAAGTCTCCTCTTCCCCTGGGGCTGCTCTCCAGCACCAGTAGTCTCAGCTGTTGTCTGTGCTGGTGTCTTCCACTTCCCTTGGCTGTGCAAAAGCACGTCTGGGTTCCTGGTGTTGACCCTTGCTGGTTCCACCCTTCCGGGACTCAGGAGTTCCCACTGTTTGGCTACTGAAGCCCCACTTCTGTCTCTTCCATTCCAGTGTTTTTCCCCAAGGAATTTTCTGGGTCAGTGAGGGAGGGAGGAAGGGAGGGAGGGATGTGAGCTGTTTACCTAGCCATTTTGTCTCCCAGAAGTTGTAGAAGGTAGGTTTCAAACCTTTGGGTGGCAAGCCTCAGGAGTGCATGTCTTGTGGCTACAAGTGCTGCGTTGCTGCCTTCCATTGCTTCAACAGACTCATCCTGCGTTGGGAGGCCTGGTGATCTCCGCTCAATTTTGGGCACCCCACTTTCTCCCAGCCTGGATCACTGGCTCGTTTCCACAGCTACTTCCACTTTGGTGCTGTCTGGTGCAGCTCCACATGCGGGGTGCTCTCCCAGCCTACAGATCCATCCCGTCGACCTTTCGGACTCTCATGGCTTGAAAATTTGCCCCACTCAGTCTCCCAGTGGCTTCGAACTCTCTCAGATCTGCTCAGATTCACTTTTTTAGAGGTATCTGACAGAACTTGTGAGACAGCTCTGGTAAGACACTGTTTTCATGCTGCCATCTTGGCTCCCCACTAACATTCACTTTTTAAAAAAATGGAATTCTAAATTCCCTCCCTTGTATACCCCTTCATTGAGAAGACAAGCAATTTGATAAAGATTATGCATGTACAATAAGGCCAAACATATTTCTATATTATTCCTGTTATGAAAGAAAACAAAGAGCAAAAAAACCCCAAGAAAAATAAAGTTTTAAAAAGTATGCTTCCTTCTCCATTCAGATTCCAACAATTCTTTCTCTGATGATAGGTAGCATTTGTCAACATAAGTCCTTCAGAATTCTCTTGAACAATTGTACTGCTGAGAATAGCTCAGTCATTCACAGATGATCATCACATTACTGTTACTGTGCAAGATGTTCTGGTTCTTCTCACTTTAATTTGCATCAATTCATGTAAGTCTTTTCGGGATTTTCTGAGAGCATCTTGCTTGTCATTTCTTATAGCACAATAATATTCCATCACAATCACATACCACAACTTGTTCAGCCATTTCCCAATTGGTGGGCATCTGTTCAATGTCCAATTCTTTGCCACAAATAAAAGAGCTACTATAAACATTTTTGTGCAGATAGGTCTGTTTCCCTTTTTTTTAACCTCTTTGGGATACAAACCAAGTAATGGTATTGCTGGGTCAAAGGGCATGCATGTTTTATAGCCCTTTGGGCATAGTTCCAAATTGCTTTACAGAATGGTTGAATCAGTTCACAACTCCACCAACAATGCATTAATGTCTCAATTTTCACAGATCCCTTCTATGTTTGTCATTTTTCTTTTCTGTAATATTAGCCAATCTGATAGGTGTGGGGTAGTACCTCAGAGTTGTTTTAATTTGCATTTCTGTAATCAATAGTGATTTAGAGGACTTTTCATATGACTAGAGTTAGCTTGAATTATTTAGTCTGAAAACTACCTGTTCATATCCTTTGATCATTTATCAATTGGGGAATGACTTATTTTTTGTAAATATTACTCAGTTCTCTATATTTGAAAATAAGGCCTTTATCAGAGAAACTTGCTGCAATTTTTTTCAGTTATGAATACTAGCTTTATTTCCTTCCATCTAACTTTTCCCTGTTTATCCTACTGTCTCCCTCTCTCTTTTCATCCTGTCCATCCTCAAGTGTTTTGCTTCTGACTACTACCTCCCCCAGTCCATTCTCCTTTCTATCAGCCCCCCTTTCTTATCTCCTTCCCTTCCTACTTTCATCTAGGGTAAGATTTATATACCCAACTGAGTGTGTATGTTATTCCCTCTTTGAGCCAATTCCAATTAGACTAAGGTTCAAGTGCTACCGACAACCACTCCATCTTCTCCTCCATTGTAAAAGCTCTTACTTTCATGCCTGTTTTATATGAGATAACTTATCCCATTCTACCTCTCCCTTCCCCCTTTCCCCAGTGTGTTTCTCTTTCTCATGCCTTAATTTTATTTTCTGGATATTTGTCCATCATATTCAACTTGAAACCATGCCCTCTGTCTATAAGTATCATCTTCCCATGTAGTAATGTAAACAGTTTAATCTTATTGAATCCTTCATTATTTGTCTTTCATGTTTACCTTTTTATGCTTTGCTTAAGTCTTGTGTTTGAAAGTCAGATTTTCTATTCAATTCTGGTGTTTTCTGATCCTTTAATGGAGAAGCTGCTAAATCTTGTGTTATCCTGACTGCAGCTCCATGATACTTCAATTGTTTCTTTCTGGCTGCTTGCAATATTTTCTCCTCGATTTTGGAGTTCTGGAATTTGGCTATATAGTATTCCTGTGAGTTTTCATTTTAGGATCTCTTTCAGAGGTTGATCAGTGGGTTTTTAAAATTTCTATTTTATCCTCTGGTTCTAGAATATCAGGGCAGTTTTTCTGAATAATTTCTTGAAAGATCATGTCTAAGTTCTTTTTTTGATCATGGCTTTCAGGTAGTCCAATAATTCTTAAATTATCTCTCCTGGATCTATTTTCCAGGTCAGTTGTTTTTCAGTGAGATATTTCACATTTTCTCCTGTTTTTTGTTCTTTTGATTTTATTTTATTGTTTCTTTATATCCCATGGAATCACTAGCTTCTGTTTGCCAAATTCTAATTTTTAAAGAAATATTTTCTTCATTGAACTTTTGTACCTCCTTTTCTATTTGGCCAATTCTGCTTTTCAAGGAGTTCTTCTCTTCATTTGTGCCTTCTCTTCATTTTATGCCTCTTTTACCATTTGGCCTATTCTGTTTTTAAAGATGTTATTTTCTTCAGTATTTTCTGTGCTTCCTTTACCAACTGTTGACAATTTTTCATGATTTTCTTGCATCACCGTAATTTCTTTTCCAATTTTTTCCCCTACCTCTCTTACTGGGTTTTTAAAATCCTTTTTGAGCTTCCCAAGGAAATCTTTTTTTTTTTTTTTTTTTGCGGGGGGGGGGGGGGGGGGGGGGGGGCGGGGAGCGGTGCCTGAAACCAGTTCACATTTTTCTTTGAGTCTTTGGAGTTTTGACTTTGTTTCTTTCTTCTGAGTTTGTGTTTTGACTTCCCCTGTCATCATAACAACTTTCTATGGTCAGGATCTTTTTTGTTGCTGTTTGCTCATTTTTTCTCAGCCTATTTCTTGACCTTTAATTTTATCTTAAAGTTGGACTTTGCTCCTTGGGTGGAGTAGTTACTGTTCCAAGCTTTAGTTGTTGTTTTTCCGTGTGTGTGTGTGTGTGTGTGTGTGTGTAGCTGTTTTCAGAGCTAGTTCTGGTGGTCTATATGCTTTTAATTCTTCCAAAGTGGTATGATCTACAGAGAATTTACTCTCTGTTTACTACTCCCCTGGCCTATGTTCTTGTCTCTAAGACTGACCACAAGAACCTGTTTCCGCCCTGGAACTATAGCCATGGTCCTAGCTCCCCTGCAGCCACAAGTTCTGGTGTGCTAGTGATCCTCCTCACCCTGGGACTGCAACCCAGGACTGACACCTAGATCAGAGTATGGATAATGCAACATAGTCCTGAACCCAGTAATAACAAAATAACCCCTATAATCTCTTTCTGACCAGTTGTCTGCCCCCTTTACAGTCTGTGGGCTGAGAACTCTGAAAGCAGCTGCTGCCACTGCTGTTTCATTCATTCCCGAGGCCTGTTGATGGTTTCCTGTAATGCAGTCTGTGCTGTACTGCACTCCACTTTTGCCCAATGGAGATAGACCTTTCCTGCTGATCTTCTAAGTTGGCTTGGGCTGGAAAATTGTTTTATCCCATCTTTTTGTGGGTTCTTCTGCTCCAGAATTTGTATTGAGGCATTATTTAAAGTTATTTGGATGGGGATTTGGAAGAGTTCAGGAGAGTCCCTGCCTTTTCTCTGTTATCTTGGTTCTGTACCCTACCAGCCATTATCTTTAAAAATATGAATTTGGAGATTACCTTTTGTTCTTATACGACCTTTATTTTTCCCTGTAATCCTTTCTCTACCTTCTTCTGGAGAACCATCCATCAATATGAATAAAGGAAAGGGGGAGAAAGTGCATAGAACTAAAACAGCATATCAAAAAATTACAATATCCTATGCAATGTTTCCCACCATATTCTTTATTGATCCTATTCAAAAGATTCCAAAAATCATTTAACTCTAAATTTTCATCATATATTCAGTGTTATGTTTTACTTTTTAGTTTATGTTTCTGTTGTAGTCATCCAACTCTGAGAAAATATTAAATATTAAATTGTTTTTAATTGTGCTATGATTTATGGGTTTTAAAAATTAATTTAATTTTTCCTTTATGAATTTAGATGCCATGCCATTTGGTGCATATAAGTTTAGTATTGTACTGATTGATTGTCTATAGTTGTTCAAGCATAATATAATTTATTTGATTATCTCTTTTGACATTATGAATTTTTATTTTTGCTTTGTCTGATAATATAGCTGCAACTCTTGCTTTTTTGAGTATACTTGATTAAAGTAAACTTTGTTCCAGTCTCTCATTTTGATCTATGTATGTTTTTGCTAAAAGAATATGTTTCTTTTAAGAGACAGAATCTGGGGTTTTATTTTCTCATTAATTCTGACACTTTCTTGATTTAATCAATGTTTAATACACTCATATTTAACATCAAGAGTGAGGTTTGTGTTATCATTTGTATCTCAAATTTTACATTAAAAAGAAAGAAATCTCTTTCCTCTTTTAAGTCAGAATTTTTACATTTCATTTTTCATAATTACTTTGATATAACCCTATTTCCACAGACTCTCTTTCTCCTCCAATGCCAACCTAATACTTGTCAACCATTTTCCTAGTTTGGAGTTTGTCTTAGGACCAATGTTTCCCTGACACAGCTTCTTTACTCCCACCTACAACATGAGAAGTCTGCTTAAAAGAAGACAAAAGTGGACCCCAGACCTATTTGCCTATGTGATTTCCCTGGTTCCCAGACAGAGCCTCCTTCCCTATCTCCACCTCTATTCCCCAGTCAATACTGGATAGGCTCAGGACAAGACCAGCCCTGAGAGCTGATGGGCTCCCAGTTTCCTGGTCATAGAAGAACATAAAAAGTCACAGCCATCTAAAGTACAAGCCCCTTGAACTTGGGGGAACCTGTTGACCAGACATGTTTCCTTATGGAGATGCCGTATCCAAAGCTAAGTATCACTGTATCTCTATTGTATATCCTTGCTATGTTAGGATAAGTTGAACTTTGAATTAAATCTTCAGTGACTTGTGAATGACTCATTTCATCTGAACACTGAACCTGAACTAAGAGAACAATGGTATTAGAGCCTCACCTAACAAAGGCTTTGGTTATGTTATTGATTTCTTAGTTAGCTATCTTTCCTCTCTAATACCTTTCTTTTTCCCTCTAAGTGCTTAGTTCATGATCCTCCTTCTTCCCTTTGTTGCTACTTTTATTATTATGATATTTCATGACATCCATTTTTTAACTAGTCATGCTCTCTAGCTAAGTAGTAGACTCATCAATGTGAGTTTGTGAGTGGTTATAGACCCGCAATCAAGTTGTAGGTTATTCCAGGTTGTGAAAAATAATAGTAACAATAAAGAACAAGATAAAGAGCAATAAACATTGGGAAGTACACAAATGGACAAGATAGTGTATAGTATCTTCAAGATCTTATAAATTGTTGCTTAAAAGTTAGTGTTTCCTATTTATAAAGTAGGAATATTATTTTCTAAGCTATTTAGGAAGTAGAGAAATTGATGATAAATGACTTGCTGTTGAGATAAATATACATTCTTGGATCTGTAACATTCCATGGGTTTGAACCTGACTTCATTTCATGCAAAATATAGACTTTTTAAAAGTGAATTTTATTAGAATCTTTTATTTTTATATTGTCTAAATTAGTACCCGCTTTCATCTTCTCCCTTCCAGAGAGCCCATACTAGATAAAAAGAATCAAAAATAGAAAAAAAATCATAAAAATTGATCAATACATCGAAAAAGTCTGAATATATATGCTATATGCAACACCCATGCCCGTCCTACTTCTGCAGAGGAGGGTAAGGGTGGTGTTTTATTATATATCTTCTTTGGAGTCCTGATTCTTTGTAATTATGCAGCATTCACTTTCAATTTTTTTCAAGGGTTTTTTCCATTTATATTATATATTATTATGCCTTATTCATTACATTTTATATGTTATATATTATGCACTCATTGCGTATATTCTTTTCTCAACTGCTTATATTACTCTGCATCTTTTCATTTAAGTCTTTCCATGCTTCCCTGTATTCATCATATTTGTAGTTTCTAGCTACTCACCAGTTGATGAGTATCTTTATTGCTTCTGATTTTTTGCTACTACAAAAGATGCTGCTATAAATATTTTGGTGTATATAAAGACTTTCTACTTCTCAATGACCTCCTTGAGGTATCTACTAGTAGAATATCTGAATCAAAAAGTAAGGTCATTTTAGTCACTTTATTTGCATAATTCTAAATTGATTTTCAAAATGAGGATGATGATGTACACCTCCACCAAAAATGTACTAGTGTGCATATCTTTCTTTAAGTCCATCAACACTGACAATTTCTATCTCTTGTCATCTTTGTAAATTTGTTGCATGTGAGGTGAATCCTCAGGGTTGTTTTGATTTGTGTTTCTCTCATTAGTAGTGATTTCAAACATTGTGTCAAAAGTTATTACTACTTTGAGATTCTTGTTGCCAACAATAAGACCATTGTATTACTGAGAACAGCTGTTATTCACAGTTGATCATCATACAATATTACTGTCACCATGTAAACTGTTCTCTTGGTTCTGCTCATTTCATTTTGCATCAGTTCATGTAAGTCTTTCCAGGTTTTTCTGAAAGCATTCTGGCCATCATTTCTTATAACACAATAGCATTCCATCACAATCACATACCACAACTTGTTTAGCCATTCTCCAATTGATGGACATCTCTGCAATTTCCAATTCTTTGCTACCACAAAGAGAACTATTATGGATAGTTTTGTGCATATAGGTCCTTTTCCCTTTTGCTTTTCTATCTCTTTGGGATATCGACCTAGTAGTGGTATTACTGGGTCAAAGGATTTTAATTGCCCTTTGGGCATAGTTCGAAATTGCTCTCCAGAATGTTTGGATTAGTTCAGAACTCTACCAACAGTGCCTTAGCGTACCAGTTTTCCCAAATCACTTTCAACATTTGACATTTACCTTTTCTGTCATGTTATCCAATCTGATGGGTATGAGGTGGTACATCAGAGTTATTTTAATTTGCAGTTCTCTAGTCAATAGTGATTTAGAATGTTTTTCATATGACTATAGATAGCTTAGATTTCTTCACATGAAAACTACTTCTTCCTATACTTTTCCCATTTACCAAGTGGGGAATAACTAAAAAGGAGGCCTGTATCAGAGAAGCTTGCTGTAAAAACTTTTTTTTCCCCACAGTTACTATTGCTGTGTATCTGCCTCCATCCTATTTTTCCAATTTATCCTTCTCTCTCTCTCTCTCTTTTTCACCTTATCTTTCCTCTAAAGTGTTTTGCTTCTGACCACTACCTTCCCCAGTCTTCCCTTTTTTCTATTTGTACCCCGTTCTTTTATCCCTTCTAGAGAGTGGGGCTGAAGATCCAGGAATACATCAAAAACTGGAGACAAAAAGAAAAGGAAAAAAGTGCTCTAAAACACCACCCAAAAGCTACAGCATAGCACTGTGGTAACTGAGCACCAGCCGGGAGAGTTAATGCAGAAGGAGTAGAAATGGAACAGTCACCTAAAAAGAAAATCACACAAACAACATGGTGTTACTGAATAGTTTAAAAGAGAAATGGGAATTATGAGAGCAGAATTTATGTTCTGTAGAGCAAAAATAATGAACAGAATAGAAAAACTTGGATCTGCCATGACAAGTCTCTCCACAAAAACAAAGGAGGGAAGAATAGACAGGAAATGGAAATGTACAGAAGTAAAGGACAACTCAGAAAAGAGGTGGAAAAAATTATAACATTTTTAAAATGCCATTATGCAAGCATAACATAACAATCTTGAAGAAGAGATGAATAGAGACAATCTAAAGGTCATAGATCTCCCAGAAGAACACAAAAGAAAAAAGAATTTTAACACCATAATGAAAGAAATAATAGAACCGCCACGGCTGAGAATTTCTGAACATAGAAAATTAAATTCCTATTGAAAGAATTAATAAGTCACTTCCAGAAAAAAAAAATCCCAAGGCTGCAAAATTCAAGGCACATAGTGGTTAAATTTAACAATTCAATTCAGAAACAGGTTCTGCAAGAGATCAGGAGAAAGTCCTTCACATACAAAGGAAAGGATATTTGAGGTTATTCTGCAACCACTAGAAAAATGAGGTAATGGAATAATCCCACTTGATCATAATGTATAATCTGTGTGGCATATGGTAGTCTGTTAGCTAGTATTTTATTTAGGATTTTTAAATCTATATTCATTTAATGAAACTGTTCTATGATTTTCTTTCTGTTTTTACTCTTCCCAATTGTAGGAATGTCCATCAATTGGGGAATGGCTAAACAAATTGCGATATATGATTGTGATGGAATACTGCTGTGCTATAAGAAATGATGAGCTCAATGATCTTAGAAAAACATGGAAAGACTTGCATGAAATAATGAAGAGAAAAATGAGCAGAACCAAGAGAACATTGTATACAGTAACAGTAATATTGTTTTAAGAATGACTTTGAGAGAATAAGTCAAAATGACTTATTATAAATATCCAAATTAAGTACAAAGGGCATATAAAAAAGATGCTTTTTACATCCAGAGAAAGAACTGATAAAAGAAGTATGTAAAGAATAATTTTACATAAATATATACATATACATACAGATATACATATATGTATACAAAATTTATTTATGTTTAATGGTAGCCATCTCTAGGGGAGGGGGGAGGAAAGAAAAAAGAAAAAAATAAATTTATACAATAACATTATTATATATTTAAAAGGAATTGCAAGTTGTATATGTTATTAGATTTCCAGTTTCATGTGCAATAAATCTTTTTTATTATACTATGTTATGGAGTTGTTTATTTTATTCTATAAACTAAAAATAAAATAAAAATTTCATACAGGATGGCACAATGTAGCCAAGTTCTTATATAATTCTACATGTACAGGCAAAAGTAACAGTTACTCCCAAATAGTTTTGCAAATTACTAAAATATATCTTCATCTACTTCAGGATAGTCAAGTGTTTCCAGTTTCAAGAAAATACTATTTTATATTGTCAAGGATGTTGAACATTTTTGGCACAAGAAGTTGTACAGATGTTATTTACTAAGGAAGACTATTGATCACTTATGTGAATAATGAATATGAGATGGAAAGAAACCAAAAAGTTCCCATTTATCACACTATATACAAACTGTTCTACTACCATAAATGGAAACCCAGTGGGATAATAAATCATTATGAATGATTCAGATTATAGAATCTGCAGCAAGGGTGCTGGTGACTGAACATTGATGATGGACTGCATTATGTTTGCACCGAATGAACTACATACAGTGTAACATTTAAATCTTCGATGTTCTTTAAAAAATGGTTCTTCATGCTAGTGGAGCTTCAAATGAGTAGTGCGCTATTGTGAAGCTTTTGTTTACCTCCCCAAAAGAATTTCTACATACATTCTACACTTTAGGTATCCTAGTTAGTTTTATTTTAATAGTATTTATTTTTCCCAATTATATGTAAAGAAAATTTTAGTATTCATCTTTACAAGATTCTGAGTTCCAAATTTTTCCTCTTTCTTCCCTCCCTCCCCTCTTCCCAAAACAGTAAGCAATTGATATAGGTTATATATGTACAATAGTGTAAAACGTATTTCCATATTAGTTACAGTTGTGGAAGAAACAGACCAGAAGAAAAAACAAAAACATGAAAAAAGAAAATTATGTTTCAATCTGCATTCAGAGTCCATCAGTTCTTTATCTGGATGTAGAAAGCATTTTCTATCATGAGTCCTTTATAATTGTCTTCAATTATTGTGTTGCTGAGAAGAGCTAAGTCACTCATATTTGATCATCACACAATGTTGCTCTTACTCTGTATAATATTTTCCTGGTTCTGCTCATTTTATTTTGCATTAGTTCATATAAATCTCTCCAGGTTTTTCTGCTCATCATTTCTTATTGCACAATAGTATTCCATTACATTCATATACCACAACTTGTTCAGCCATTCCCCAATTGATGGGCATCATCTTAATTTCCAATATTTTTCTACCATAATAAGGGCTGATATATATACATATATATGTATATATGTGTGTATGTGTGTAATGAACATATATATATATATATACATATATATGTAAATACACACACATATGCACATGTAGTTCCTTTTCCATTTCTTATGATCTCTTGTGGTTATAGACCAGCAGTAGGATTACTGGATCAAAGGATATGTACAGTTTGGTTGCCCTTTAAGCATAGTTCCAAATTGCTCTCCAGAATGGTTGGATTAGGTCACAACTCCAACAACAGTGCATTAGTGTCCCAATTCTCCTATATCCTCTCCAACATTTATCATTTTTCTTTTTTTCAATCTTACAGGTGTGAGTTGGTATCTCAGAGTTGTTTTAATTTGTATTCTTCTAATCAAAACTGAGTTAGAGCACTTCTTCAAATGCCTATAAATACCTTGATTTCTTCATCTGCCTCTTCATATCCTTTGACCATATCAGTTGGAGAAAGGCTTGTATTCTTATAAATTTGACTCAGTTCTCTATATATATGAGAGATGAGGGCTTTATTGAGAAAAAATTGTTTCCTAGCTTTCTGCTTTCCTTTTAACCTTGGTTGCATTGGTTTTGTTTGTGCAGAAGCCTTTTAATTTAACATAATCAAATTACCTATTTTATATTTCGTAATGCTTTCTTTTCCCTTGTTTGGTCATAAATTCTTCCCTTATCCATAGATTTGAGAGGTAAACTATTTCTTGCTCTCTTAATTTGCTTATGACATCACCCTTTATATCTAAATCATGCACCCATTTAGACCTTATCATGATATACAGCGTGAGATGTTGGCCTATATCTAGTTTGTGCTTTTTTGTTTTCCAGTCTTCCCAGTAGTTTTTGTCTAATACTGAGTTTTTAACCCAGAGACTGGGGTCTTTGGATTTGTTAAACACTAGGTTACTATGGTCATTTACTACCATGTCTTGTGTACCTATTCTATCCCACTGATCCACCACTCTATTTCTTAGTCAGTACCATATACTTTTGATTATTACTGCTTTGTAACATAGTTTCAGATCTGGTATTGCTAGGCTACCTTCCTTTGTATTCTTTTTTCATTAATTCCCTTGATATTCTTGACCTTTTATTCTTTCAGATGAATTCTGTTATTTTTTCTAGCTCAATCAATTAATTTTTGCAGTTTGATTGGTATAGCCCTGAATAAGTAAATTAGTTCATGCAGAATTATCATTTTTATTATATTGGCTTGGCCTATACATAAGCAATTGATATTTTTCCAATTATTTAGATCTGACTTTATTTGTGTGAAAATGTTGTATGATTGTGTGTTCATATAGTTCCTGGATTTGTCTTGATAGATAGATTCCCAAGTATTTTATATTGTTTACAAGTATTTTAAATGGAATTTCTCTTTCTATCTCTTGCTGTTGGGTTTTACTGGTAATATAAAGAAATGCTGATGATTTGTGTGAGTTTATCTTATATCCTGCAACTTTACAAAAGTTGTTAATTATTTGAAGTAGTTTTTTAGTTGACTCCCTAGGATTTTCTAAGCAGGCCATCTGCCTGCTTATCATCTGCCAAGGATGATGGTTTTGTTTCCTTATTGCCTACTCTAATTCCTTCCATTTCATTTTCTTCTCTTATTGCTATAGCTAACATTTCTAGCACACTATTGAATAATAGAGGTGCCAATGGGCATCCTTGCTTCACCTCTGATTTTATTTGGAAGGTTTCTAGCTTATCCCCATTCACAGATAATGCTTGCTGATGCTTTTAGATAGATATTGCTTATCATTTTAAGGAATATTCCATTTATTCCTATGCTGTCTAGTGTTTTTTAATAGGAATATATGCTTTATTTTGTTAAAAAGCTTTTTTCAGCATCTATTGAGATAATCATATGATTTTTCTTGATTTTGTTATTGATATGGTCAATTACATTGAAAGTTTTCCTAATAATGAACCAAACCTGCATTCCTGGTGGTCATAGTGTGTGATCCTTGTGATCCTTGTGATATTTGCTGCAATTGCCTTGTTATTATTTCATTCAAAATTTTTGCAAAGATATTCATTAGGGAAATCGGTCTAAAATTTTCTTTCTCTGTTTTAGTTCTTTCTGGTTTAAATATCAATGCCATGCTTGTGTCATAAAGCGAATTTAGTAAGACTCCTTAACCTATTTTTCCAAAGTTTATATAGTATTGGAATTAATTGTTCTTTAAATGTTTGGTAGACTTCACTTGTGAACCTCTCTGGCCCTGGGATTTTTTTCTTGAGTAGTTCATTGATGGCTTGTTCAATTTCTTTTTCTAAAATGGGGTTAGTTAGGCATTCTACTTCCTCATCTCTTAATCTGGGCAATTTATGTTTTTTTGTAAATATCCATTTCACTCAGATTGTTAGATTTATTGGTATGTAATTAGGCAAAATATTTCTTGATTGCATTAATGTCTTCTTCATTGGTGCTGATTTCATCCTTTTCATTTTTGATACTGGATATTTGGTTTTCTTTTTTAATCAAATTAACCAATGGCTTATCTATCTAATTGGTTTTTTTTTACATAAAACCAGCTTCTAGTTTTACTTATTAGCTCAACAGTTCTCTTACTTTCAATTCTATTAATCTCACCTTTCTTTTTCAGGATTCCCAATTTAGTGCTCAAATGGGGATTTTTAGTGTCCTTTTTCTAGTTTTTTTTTTCCTAGTTGCATGCCCAATTCATTGATTTGCTCTTTCTCTGTTTCGGTGATGTAAGAATTTAGAGAAATAAATTTCCCCTTAAGTACCGCTTTGGTATATAGTCTCATCATTTTGTTTAATGAAACTATTGTTTCTATGATTTATTCTTTGAACTACTTATCTTTTAGGACTTAGACTATTCAGTTTCCAATTAATTACAAGCTACCTTTCCACTGCTCTTTGTTGAAAAAAAGGCATATTCTTTTCTGTTTCCATTCAATTTTCACCAAAGATCTATCATATCTAACTTTTCTAACATTATACATACTTCTTGCTTAGTTTCAAAACAAAGTCCAAAATTTGTCTGTTTTTCTTTCAGAAAATCTTATCCCATTAAGTGCCAAAGTATAATCCCTAATTATATAACTAAGATAAGAGTTTGATTTATTTCCTCTAATCTTGTTTCAATTATTAGGACACTACAGAACAAAAATTTACATTATGCAGTCTGAAATCTCTATATTCCACAGCATCCCAGCCTCTTTTTATAAGCCATTTGCACAACAAATTGTTTTTACCAGGAGATAAACAAATAAAACTATTTAACACATTGTATCTTCTGGTTTTTTTCTGATGAATAAATATTGCTTATAAATATTTGTGCATCTTTACTAAGATACATGCTATTTAACCTCATAGTAGCTTTGCCAAAAAGTACAGCCTTGGGAATAAATAACTTTTTACATAAAATTCTAAAATCCAACTTAAATAACATATATTCTTTAAAAATGTTTTGATTTTTACCCTGAAATAATAGGCAAGTTTTCCCCTTCTTTTTATACTGGTTGTTAAATTAGTTTATTCTAGCAAGTGGATATTTAAATTGGTTACATTGTGCTGAAGTGGAAGGGGAAGACATTTGTGCAGACATGACCTCAGATCTGTTTATTAGTAAAATGACATCTTTGCTGACATGGTGAAGAATGAAGGGGGAAAAAGAGAGAAACTTCACTCAGTTGTGATAGATATGTATGCTACACACAGTGGCTATTTGGCATTCAGCAGCAGTATCACAACAGGTGGACTGAGTATACTATTCTCCTAAGTCTCTGACATTTTAGGTTCATTTATTGACTATCTGAAATATTACTTGGGAAACTGTCATTTGAGGATACTCATTTCACCAAAGTTATATCAACCTAATACTGTGTATATCACAATGGTACTGTTTTCACAATTGAGTACATAGGTATGCATGTCACATAAATAGGCTTGCTAAGTTCATTAATAAACACTCCAATTATTATTCCCCCAAGCTTAACATTTAAATAATTTCATCATATGTAATCAGTTATGTTTCTTTCATAAGTATATACATACTTTCCCTTCCTTAACCCTCCCCCTCTGCCCTACAAACATATACAATAATTGTTTTAGTCATTTGCTGAGATGAGAAGTAGGCACTTCAAGATGTCAAAGAACTAAGGTATTTTTCTCTTTCCATTACAGATCAGAATGAAATGCATGCATATGAAGTCTGTCTATATCCTCAGAAAGATAGTGTTACTCATGGTTAAGAAAATCAGTCTGTGAGCAAGGATTTATTAAGAGTTTACTGTGTGCCAGGGCCATGTCCAGGGGTTCCCCTTTGTCCTTCCACACTGCATTGCCTGTTTGTTTATAGAAAACACCTGCTCATAATGCAATTTAAAAAATCATCTTATCTTTATAAGTATAGACAGCAAATAAGCAAATGTAGCTAGAGTCTGGTTCATGTGCAGACCCTACTGGCTTCCTCATCTGATTCAAATTCCCCATATAGGAAGCCTGCTTCCAGGAGAGTTATGATGGCATTTGAGGCAAGTGCTTTGGAGAGACTATGGAGCAGGCATAGACACTGTAAGTGATTACAGTCAGCTAACCATGTGATCAGTAATAGCCTTTTTTGATTGGCTACGTAGTTAGCACTGGCAGAAAATCTAATTTGGATGAAATCCTGCCCATTGTGCTCTATCAGATAGGTAAGCGATCAGTCATGGCCCCCAGCCCCTCATTAGAATACATCCACCTCTCATTATAATATTCATTCTTCTCATTAATTGTTAACCAATCAGAGTTGGGAGTTGGGAACACCCACTGTTCCAAGGGTATATGTGTCAAAAAGCCACCATGATGTGTCTTTGGCATTTGAGAGTAGCACTGACCCCTTTTGTTAATTAACCAATAGCAATAATTAATAAAATAACTAATTACACAAAAACTATGTCTCTCAGACTTTTTGTACATCAGTTTGGTGACCTATGGAAGGGACCAGAGCTCTGCACCCTAGATTCTTAACAAAAAAAAAAACTCCATATATCTTTTGGGTCCAGGTGAAGAATTTCTCCACCAAGGGAAGTTTTTTATTGGGATTCTGGCTGTGATTTGACTCTCCCTTTCATCAATAAGTAGATTTTCTCTGAGTAGGTTTATATGTTCTGTTTTTCTGTTTGCACTGCAACTCTCTGAATTTTTACTTTCACAGTGGAGGCATTGCATCAAATAGATGTGTCTGTTTGAAAGAGATCCTCTGAAATAGGCTATATGGGGATAAAAGGGATACCTGGGAAATTTGGGACTTTTGGACTTCAGCTTATGAAATCCAGTTGCTTATAGGACCCCAGAATCCTAGCAATATATTCAGAATTTTTCGCAGGAATAGGGTTTCAAGAAAGAGAAATCTGGGCCATTACCCTGTGAGAGGATCTCTAAAGCGATAATCCTTGCTTTCAAGTCTTTGGGGTTATATAAAATTAAACTGTGTGTGTCAAAGAACTCTTTAAGTAGAGGAAGGAATTGGTTATTTTTATTCTGAGCAGGTCTAAGTGAATTAGCTATTAAGCTAGGTAAAAAGATGTTTGCTGTCAGTTTTTTTTAGGTCAGTAAATCAAGCAAATTATGTGGTTTTAAATGGCAGAGGTAAGTATGGTAAGATAATCAAAGCAAGCAAGTAAAGTAGCTTTTATATCTCAACTTTGATTCCTTGTATGGCTCTGTGTGTCTCTGTGAGATTTTCTAAGATTAGCTTGACAAAGTTTAAAAGGATAATTTTGATTTTAAAGAGCTACCTTTCTATTTTTTTTGAATGTGGCTAAAATAATAAAAAAAAGGATCCAAGTAAAAATGCCAAGTTTTTCTTTGGACAGGGCTGATGGGGTGCTTGGGTGCTTGTGCTTGGACCCTAATTCTAAGATTTCTTCTTAGCTTCTGCTTGGGTGCCTGGACCCCAATTCCAAAATGACATCCAGTTCTAAAATCACATCTCTCCCTAGCCTCAAAATACTGTCTCAGACAGTTCCTCTCCAGTTCAAGGGCAGCATGCCTTGGCAAAACACTTATCTCTCCTCCTGATACTGAAGCTAGCTGCACCTATAGAATTTATTGGACTCCCTGTGTATGTGCTAATTGGCTGTGCACTGGGCCATAATGATATTTACTACTTACTGACTTTACTGATATTTATCCTAGACATAGTCAAATGTATACTCCCTTACATTCATCTTGTCTAACAAGACATTTGATGAGAGCCACCTGGATATTCCCAGTCAGCCCTGACCATTAGTTGACTTAGTGACATTTCACAGTGAAAACCACACCTCCAGGTCGCCCCCCACCTTGGGCTATTTCCCAGTGATCTCTGGGTAAGAGCCCTGAGCAGTAGACACAAAAAAGTGCATGTTACTTTAAGAACTGACCACCCCTTAACCACTCACCAATCCCACTCCAAAACACCTAATTGACATGTTTCACTCCCAAATCTCGTATTCTGCATTCTTGTAAGGTTGCAGGTTCCCTAAGAACTCTTGCCCTCTGTAAAGCATAATAAATCATTGCCACCTTGACTTAAAGAATGCTTTAGATCATGAATTCATTCTGGCTGGCCCGACCCTCTCCAGTACTTGGGTCTTTGAGGGGCACTCCCCCTCAATGACCCCGTCTGGGAACTTTAGTCTTGGGGCTTCAGGACCTTGTCTCACTCAACCCTCAACAGGGCTTTAGTAGATGCAAGCTGATAAAATCTTAGAACAAGTGGCTGGGCCTGAAGATATAATTGCCACAAAAGGGGTTAAGTGACTTTGACCAGGGTCATACAGTTTATAAGTTTCTGAGGCCAGATTTGAACTCATGAAAATGAGTCTTCCTGATTCCAGGCCTTACACTCCATCTACCACACCACCTAGCAGCTTTCATTTTTAATTTTTCTTACAGTACAGCAGTATTCTATCACATTTCATGTACCACAATTTGTTCAGCATTTCCAATCCACAGACATCTAATACCCTCCCTCCCCTGCCCAATTCTTTGCTGTCAAAAAGTGCTGCTATAAATATTTTGATGTGTGCTTTCCTCTAGCCAATGGCTTCTTTGGGTTTGTCTAGTGACGAAGTCTCTTGGTCAAAGGGCATTAACATTTTAGTCACTTTGAATAATTCTAAACTTCACTTTGCATAATTCCAAAAATAATTTCCAAAATGATTATACCAATTTACAATTCTACCAACAATGTATTAGTATGCCTATCATCCCACAATCCCTCCAATGTCGACTATTTCAATTTTTTGTCATCTTCAATAATTTGCAGGGTATTAGGTGAAACCTCAGGGTTGATTTGTATTTCTCTTAGAATTAGTAATATGGAGCATTTTTTGTGGGGTGTGAACGCTTTGCAATTCTTTTGAGAACTCTTTGTTCATATCCTTTGGGCATTTATCTATCTGTTGGGGAATAGTTATATTATATATGTGTGTTGCTTATACATCTTATTATTATAATTATTAGAGATATTTGATCTCCTTCCCTCTCCCTATTTAACTACTCTTCTTATCCTAGGTGTATTAATTTTGTCTGTGCAGGATTTTTTACTTTATCTCTTGTAATTGCCTCTTGTTTGTAATTGCCTTGTTTAAGAATGTCTCCTAACCATAGCTGTGAGAGATATGTCATCTGCTTCTCTTAAAAATTTTAAAAAGAATAAATTTTTAAGATTAAGGTTGCATGTCCGTTTAGAATGCATTGTGGAATATGATGTAAAGTACTGGCACTTTCCAGTTTTCCCAGCAGTGAAGAAAAAAATAAAATCAGGAATTCTTTCCTAGATAATGTTTTTTGCTTATCAAACACTGGATTATGGAATTCCATTGTTTCTGATATTCTCTTGTTTATACTATTCCATTGATCTACCTTTTGATTTTTTAACCAGTCTCAGGTGGTTTTGCTGACTTCTACTTTATAATATAATTTGAGGTCTGGAAGCACTATTTCCCTTTCATCTGTACCAGTTTTCATCTCTTCCCTGGACATTATAGAGCTTTTATTTCATTCAAATAAATTTTATTATTATTTTATTAAGTCCTATAAAGTATTCCCTGGAAATTTGATTGGTATAGCATCAAAAGTGTAAATTAACTTTAGTAGTATTGTCGTATTTATTAAATTGGCAAAGCCATGAACAATGAATATTCCTCAAGCTCCTTGGAAAGACAGTGAAAGTCTCCTGTCACTTTTGTGTTATTGTCTGTGTGTTCTGGAAGGTTTACTTGATATTTGGATATGTTGATATGATTTGGATCCTAAGGCATTTCAAACGTAACTGATACTGGTTTGCTGCCTATGTTTCCTTTTAGAATAATTTAGTTTCCTTGTTTGTCCCTTTTTATTTTTTGAATTTTTTTTTTTGCATTGTCAGATTACATAATTGAAACACCTTCATTTTGGGAATTACATTTTTTTCATCCCCGTAATTTTATTCTGTGTATGTCTTTGTTTTTTCAAACGTGTCTCTTGTAAGCAACAGATTGTGGGATTATGTTTTCTTATCTAACCACTTTTAAAAATTATCTAATCCACTCATTTAAAATTATGAGAATTAGTTTATATTTTCTTCCATTTGTCTCTAATACTGTTTTTTTTCAAGTTATGTTTCTCCCTTCTTCTACTAAATACAATACCATCTCTCTTCAGTTAATTTAGCTTTATCTTTTTTAAGGTGGCCCTTTTCCCACTAGCTCTCTCCCCCTCCCTCTTGATCTTTTCCCTGTCATTTGTTACTTTTTTCCCTTTGGAGTTTTGCTTATTGTTTTCTTTTTCTTACTTGCTTTTATCTGGCTATTTAGTTCTTTAGTTCTCCACTTCCTCTCAGTTAAGTAGATTTCCACTTCTCCTCCCCTTCAACTAGTCTCTGGAAATTCCTATTCATTAGTTTACTTAAATCCATTTTTACACCCCTTTCCACACAGGATTTTTCTCCTTCACCCTTCAGTATCTCTCCTTGCTTTCTCCCTATTCTAGACCCTCATTCACTGATTCACAGTCCCTGTTTATCTAGTCCCTCTAGATTCTCTGAATTCCTCATGAAATTCAAACTTCTGAGGTACCTATTCTGGGTTTTCCCTTCTAAGCAGTTTCTGCTGCTGTCTTGTAAAACTTGCTCATCCATCCTCCACCCCTACCCCCTTTCCATTGTGCCTCGCATTTGGGAAAATGCCAGTTCCTTCAGGTAATAGAGAGGACACTAACCCCTGGTGGGATCTTCTTCTCATATCCCTAGTCAGCCCACTGTTTACCTATACCTTTCCCCTGGTCAGTTATTCTTTCCCATTTTCCTCAAACTCTCCCTGGGTCCATGCTTTCCCATTCTCTTAGTCACCAGTTATCCCTAGGAGCTTCATGTTCTGTCTTCATGAGGCAAGATGAGTGATCTCTTCAAAGCACTAAATTCCCACAGAGAATGCCCAGCACAAGGTCCCCATCTCCCTTCACAGAACATGTTAACCTATAGAAGCATTCATCAGTGGTACCCTCCCCCTCTCCCCCCACCATCCTCACCGCTCCCTGCAGGTTCTCCTCTTCCCGACAGATCACAGGTGTTTCACTTCTTTCATTGTTAGCTCTCTACTTCACCAGGCAACACCAAAATCTTTTATTTTCCGCTTTCCTTCACCCCTTGTCCATGAATCCTCTCATTTTGTAATGTAGTTCCACAAAAAGTTTTCATTCACTTGTACGTAGGTGGAGTGCCATGAGTTCCAGCCCATTATGCCCCGGGCCTGCCTCTTGACCATCACTTCCACCTGACTTCTGCCTTACTTGTATTCTTGTGCATATTTAGAAAGAATCTCGTCTCTCTGCTTTCATTCCATTGCATTCATACCTCCATTTCTGATGCCTAGCAATATGAGAAGCAAATAATTTCTGCAAGTCTTGTTTTCTTTCAAAGAATGCCTCAAATGCCTCATTATTGATAGAATCTTTTTTATTTATGGTTATGCTTGGACTTGTAGGTTAGGTCAACTTGGGCTGCATCTTAGCCACATTCCTACTTGGAACATATCATCGAATTTCCTTTTGCTTTGTCTGGTGGGTGTAGAATAGTTTTGTGTTATTTGAATTTACTTTCCTTTGTATCTCAAGGTCTTTTTTCTGGCTGTTGGCAGAATTTGTGGTTTCTCAATAGAATCATTAAATTTAACCACTATGTATGTGTCTTGAAGTACATAGCCTTGGCTGTTTTCAGGAGGCAATCTATGACTTCTCTTTTAATTGCATGCCCCCCAGCCCCCCTACCCCAACCACTCCATGCTCAAAAGTTCTGGGCAGTTTTCTTTTAATATTTCTTGTATTAGGATATTCAGGTTTTTTTGGACTTATGTTCTTCTGCAAGACCAGTAATCCTTAAGTTGTCTGTATGCATCCTATCTTTGAGGTCAATATACTTTGCTTGTAAGGACAGCATATTTTCTTTTAGTGCTATTGCTTTTATCTTCTCTTCTTCCAGATTGTCCTTCATATCTGTGTTTCTGTATCCCCAAATTAATTGTTCTCTCCTTTGTTTCTTTGGTAAAACTTACCAGTGCTAATTTAAGGGTTTTTTTTTTTGGTTATTGTTTTTATATTCTACTCCAGTTATTTCTACTGTGCGGGCCATCAGGGCTGCTCTCACAATTCTCATTTTTTAAACCACTCAAGAACAGTGTGGTGTCATTACCTGATGTTCTCAAAGACCACAGGGTTCTGCCTCATTAGGAGCTGAATCATTTTCTTTCACTTTATAGTAGTTATTTACAGACAGGGCAGCTAGGTGGCACAGTGGATAGAGCCTGAGCCTGGAGTCTGGATGACCTGAGTTCAAATCTGGCCTCAGATAACTTACTAGCTGTGTGATACTGGGCAAATTATTTAATCCTCTTTGCCTTAGTTATTTTTTTTAATGGATAAAAGGTAACAACTTTATTTTAAGGTTGCATGAGTATTTAAAAAATAGTAAATATTCTATCAGCCCAAAAATAAATCCTTTAACTATTGCACATTTATGAGGTCTTTCTTTACAATTATATAAATATTTGCATGTGTATATAAACATGGCATTTAAGGTTTTTAAAGATTTTTAAAAATCAAGAAAATTATTTTCATGTCATTATTAACCCAGAAAAACGAGGCATTTTTACTGAGGAGAGCCAACAGAAAAGAAGGCAAACAAAAGGGCCAAAAGGGACAGGGAAGAAAATAGAAAACTCTGGATTTCAGAGGAAAAAACTCCAGGAAAATAAAATAGCCCAAAATGTAGAAAATTTAACCTTTCTACAAAGTGATAAAACTGTCCCATCACTGAACTCCAGTGTCAGTGCAGCTAACATTTATCTATATATCACATGTACCTCCAGAAGCTAGGGTGTAAAATTTTTTCACTGTTTGAAATAACACAGTATCTGTCAGTCATGTCCCCTTTGTCCTCACAAATCCTTTTCCCGCCCTCGCCCAAGGGTCCCACCACATAACTACTTCAACCAGCAGTCTTTCCACCAGTCTACTTCCATATGGTCCCTTCAGTGATCAGCTGTAGTGAATTAACTTAGACAATAACATGGGATCCATCTGACTTATTGATGCCGATGCCATTCAAGCTGTAAAACGAGCTGGGGAAGGAAATAGCAAACCATGCCAGTATCTTTGCTAAGAAAACCCCAAGTGGGGTCACAAAGAGTCAAACGTGACTGAAAATGATTGAATCAACAACAAAGTTATTCATAAATGTTTTCACTTGTTTACTAGATTTTGAGGCTGTATTTCCTTCTGATAGTTTTCCTTGTTAGTTTATCTGTGTAATTCCAGTCTTTCAATTTTCTTTCCCTTGAAATCTTTAATAATTTCAGCCTTCACCCCCCACCCTTGTTTTCCCCTACTGCTCACTCTCTGATGATAACCCTAGGGGCTAGATCTCAAAGTGTCTCAGCTTTCTCCCATGCTAAGCAATTCAGTTTACCAACCTAGGTCTCCGCTCCAGGGATTTTTTTGTTGGGGGGGGGGGGTTGGGGGCGGATATAGAACTAGCTCAACTTGGATGCTAGGCTCTACCCTCAGGCTTGGCAAAATGCCACACAGTTCCCCTCCTCCCCCAAAATATGATGTCTTGCCCTGTTTCCTCTTTTTTCTTTGTTCTCTGGCCCAGAGGTACAGAGTGCTTCCCTGCTGTTATTGTCATAGCCTGGACAAACTGTTGCCCTTTGGATTTTGGATCTCCACAACACTGGGAGCAAGAACAGGTAAGGGTATTGAGTTGAGCTTCATTACAAGCTCAGACACGTGTCCTGCCCTGTTCCCTCTGGTAGTTTGCTCTCTCAGAGCTCCTTTGCAGCATTTAGAACATTGCTGTTGTGCTGGTTACCACGGCCTTAGCAAATTTCTGCAGTTCAGAGTTTGGATGATAGCATGGGGGTGTTCTTTGCTGCAAGTGCCTGGATCAGATTGGGTAGTGTAGCATGGAGGGTAGTGGGAGAGGGGATACTGAGTGAGCACAAGTTAGGCCTATGGGACTTTTGCCTTGAAAGAAGGGACTATTAGCTTTATTCATTTTTTAAAAAAGAGCCCCAGCGCTTAGCACAGTATCTGACACAAAGTGAATACTTGATAAATACTTGTTGTTTGATAGCTTCTTCACAAATTTTACCAGGACCCGGAACCAAAATGTCAGAAATGCTGAATCTGTCTGGCTTGGAATGGGAAATCTGGGATCTACAAACCTTTGACAATTTATATCATGAGATAACAAAAGAGCAGACCGTATGAGTTAGAGTGCATGTCTGGAGAAAAGAAGCTTGTCAAATATTTCTATGGGATGCTAAAAAGTATTAAGAAAAATAGTGCATAGGTGGTGGTACCTGAGCTGACCCAAAAGAAGGTCCCTGAACATGTTTTCTTTTGTCTGGAGAAGAATGGTCTTGGGTATGAATTCTAATGTGACCCTGGCACAGCAGAAAAGGGTGCTGGACTTGGAGTCAGAGGAACTGGGTTCAAATCCTGCCTCAGATAATTACTGTTTGTAAGACTCTGCAAGTCATTTAGCTCTTCTAGACTTCAGTCCCTGATCTGCAAAATGAGAGAAGTGGATGCAATGGCCTTTCTGGTCTCTTCCAGCAAAAAATTTACAATCTTTAGGCTGCATCAATTTGTTGTGAACCCAATGGCTTTTGGAGATCACAGGGAAACTTTTCGAGTTTGATGACTATATCTGGACTTTATTATTTTATTCACACCAGTCAACAACAGTAAGGAATTGCTATAGTATTAAGAGCTATCTTCCAATAATCTCCCTATCAGGAAAGGCTGCACCCAAAGATACCTGGCACCTCAGCCACGTGATCAACAAGATGGAGAACTAGCCATTTTCTCTGATTCTCTGATTATCATGACCTCTGTCAAAATCTCTGCACAATAGAAATTATGCACCAGGAAAAAAAGTCTCTGAAGCTGTCTCCATAGTCTGAGACACTAAGAACACCAAAGAAGGTAAAAACTACATGAACCAACACACTAAGTCCTACTTAACTAGCACCTCGTTCCTCACCACCCACCAGCATGCTAAATGGCAGCAAAGCTGCAGTAGCCAAATGGACCTATAGGCTTGCAATAGAGCCTCCCCTTACAACTAGACCCCCTTCTACTCCTTCCTCTCTTCCCAGTGTCATGGTTATCCAAACTCCAAACTGCAGAAATTTGCCAAGGCCCCAAAAGCATTCTGTGTTACAACAGTGTGCTCTGGGAAAGCAGAAAAACAGAGGAACTGAAGTAGGACATGTGTCTAAGCTTGTAATACAGCTCAGTCATACCCTCCCTCCCAAACCCCTACCTTAGGGCTTCATGGATCTAATACCCAAATGGCAGAAGCTTGCCAGGAGTGCTCTGTCCCAATGGGCCTGAAAACTGAGGAAGAGAGGTAATAGGACAGGACACCATGTGCTGGAGGCTATATGGCACCTAACTAAGCTTGTGGGGAAGGACCCAGCATCAAGTTGGTGCTGGTGCCATTCCTCAAAAAGTCACATGTGGCAGACTTAGGTTGATGAACTGTGAACTGCCTGGCATAGGAGGAGGCTGAGAAATTTTGAGATTCAGAGCACCCCCCCCCAAAAAAAAACACAATCAGAGGGGAGCTAGATAGTGAGTAACAGAACAAAATAAGGGAAAAATACTAAAACTACTAAAGATCTAAGGACAAAGAAAACACATAAGACCTTGAGCATAAGCAATAACGGATCCAACAGGAAAACATTAACAGCAGACCAAATACATGAGTTTAGGCATCTATGAACAAATACTCCAAAACAAAGGAAAATGACTCAA
>CM053622.1:504166908-504208720 GCA_028646595.1 Phalanger gymnotis | reverse complement strand
TTAAGGAGTCTAAGACTGGAACTCTTAACATAATTTCCTGATTGTCTAATACACCTGAAGCCTAGCCCATAAAGACTTGACATATGTCCCACTGCCATAAGAGTCAATATATAAGTCTGACCTAATACATTTCTTTATTTGAGAAGGGAAGCATCTCACCCTGAACCAGTATTGTACCCTTCATGAATAGCCTAACTTACTATTAAATACACTTATTTTTTCGTTAAATTTTAAGATGGGTTACAAATACTTTGTTTTGTTTCACTCCTGAGCCTGAACCACCACAAATACAAGGATTATTGGCTTTTTATAATATGGAAAAGCAAAAATAAAAACCTAACACCAAAATTGTGTTCTGTAGTTTAAAATATGGTTGGTTGGAAAGGATAGGCATAAAGTTTCAAGTTCCAGTCTATTCTACTCGAGCACAAATCTCTTCTTATATCTTTAAGAAATTTGTACATAATAGGAAAGATGTTTCTGGAAATATTTTTGGATTTTCTTTATTGTAGTTTGACGGATCAATTAACTCAAAGGATACAGAAGGAGAATTCAGCTAGTTTCACACAAAATTATTTGCGAAGTTAGGCTCACATTCTCTAATAAAAATGGTTTTGGAAGAGCTTAATTCAAAGACTAAAATTATTTTGTTTGAGGAAAAAAATGAAGATCCCTTAAAACACTGCACTTATTTCAGGGAAAGAGAATTCCCTGGCAATTTCTTCTGTTTCATAGGGCAAACAATTCCCCACATCCAGGATAATGATGCCATCTACTTTTAGAAAAGATAAAAATCTAATCATCCAATGTCAACATAAAAAAGGTCATTCACCCACACATGCCCCTTGAATTAATAATGATATGTCGAATATATGCTATATGTATGGTATAATACCAAAACTGAGGCAGTAATTCTGACATCACCATTACATATGTTATATTTACATTTTACTATAGTAAAATGGCATAAATATATATAGTAAATATATAGTATATATAGTATGTATATATATAACTATATATATAGTATATATAGTAAAAAAAAATAGTAAAAAAGGCACCATTGAAGTGCCTTTAATATAAAATTTATGAACCAAAAAAAGGTATAGGAAGCTATGAATGCTATTTGCAAAATTACAAACATTGGTAACATAAAATTGATTGTAACTGCTGTCAGATTTACCAAATGTTAGAGGAGCAGTGACTGAGTTTTAAATGACAGCAAAATTTGACATATGGAGATAGGGAAGAAAGGGTATTAAGGGCATTAGGAGAACTATGATAAACAAATTGGTAGAGGTAGGAAGTTGCAGAGTATGTTTGAGAAAGGGTAAGTCATTGGATCATGTTTGGAGCTGGAAGAGACAGAAAACATCAACTAGTCCGGTCCACTTAATTTTTTACAGAAGAGTTAAGTTGGTCACCAGATAAGTGACTTTCCCAAGGTCACACAGAATAGCAATGAAAATCAAATCCAGGTCCTCAAATCCAAATTTAGCACCCTTTGGTCTTCACCAAACTGTCTCCTACAGTCCAATTGGGCTAAAATAAGAAATGAAGAGGAACTGGAAAGGTAAGCTGATCCAAATCACATTGGATCCTTGAGTATTGAGCTAAGATGTTTGGACTTACATGCTTTAGGCAGTAGAAGCCACTTAAAAGTATTTAAATTTAATGGTGATAATTTCTGCTTTAGGGAAATTGCTTTCGGTAGGTATGGAGAATGGATTAGAAGAGGAAGAAATTGGAGGAAAGGTCCTAGTTTAGGAAGTCTAGCGAGAAATGATGGACTGAACAAAGGATGTGGTGGTAGAACAAGAAAGGAAGGTATAGATAGTACTTGGTAGATGATGGAATGTTGAAAGTAAAAAAGATGGGAGTGTCAGAAGCTTATAGAGCAGCAGAGACAGGCCTATTTAACATTGTCATTTTGGTTCCTTTAATTAGTCTTTGGTGTGCCTGGAACTTTCTGGATTTATTAATAAAGACTGCTTCCTCATGGAAGTATTGGTGGTGGCTGTGATAGAGCCACTAGGTGCAGCTAGTTGGCACAGTGCCCAGAGGCAGGAAGACCCGAATTCAAATCCGGCCTTGGACATTTACTAGCTGTGTAATTCTGGGCAAGTCACTTAACCTCTATTTGCCTAAGTTTCCTCATTTTTCTCTCACAGTTGCTGTAAGGATCAAAGGAGATAACAATTACACAGCTAGCTTAGGACTTTGCCTGACACATAGTAAGTGCTATATAAATGTTAGATATCATCATCATCGTCATCATCATCATCCCTGGTCTCTGTGAAATTTGGAAGAGGATACCAGGGTTTCAAAGGGGTTTAAAGGTAAAAGCAAATAGATGGAAATGTGGCTACTGGGATGAAGAGAGGTGTGGAGAGATACTCAGGGTGAATAACTTGGATCGTACAGGCTAGAAAAGAGCCATGGCTTCAGATGTGGAGTTATAAAAGGGGAGAGTCATAAATATGAACAGTTGTCAGGTGTGAGAGGCACTCCCAGGAGAAAATAGCACAGGAAAACATCAGTTATGATGGGAAAAGCATCAGTATTTCAAACAATGAGAAAGCAGGAGTTAAGATGGGGATGCTGGCTTCTCTATCCATTCCATTAATAGTGGGTGAACTGACGTTGCATCTAAAAAATAATTTGGATTAAAAGCCTAGTTTCACTTGGTCTTAATTCTCGTTCCTCTACCTCTAAATTATCTAGCTCCTCCTGCAGCTAGTCCTTGTCTTGTCCTCCTTATATTATAAAGTTAGTTAATATGCATAAACATTAAAAAGATATGCCTTTGTATGTACAGAGAATGTAAACTTTGTAAACTTTAAAGGATTATATAAGGATCCGCTATTATTATGTATTTTTTGGAAGGGGGTGAGAACTCATTTTAGCTACTTTAGTAGAGAAATTAATGCGATAAATTTGATTTCACTAAAAAGATGTTTTCCGCAATGATTCATAACATGGGATATATCTGAGTCACTAAACAATAGGTCATTTTTAAGATATGAGAAGCTGAGTAGCAACAAATGAGATTATTTTAGGGACCTGAGAAAGGTCCCTATATTAGTATGTGGCTATATAGGTATGGCACTAATTGAGACAATTAGAGCATCATCTTCTCTTAAATATTTCTTCCCACAGTTAAACAAGTGGACTATCTTCATACAAAGAATTCAAATGTATAATTTGGGACTAACCAGTCCTTAAATTCAAAGTATGTCTCAGTACAATGCTTACTGGCAACATAGAGGGTGAATGGTTAAGAACTATAGGTTCAGAATGGGTTCCTTGCTAAGTGGACCTTTCAAGGTAGTAATTTCCATGTTGGACTCTTGAGCACTCATGCTTGTTTATTTTCCCCTCATCAACCATTCCCACAAAATTACCAATATAGACACTGTACACTATCATTGAACTATCATATCAGAATTCACTCAACGTGGATAATGATTCTTAAAAAGGTCTTTATTATTGATACATATGAGTCTATGTGCAGCTGGGCGGTCCAATGAATACAGTGCTAGACCTGGAGCCAGGAAGACCTGAGTTCAAATGCTGATACTTGGTAGCCGTGTGACCCTGGGAAAGTTGTTTAATCTCTATCTACCACCATTCCCTCATTTGCAAAATGGGGATAATTATGGCATCTATTTCCCAGGGTTGTTGTATGTTGAATCACTGTAAAATAAGATAGGTGTAAAGTGCTTTGCAAATTTTAAAATGCTATAAATGCTAGTTATTACATTTGTTATTATTGTCATGCATGGAGGATCAACTTGTGATAGGACCTGTTCAGCTGTTTCCAGCAGTGTCTAACTCTTTATGACCCCGTTTGGAGTTTTCGTGGCAAAGATACTGGAGTGGTTTGCCATTTTCTTTTTCAGTTCATTTTACAGATGAGGAAACTAAGGCAAATAAGGTTAAGTGACTTGCCCAGGGTCACAGAGCTAGTAAGTGTCTGAGGTCGGATTTGAACTCAGGAAGATGTGTCTTCCTGACTCCAGATCTGGCACTTTATCCACTGTGCCAACTAGCTGCCCCAACAGGCCCTGTAACCTAATGTAAAAATATTAATCCAAATCAATAAAAGATTTAAAAACCAAATCAAAACATGTAGATTATTATAAACCTAACAATCTATTTTTTACAGTAAACATAATGCTCTTTGATGTAGACGTCCAACACTTGATCATTAACTTTGCCAAAAAAAAAATAGGGTTTAATGGCTTAATACACATCTTTTTCCTCCTGCTAAAATTGGTACTATAAAGGCACTAGTTTTGACGTCGCCATAGCAAACATACACATACTTATGCATTTTACTATACTAATAATGTCTTATTTATAAAGGAATTACTTATGAATCAAAAATAAGATTTGATAACAAGATTGCCTTTTGAATCACTGAATTCTACCACAAAATGTTTCTTCATTAAATTTAAATATTTCCATCTACAAATAAATTCTATAGATTTCTTTCAGAGAAAGTAAATGAAAGCACAGTGATTTGTGATCTTATAACAGTAATATCAACTGATTTCACAGCACTGATTAGTAGAGAACATTCTTAGTTAATGTGGTGAACAATTTACAAAAGTAAAATATGAACTGTATAGAGTAAAACATGTCTTCCCATAAATGATTTAAAAATGTGTGTATAATTTTTACAAGTTTGACATTTAAATAGCCCTTATTCAAGTATTCTTATTTTTCTTTTCAAATATTTTCTTTATCTAGGTTGTAAAATAGTTTTTTTTATATAAAAATAAAGTAATCTATGTCAGACTAAAAGGTACATTGAATTTTGACTTAAGAGATCAGCTGCTAATTTTAATGATAACCTGATCCGGGATCAAAACAAGTTCAGATGCCATTCTAAGTTAAACAACTTTGACAGAAATATACAAACATTTTTGGTGTCAGATACTTGAAATATACTCCCAATAAGCTGACATTGTAACATGTTATGACATTGTTATTAATGTTGAATAAATCCATAAGTCTTGTTGATCCCCACCCAAAACTCAACTCAATAGTTCTAAAAATACATCTGTGCAAATATACTCTAATATACAATATACCTCCTTACAAACACTTAAGTAGCCATAAATAAAACTTTATTCTTTAATTTCATTTACAAGCTACCAAGTACTATGTATTTTACATAGCACTAGACACTTAAAATGGTTGCAGTCACAGAAAGATCCAGACTGAATAGAAAGCTGTGGATAAAGTAAAGGATTTTAGATAAAAGCAAAATAATACTGAAACAGGTGGCAATAGGGCATTTTTGCCACAGCAAATCAGAGTTGTAATGATGCTTTAGTTCTGGTTAAAACAAAGACTGAGCGCCATGCGATTCTCAGCTTTATTGTTTGCAGTCTGGCTAAAGTCTGTACAGTCATTTTGTTTTTTTGCAATTATTAAAATAAAAAAGTTAAAACCTATAGCAGCAACAAGCAAACCTTGTGACAGGAAGGCAAGGGTTAAGAACTAAAAAGTTTATACAATGTGCTTAAGAAAGTTTGTATAGTTTATCTTCCATCAGCTGGAGTTCGACTGAGGGACAACATGATTCGGGCAAATCGTTCACACAGTTCGTGTGTGGAATATGAAGGTAATTTTGGCAGCTCATTGAAACCTTTGATCTCTGTAGAACAATCAAGCAATTTTGGCAGGAAGTCAGTCAGCTTTTCTTGAAGGTTGGCTGCAAAAGCAAAAAAAAATATTATTCTAACCACGTTGGGAGAAGTAGCTAATTAATATTTTAAAAATCAATTTCTATCTGGAATTAAGCTTCCAAAGTCATTTTTTTAAAAAAAATTTTGTGTTTTCTATAAGAAATAACAGTATTATGTATGACTCAGTTCATGACTGAAATAAAAGTAGACTTAAATTCAAAGATAGTAATTACTGAGTTAAGTCTAGAAATATGAACAAATATCACTTGATGAAAAATCCTACTGTTGCTAACTTTAAGAATTAGACAAAAAAAAAAAGAATTAGACAAAAAGAAACAAGAAAAATTTAAAGGGGAGAGGTACTAATGCCTGGAGATACCAGGAGACGCTACACCTAGGAAATGGTCCACAAGCTGCTCTTTGAATGAACCTACAGATTCTGAGAGGTGCGCATGGAGTATATTTTAGGTGGGAGAGGGGAGGAGAAAATCTATGATGGAATTTGGTCAAATTCAAGGAATGGTTAACAAGGGCAGTTTGGTTACAGCACAGAATATGTAAAGGGTCAGCTTATAAAGTGAGGCTGGAGAAGGAGGAACAAGTTAGCTTTTTAAAGGCTGGGCTAAAGAGTTCCTATTCCATATCAGGTAAAAAGGCAATCACTCACTACTCTTGAATAAAAAAAAAAAAACATAGTCAGACCTGTGTCTTAAAAATACTGATTTGGTGGTACATGATTGTGATGGAATACAACTATGCTATAAGGAAAGATGAGCTTGATGATGTTAGAAAAACATGGATAGACTTGAGTGAAATAATGGAGAGCAAGATGAGAAGAACCAAGAGAATACTGTATACAGCAACAGCAATATTGTATACCCATATTAACTATAAAGTACATATGTAGGAAGATGCTATCTGCATCCAGAGAAAGAATTGGGAAATAGAAGTATGTATAGAATGTATACACATGTATACATATTTGTGTCAAACAGTAGCCAACTCGAGGGCAGAGTGGGAGGGAAGAAAAAAAAGAAATTTACATGGTAACTTTATTATATATTTAAAAGGAATGGTAAGTTGTTCATTACAGATCTGCAGTTTCATGTGCAACCATCTTTTCTTTAAAATAATTATACCATGTTATAAAAATGTTTTATTCCATAAATTAAAAATAAAATAAAATTTAAAAGTAATATTAATTTGGCAACTCTGTATAGGATGCATTGGAAGCAAGGAGATCAGTTAGTAGACTATTCCAATAGTCTAGGTAAGGGGGTGACGAAAATCTGAATTAAGATGGTGGCCAAGAGAATGGAGAAAAGATGAATGCAAGACATGCAGAAGCAGAACAGACAAGATTTGGCAACTGTTGGATACATAGAAAGAGTGAGAGGAAAGAATCAAGGACTATGAGTTTGGGTATTGGAAGGATGGTGGTGTCCTTAAGAAATTTACACTTACGTTCCATTTCTTGTCCAAGATATGAACACCAGCGATTTCTCATATCTTCTACAGCAATTATATCTTTTTCTTCCATTTCATCCACCAGTAACAATGGCAAACTTGGGACAATAAATTCATTCATAATAAACAATCCACTGTTTACTTCTTGATCGTCTCCAGATTCAAATAGTTCTGCTGCATGCTCATTTAATTTCTTTATGAGATATAAAATAAGAACAAATTTTTTCTTACTAAATTTACTGTATTACCTTGGCTACAACCTAAATCACATAATCCATATGATTATGATTAAAGGTGGTCACATAGATGCTTAAACATGGCAACCACAATACATTTTGTCACTGGAAGACATTAAATTGGCAATTTTTTAAACAGAAAATAAATTTTTAAACATCATTTTAAGTATTTTTTCATGATGATAAGGTGGAAAAATATTTATATTATTTTAAAGGCCCCACAATCTAAAATATGGTAAGGTATACATCAACAAAAAGTTCAGTAAGAAAGGAAATTGTGGCAAGCTATACATAACTCCGAGGAAAAAAATCATCGAAAGACACTTAGGAGATTTACAAAGAAGACTTCTGTAGAACCCAGTTTCTATCCTTTAGCAATTAACATATATATTTATTATTGTTGCAAAATATTGCAATGTATTAAAAAGTTGTAAATTACAATCCTTTACTTGTATCGTTTTTAAAATATCCATTCCACAAGGATTTTTGTGTAAAGTTAAGCTACTTAAATCTTAAAAAGCATTTTATTCTAGAGTGGTCATAATTTTTTACATTAATATGGCATCTCTTTTATCCACATAAATAATTATATCATAAAAATATTTTTTGAGTTGAAGTAAGATTTCTTTCCCATAACTTACTTGAATCTTTGCTTACTGACATATAAAAAGGAAAAAATTCATAAATAAGCTACTACTTATCTGCTTTTTGAAAAAGTAGTTGTCAAGAATCAATCCCATTTAAGTTTATTATCATTTTAAACAAATTACTTGCACAATCCTAAAGCCTGAATGCCTCTATTTAAATATTACATAGACCAGATGTCAAGCCATATGCAAATGCTTTTTAAAATAATTTATCACATTTTATCTTTTTAAACCTTGATAAAGCCAGAAAAGTACAGTTGTAATCTTCAGTGAAATGAAAGACCTAAAATATAAAATTATTTTGAAATGAGTTAAGACTATTGAATTTAAGAAACCCCAAAGAACGCAACTTTTAAAATGGTTACAAATACTAATATGCAAATTAATTTAAGAAAAAAGTTTTCAAGGTATATTAGAAGTATATTACAAACATATGCCTCCATTTGTTTTTTAGTTGACTTTTCAAACAGAATTATAGTCTAATGCAGAAGTGTCAAACTCACAGCCCAAAAAATCATTAGTGAGAACCAGATTAAAATACAATTGGGTGTATTTGTGTTTAACTGTAACCTTCTCTACAGTGGGGTGGGGAGGGAGGGAAATAAAAAATATACAGCAGAGAACAAAAGTTAGAAGAAAGCAAATAAAAAACAGGGTTGTTCTGAAAACAATGTACAGTATTTATTACATGGTTGGTTTTTTTTAAAAATCAACAATCTGAAATGGAAATTCATGGTTTTATATTTAATCTCTTTATGCTGCGCTGTGTACATGTAAATATTCTTTTTTTTCTTTGTGTATTTAAGTTAAAAAAGAATAAAAAATTTAAAAATATATGACTGGGAAATGTTTAACAAAATAAAAATACAATATAATAAAAGTAATATTAATTTAGGCTTTTCTAATCAGTTTCTATTTGAGTTTGACACCCCTAGTCTAACAGAACTAAGATTTGACTATCACATTTCACTGACACACATTCTAAAAAATATGATTATAACAGCTAAAATAAGTGAACTATATATATTTGGAAACAGAATTGAGTAGTTTGCTGTACGAAAAATAAACTCATTTTAAGAGTTCATAAAAGACAAAGTTATGGCTGACTAGGAGTGAAATTTAATGAGAAAACAGAAGCAAAATAGAATTCCTCATTTGACATAGTAAGTTTAGCTGAAACTAATGTCACTTGCACTTTCCAATGGATGATACTCCAAATAACTAGAATTAATTGGAGTAAACAAAAAAAGATGAAAATATCTATGGACACTATTGTGGGAACACGGACATTGAAAATATCGGAAAAGCAATTATGATCTCTTAAGGATACAAAAAAGTAGTGAATTACAAAGCATCTTCAGATGTGATAATGACAGTTAATAACAAGGCTTTAAATATGCCAGTTAATAATCAAATCAGCACAATGCAATAACAATAAAATTCTTATGTCTTTCGGGGTTGTAATAGCATTACAGAAAAAGTACAATTGCAAAAAAACAAAAAGAATTAAAATTGTCACAAAATAAATTACAGTCTGCTCTATTAAAAAAGATATTTCTCTTTTTTCCCCACACCTAAAGGGATTAGAAGTCCACAAAAGGAAGGATAACGTGTCAGGGCAAAAGAACCAGGATTTTTGAAGGGATCTGGGCAAGATAGGACCACTTAGCAGAGTTATGCTTCAGGCTTAAATTCAGTCCTTCTATCTCTGCTCAAATTCTCCATGTATTTCTTCAAATGTTGTCATTAACAGCTTAAGTCCAAAATGAAATGGGTAAACAACTGCATGGATTCCACTTACTAGTAAACATTCTCTTCTGTAATGTGATATCAATTCTTCATCATGTCCTCGATATGGGCCCTTAGACAAGAGCTCCTTGTTATTCTGATAAGCACAGATAAGATACAGTATGGCTTCTACATAACTTAAAATTGAAAGAAGAAAATAACATCAGTGTTTCCATATATATAACAGTACAAAACAGTCAAAATTTTGACAGTCTGTGTCAGTGAAAGAGAGCATTAGCACAAATACAATTGGAAGCTACTAAGTTTTTCTTCTCCAGAACAGCAGGATTTAATTCCCAAGACAGTAATCACTAATAGCAAGACTATCAAAAGCAGCTAGAAATTCAGTTTCTAGAAAGTGGAAGAATGAAGGGAGAATGTTCATTTTTACGTCTATCCTCCACAAGTCCTACTTTTTCAACCTTGCATTATAGGAAAGCATGCATAACCTATTCGATTAATGATTAAAAATTAATTTTTGTAAAGAGGAACTAAAATTACTCCCAACTCTCCTGATCAAGAAAATTAAAGAAAATTTGGACAATTATTCACTGGGGAAAAAAGGGAAAAGGAAAGAATGTCTTCTGAAAGGCAGAATAATGTAGTGGAGAAGACATTAGACTTCAAAGAGAGATCTGGATTTAAATCTTGCCTCAAAAACTTAATAGCTGTGTGGCCATAATGTAGAGAACATGTTTCAAAGTATATTTTTTGTGTGTCCTCTAAAAATAATCAAACACTTTTGGGCTGCCACAAGAACACTGATGGAATTATTTGACAATATAGTAAGACACATATTCAGACTTAACTATAACTTTAATAATGTTAGTACTGGGAAAAACTAATCAATGCTGAATTTCATTTTTTTCTAACTAATGCAAAGCATTACATATTATGCTAGAAAGTAGAATACTTTCATAAATTCTGAATTAGAAAATATAAGAAGCTGTGTAGTAAATAGAAAATGAGATTAGTAGCATGATTTCCACTATTCTCCTTTATTCTAGTTAAGTGTAATTAGACATATCTGAATTATGTAATAATTTTGAAAAAAATACAGGATACATCAAGAAATTTGCATCCTACCCTAGCTTCTTACTACCCTACATAAATTATATTCAAGTTATTTAAGCTTTCTGTTCCTCTACAAAGCAGAAATGATACCCATCCTATATATTTTAATGTGTTGTTAGGATAAAATCAGATCCTAGATATGAAATTGCACTGAAGAAGTTAGAAGCTGACCATAGCTCAAAATTCAATCATCCTTGAAGTATTTGGATGTTCATGGTTACTTCAGATATATTGATCACAATCAACCAAGAAGCATTTGCTAAATACTTATTATGTGATAGGCACTGTGTTATGCACCGAGAACACAAAGACAATGGCAAAATAGTTGCCATACTCAAGGAGCATACATTCTAATGAGGGAGAAATGATGCGCATATATGGCTATGTGCAAAATACATACAAAACAGACCAAGATAAATTTGGGGAGGAAGGTGTCATGTAGAAGGAAGCAGGGGATTGCAAGAGGTAGAGGTGGGCAGGGAAGTTGGTGACACCAAGTGAAAAAGCATGTAGAGAGGAGATGGAAGGTCACGTGTGAAGAGCACAAAGTCCAGTGAGGCTGTATCACAGGAGCGGTGTAATGTGCAGTATGGCTGGAAATGCAGCATGAGACCAGGCAGCAAAGAGTTTTAAATGCCTAACAGAAGAGTTCGTTTATGACTGTGGAGGCAACAGAGAACGACTGAAGTTCACTGAATAGGGCAGTGACATTATAGACCTTCTCTTTCGCAAAATACCTTGGGCACCTGTTTGGAGGATGCATGAGAGTGGGGAGACACTTCAGAAAGGAGACAATTGGGAGGTCACTGCAAGAGTCCACATGAACGGTGAAAGAACTTGAGCTGAGGTGGTGCACAATGGGAGAAGAGAAAGGTACGTATGTGAGAGATATTGGAAAAGTGGAAAAGACAAGATTTGCAAAGGACTGAATATATGGGTGTGAGAAGCAGGGAGCTGACACTGAGAGTGAATGGAATAGAAGTGTTTTAATGAAGTTTAAGAAAAGGGGTAGGTTTTGAGAGAAAGAAAATGCACGTATTTGTGTTTACTGAATTAATGCTAACAAGATGAACAATTCTTGCCATACTTCAGTAAACTGTGATTTCATTAATGTGGGTAATTCTCTACATTTGACACATATTGTAAATCCTTCTAAGACTTAAAATACAAGATTCTTAGAAGTAATGAAAAGGTGACGAATTTTTTGACAACTGCAAATCTGGTGATAAGTGTGATTTGTTCACTGTTACTGGGGCCATATTGAAATCTTTCCAGCTGGGTAGGATCTACTGTAGCTTATACCAATGGTATAGCCTTTGAGAGCCCAAGGTCACTTTCAAAATAGAATGAAATATCAAAGTAGGGCTTTGGTGGATATAAAATTACTCTATTGATGAAAACAGATTTTCATTTAGGGTAATCAAAATGAATTCTGCCCCACAACTTTTATTTTGAATTTGAGTTATGCTACATATTAAACATAATTCGTATGGTAGAGGAGATTCTTATTTAGTTACAGGGCAGAACAGATGTCTGATGTCTCTTCCAACTCTGAAACTTTGGACTTCTTTGCTTTTGTTCTTTTGGGAATATGCAATAAAGTCAATTATCTTTAAAATTAGGAAACTAGAATAAAAATGGTAGCACTGCCCTCTAGAGGACATAATCCAAAAGTCTACAAAAAGCAATGATGTTTTGATAGACATAATAAAAATATAGAAATGTTTCTTAAGGAATCTCAAGAGTAGCAATGGCTAGCTCCAATTGCAAAAAGACAAAAATATTCTATAAAGGAATAAGAACAGCACATGAATACCATATGCAAATACAAATTCTGTATGTAATTACTCTGCAGTATAATTGAGAACTGTATACTCATAAAGATTCTACTGGAATGATTCACTATTGCACTGAACTGACCCTGGGTTTTTTATGCTATGTCAGGAAAATATAAACTCTGGAGCAATCTAACCAACCCTGAAAAACTAGTTTTGATGACAGTTATGGTTCTGCTATCTGAGGACCAGAACAGCTAAGTCTGAATAAGTTGATGACTAGAAAGTTACTGACCTGGTAATGAATGTTTTGGCCATGACCTTCTACAAAATGCACATAAATATAAAATGACATTTACTGCACTGTGACCCTCCCTTATACCCCATTTCCAGGCATGGTTGTGAGAAAGGGGATACAGAAAGAATTCTTAAAAAGTCTACAAATATGAATTTAGTTAATTTTGTTGTTTATAGCAATAGTATCTTGCTAAAATGTTTATTACTGAGATTTAGTCAATTTCCACTTTCCTGTGGTTCACTTAAAAGTAATCTTAATTTGTAGCTGTATTTCTTACTAGGTTAGTAATGACAGCGTAGCAAAACTGCTATTACTATATCTTTCATAATATATGAAGAGCTACGATAAATAGTCTCTGGGGCAAATATAAATTCAGATTGGCTACAGAAAAAGTTCATTAAAAAGGAAGCCAGAAACTATGAGAAGCAGCATACATTCTGGTTCTGTTGAAATTACTTCCTCCTATTTCTCTAAAACTCTGTTCATTCAAAACCTGTATGTTCTTTTCCCTTTTTAAGTTTCAATGGCAGGAGTAGATAAGAAGATAGTGAAGTTACCTAAAGAAAATACTTAAAGAGTGAAATTGGGAGATGTAAGGAAAATACAAAATAAGTTTCGAAATACATGCCTTTTCATAGAAATGAATAGTAAGTATAAAACTAAGTAAAAATTAAGCATACATATATATGTATGTATGTATGTATATACATATATATGTATATGTATATACATACATACATACATACATATATATGTATATATACATCTGAATATCTGGCATGTTCTCCATAATATCAAATATCTTCTTAACTTTTCTTACCTCTTTTTTTGAAAATATTCTAGGCCTATCACCAGATACATTGTTGTATCTCTGAAGTTCCTATAATCCTGGTGCCACTTCTGTAGGAAAAGAAAAAAAAATTGTATTTAAGACTCTAATAAAAGTAATTAAAAATTATACGCAGCTTTTTTTCTGATAATAGACATTTTCCTAAATAAACATGGCTAACTGACCTTTCTAAACAGTTTAGTTAAAAAAAGGAATGACTTAAAAAGTAATTTCTCTATAACAACTTCTGTGATAAAGCTTATTAAATGCTGATAAAGAACTATAGAAGAAAAATATGACAGAAATGGAAATTTAGATATTAATTTTACTTTTCTATGATAAAAATATAAAATCATATTTTGAAACCTTGATATAACTTTTATGTCTAAATAGTACAATTTCAGTGTATGTAAATGTAAGAATTGAAAATGAATGCCAGGGTCATCAGATCTCAGTGCCTTAGACATACTACATGCTCACTGTTCATATATTTAGAGCTGAGACCATAAAGAACTTGAGAGTTCATTTAGGCCTCCCCCCCATTCTAGAGATGGGGGGAAAGACAGCCTAGTTCACACAGGCAGCAAGCGACAGAGCCTGGATTCCAATCCAGGTCCTCTGACTTCAAATCCAGCATTTTTTCCATTATGTCTACAGATTTCCAAGCTTCCCTTTGAAATCACCACATCAACTCCAACCCTCTCAATTAGAGAGAAATTCTTATTCCACTCCTGCCCTCATACAGATAGATGATCTCACTGATTGAGATGTTCTCTCCAATGATGCAGATCACAACATGCCTATGCCTACCCGTCCTATACAGCTCGTGTTCATGACCTCACAAGCTGCCACAATGGATTCGTCAAATATGCTGGAGCATTCTCTTTATGTGAGAATATCAGTGGAGCAAGTGAGGCCTCGTACTGACCTTTCACTTTTGTTAATGATACATTTGTGTGATACACTTTTGTGAATGATACATTTATTAAATCCTTACTATGTGCAAGGATACAAATGGAAAAGTGAGACAGTGCCTCTTCTAAAGCAGCTCACATTCTAATGATGGAGACAACACGTGTGGAAGATTTTAGCTGCAAGTCAGATGAAAAGGTTCCATGGTCCTTAAAGCGCAGCAGCAAAAGCATAAGGTAGTGCCTCTTCTTTAATGTCATTTCCACTGATAAAAAGATATCAGAATCTGATCCTGAACTATTTAACCATGGGCTGGTGAGGATGGCTGTGCGTGCTGGGCTAGAAGCAGATCCAGTGATGTGAGGAGTGCTGGGACTCCCAGGGCTCTGATGCCTATCTGCCTTTTGGTAGTAGTTGGGAGAATGGCAAGTTTGATATGACTAAGTTTCTTGAATAGCAGTCTGCCATCACTTGACAAGGATCTCCTATTTGTAGAACCAACAGTCAATATTTAAAGACGGCTTAAAACTATGATCTTAGCACCTTCTCTATGCTTAACCAGTCTTGCCCTCTAGAGAATTTCAGAACATTTCTGGCTTTCTTCCTTCATTACTCTCGATCATGTTATGTTGGCAATTATCTCTTTTTACCTTATGATTAGACTTGCAAACCTCTACCTAAATGCCAGTACAAGACATTCTAATATTTTAAGCTGTTATTCACAAATTGGAATCTAGGTCTCTGATACCATCTTCTTAATCAACTGTTCAATTTGTAAATGTGCTTCTTCTCTTTGGAAAAAACTGCCTTCAATTAGCAGTCATAATATAAAAACATTACCTGTGCTTCTAAGGCCTTTAGCTTCTTGTTCATAACTTTATAACTTAACAATAATTACTTGATTCCTTAGGGCAGTGTTACAATGACCCTCTGTCTTGTCCAATGAAAGATACCTAAAACCAAACATCTTTTCTCCCAAAGCTTCTTCTCCTTGCTACTACCTTATTTCTGCAGTGGCATCACCATTTACTTAATCTTCAAGTTTTAAAACATTAGTGTTAGATTCTCTTTCTCTCACCTTTCACATTGAAATTGCTTTTGAAGTTCTGTGAATTCTATTCAGTTAACTAGTATTTATTAAGCACCTTCTATGTGCCAGGAACTGTGATAAGCATTGGGCATACAAAGAAAGGCAAAAAACTTCCTGATTTCTAGAAGAGACAATGGGGGAGACAAACTGTGAACAACTATATGTAAACAAGATACATACAGGATAAATTGGGGGGTAGTATCAGAAGTAAGTCAGTAATATGAAGGAGGAATGTGAAAGACTTCTTGCAGAAGACAGAACTAAGTGAGACTTAAAGAAAGCCAGCAAAATGAGGAGGGGTATAGGGGACTTGCATTTTGGGAAGACCAATTTGACAGTTGAGACACAGATGGAATCCAGCAGAGAGAGACTTGGGGCAGGAAGACCAACCAGCAGGTATAGTCTACGTCTGAGGGGAAGGAAAAGAGTTAAGGAGCTAGGAGCCTGGGTAGGTGGAAGAAGGATAGTATCCTTGAAAGTAATAGAGAAATCAGGAAGAAGGGAGGGTTTGGGGGCAAAGATAATGAGTTCAGTTTTTAGACATGTTGAATGTAAGATGTCTATAGAACACCAGTGCAAAATGTCTAAAAGGCAACTGGGATTGGGAGAGAGATTAGGGCTAGACAAGCAGCTCTGAGAATCATCTTCAGAGAGATAGATTATAACTGGAAATGTGGAAGTAGTACAGAGGGAGTAGAAAAGAAGGCCTAGGACAAAGACTTGGAAGACTTGCCCTGTTAGTGAGCAAGTGATAGATGAAAATATAACAAAGGAAATAGAGGAGTGGTCAGACAATTAGGAAGAGACCTATGAAAAAGTAGTGTCATGAAAACCTAGAGGGAAAAGGGTATAAGGAGAAGAAGTGATCAATAGTGTCAAAGGTTTCACAGGATAAAGATTCATCTTACATTCACCTTATATAATATCTATCTATAGAAATGGATATATGTGGAAAAAAAATTCCTTGTATCTTTCTCAAATCTTTTCCTTCTTTATCCCTGCTACAATACTCTAATAAAAGTGTTCTTACTGTCTGCCTCAATCATCACAACAGTCTAATGACACATTTTCCTTCTTCCACTATCTTTAGTGGAAGAATTTACTGAACTGGTATACTCATCTTCCTCATGCAACTCCTCAAGGTTAGAATCTTGAGTGGCTTATTATTATCTACTGAATAAATTTGCTTAAAATATTTATTTTCAAGAGAGCTCAAGTGAGTACCTTTTTTTTCCTCCTAAGTTAAGAATACTTTTTCCCCCCAATTGGAAATATTCTGCTTTTCCAAACTGTTGAATCATTATATAGTCAATTGTCACATTGTTGTGAACATAGGAGGCTTCAAGAACAATAGATTTTGTAAAGTGTCATATATGTTGAACCTTATCTACAACAAAATCATCTTTTTTTTAGAAATTATTGTCTCTATACATTCTATCCTATATATATATATATATTGAATAAAATTTGAACTATAATTTTAGAAAAATATGGACAAACCCAAACTTTACTTTTCATTAAGCATTATTTTTATGCATAAAAACTTGTGTTCAAAAATTATCTCCAAAGAGAATTTTATTGATTGCTATATATCTTCTTGACTTCTTTTTACATAAACAATATTTAAATAAAAGCAAGGTAAAAGACAATCAGGAAAGAATTGCCAAAGCAGTAAATTATATGCTAAGCTCCTGGACACTGTCTCTTCTCTGGGTTTTTGTGACAATTCTTTCCTGGTTGTCTTTCGACTTGCTCTGTCTCAGTCTCCTTTGCTGGCTTATCATGCTTATCCTCTAGATCATTCTCCCCAGATTCTGTCATGGGGGCTCTTCTCTTTCTTGATAACCATTAGCTCTCATGACTTTCACTAACATCTGTATAAGATGACTCCCAGATTTATATATCCAGTCCCGGTCTCCCGTCAGTTTCAGTCCCATATCGCTAATTGCCTAATGGACATTTAAAACAGAATATTCTGAGAAGTATCTTAAATTGAAAACATACAAAACTGAATGCAGCAATTTTGCCCTAAACCCGCCTTGCTTACACACTTCCATTCTTCAATCAAAGGCACCACCATCTTTCTAGTATCCCAGGTTTGTAACCTCCATGAAACCCTGAACTCCTCACTCTATTCCACCTCACATACCAGAACAAAATCTTGTTTCTACCTTCATAATACCAAATGTATCTGATCCCTTTTCTCTAATCACACTTTTACCACCTTAGTTCTGGCCCTCATCACCTATGTCACTATGTGACTCTGTGATGCCTCTCCTCAATCAACTTTAGTGGCTTCCTCGTATCCCTAGGAAAACATGACATCTTCTGGCTTTTAAAGCCGTATACAACCTTGCCGCAGTATATTTTTTCAACTCAACTGATGTTTTCCTTCCCCCCCATACTCTGTGATCTGGCTGTTCTACAGGCCTGGAATGTAGTTCCTTAAACTTAAAAAAAAAGTTAAATCAAAAAAATGTTATATATATATATGTATGCGTGCATGTACATATATATATATATATATCTATATAATTGTATATAGATGTGTATAGATATATATGTATGTATATTTTTTATTTATTTAAAAGATGAAGCTCAAATACCATATTCTGAAAAAAGTCTTTCCAACTACTAGTGACCACATTCTTAATTACTTTGTATTTAACTGTGTATGCTTTAATGTCCTTTTCTTCCCCATTAGAATGTAAATTCCTTTTAAATGGCGCTTTATTCTTTGTACTCCTATCCTCAGCATCTAGCACAGCACCTGGTCAATAATAGGTGCTTAAAAATACTAGCTGATCGATATACTGATATAAGGAGAAACAGCAGAGCAAAATGGACAGGGGGCTGGCTCTCAAGTCAGAAAGACCTAGATTAAAGTCTTACCTCTGCCCCACACTAGTTGTTTAGAAGCTCTCAGTGCCCTGGGCAACTAAAAGTTAGACAAGTTGCTAATCAGCATCAATAGAGAATATCTACAAGGGGTCCCTCCCCCCACTGCCTCATACACTCGGAAAACGAAGTAAAGTAGAAACAAGGAAAATACATAAGGAGCAAATTTAGAGGGCTACTTTTTATTTATCATTCGTACTTGATCTGAACTAAGGTGACATTCCTAATACAAAAAGGCAACTGACAGTCACTTGACAAAATATCCCATTTTTTTTCTTCATCTTAAGACCAAAGTAATTTGGTTAAGAAAAGTTTAAAATAGTTTAATAAGCAACTGTGCTAGCATTCAATTTCCTTCTCCAAAGACATAAATTACCTCATATTCTTCCATGTTTACTTCTTCTGGCTTAATCATTTCAAGTTTAGCTTGAGCAATTTTCATTATGTTTCGACACCTTAAAAAAAAAAAAGAAATTTGTTCCCAAATTGATAGCAACACCAATAAGAACTGAGACACTTGTGCACAACAGTATAGAAGGCAGAGTTGCCATTTACTCTAAGGTCATGTAATCAATAAATCAACACTATGGAATGAATTCCACAGAAACTTATCCAAAACATATTAAGTAAAAAGATATGCTTTAAGTCAAAGCTAGGTAATGGCATAAAAGAAAGAAAATCTGGTAAATAAACAACTCTAAATTTATTATATAGTTTCAATATTTGTTCATTAAATTAAATCATACATTCTAATAAAATTAAATGATGTGTTCTAAGTTATATATTTTAGCTACAGACTTCTAATAATACATTAAAATAGAAACAAATTAGTTTAATCATATGGATGGCTATAGTAGATCTGAATATAGATATAAATTATTCAGGGTCAAAAATTCTGAGTTAGAAAGGACCTTAAAGGCTAGCTGTTTGCTCCAAAGCAAACGCCTGATGACAGCCAACCTGTTCTTCAAGGACTAATTCTTATTTATTATCCATATCTATCAGAACTAAAGTGATTTCCTATGAAAAAAATGCCATTTGAATGCCCTTCCCAGTGAAAGTAACCCATTTCCCCTTAAGGTAGATCATAGATGTAGGGATGGAAGTGAACTCAGAGATCATGTAGTTCAACACCCTTATTTTGGAGACAATAAAACTGAGGCACAGGATGGTTAAGTGACTTGCCCAAAGTCATTTAGGTATCCTGACTCCATTGTGACCTATATCACATAGTCATTGCCTGAGGTTGCAGAAGCAATTAAATAGTGGAACCGGGATTTAAATTCAAGTTCTGATTTCAAATCCTGTGCTCCTTCCACCACAGACACTACTTCTGCCATCTACTCATTAAGCTATTGCCTGAAGTAATAAGACATTTATTTCAAGTAGCAAAATGAAGCTAGAAACCTCAGAAGTTATACGTAATATAAAGTTTCTCCTCTAATCTTGCAGCACAAATATTCTCTCCATACACCCACCCCAAACAAAAATCCCCTCCATTTGTTTGTTACCCATTTCTCTTTGGGATTTTATTTGTTCCTTTCTCTCTCTTGCTTTTCACAAGTTATTCTCCACCCCACCCCGCCCTTTTTCCTCTAAGTTAGTCAGGTAGATATTCCCTTCCTCTCCTCCCCTTTATTTACTAATTTTAAAAGAGGCATATTAAGTTCATTAATCTTTTTTCTATTTTGTTCATGTATGTTTATAAGGATATGATTTTCTACCCAAGGTTTGGTCTATTGTTTCGTAATTATAATTTTCTTTTACATACTTATTAAATGTTTCTATAACTTTTTCTTTGACCTATTAATTATTTAGGATTTCACTGTTAAGTTTCCATTTGTGTCTGTATCTTTTATTTGTAGTCCCTGAAATAACTTCTACTTTTTATTGCATTATGATCTGTAAAGAAAGTGTTAACTTTTTCTTCCTTTTTACAGTTATTTATAATTTTTCTCTACTCTAGTACATGATTAATTTTTGTAAGTTTCAAGTGGTACCGAGAGATATGTATATTCTCTTGCTGTCTCATTTAGAAGACATCATCAATCTTTCAACTCTACTTTCTCCAGCCATTTGTTCAGTTCCATATTTTCTTTTTATCTTTCTGTTATATTTATCCAAAACTGAGAGAGGGATACTTAAGTCTCCAGCCACTGTTATATTACTGTTGTTAATGTCTGTCTTCTAGTAGTTCTGATAATGTACCCTTTATGATTTGGATGCTAAATCATTTGGAGCATATAAGTTTATTACTGAAAATGGTTTGTTGTCTATGGTTCCTTTCAGCATAACAGTTTCCTTGTTTATCCCTTTTTATTTTTTGAATGTTTGTTTTTGCTTTGTCAGATAACATGATATAACTTTTGCTTTTTTGGATTCAATTGATGCACAGTAAATATTTTTCATCCTCCAAGTTTTATTTAATGTATTTTTTAAAATTGTGTTTGTAAGCAACAGATTGTAAGATTTTGCTTTCTTATCCAATCTGTCACTCTATTTGTTTTATTGGCTTGTTTAATCCATTCACATTTAAAGTTACGAGTCAGGTTTATATTCTCCACCATCTGTTTCTAATATATTTTTTCTAGTTATGAATTCCCCCCCCCCTTTTGCTGTAAACACAGAATAATGTTCGTTCAATAACTTTTAGTCTTTTTTTTTTTTAATGTGGCTCCATTGCCACTGGCTTTCCTCTTTCACTCATCCTGATCCCCTCCATTTGTTTGTAATCCACTTCCCATCAGGATTTTATTCATTCCTTTTTCTCTCTTGCTTTTCACAGGTTATTCTCCACCACCCCCCCCCACCCTTTTTCCTCTAAGTTAATCATTGTAGATACTCCCCCTTCTTCTCCTCCCCTTTACTTAGTCCAGTTCATTAGATTTTTTTAAGTTTAATTTTTTGCACCCCTTTCCAGAAAGGATTTCTCTCACTTTCTTCATTATTATTCCCCTCTTTCTAGCTACTCTATACCAACTCATTCTCTGATCCATGACTTCTATTATTATCTGGTTTCTCTCTTCTGATTTCCTCATACAAAGTATCCATCCTAGGCTCTCTCCTAGGTGCCTTCTGTCACTATCTTGTGATGATGATGATGATAATAATATAGTAGTTAACATTTATTTAGTACACACTATGTGCCAGGCACTGTGTGCTAAGTGCTTTACAAATATTATCTCATTTAATCTTTACAAAAACCCAGAGAAATAGGGGCTATTATTACCCCTGTTTTACAGATGAGGAATCCAAAGGCAAATAAAGGTTGAATAATTTACCCAGGGTCACACGGCCAGTAGATGTCTGAGGTCAAATCTGAACTCAGGTCTTATTTCCTGGCAGCTAGTTGGCTTGGCCTAGAATCAGGAAGACTCATCTTCCTAAGTTCAAATCTGGCCTTAGCTGTATGACCCTGGGCAAGTCACTTTACTCTGTTTGCCCCCATTCCTCATTTTACAAATGAGGTGAAGGAAATGGCAAATCACTCCAGTATCTCTGCCATGAAAACCCCAAATGGGATCACAAAGAGTTGGACATAACTGAAAAACAACTTCCTGACTCCAGACCCAGGGCTCTATGCACTACACCACCTAGATGCTCTATGTGCCTCTTCCCACTGTGCCTCATTCCCAGAACAAAGCCAATTACTGCAGCTGTCAGAGAGGATGCTGTCCCATGGGAGGGCCTCCTTCCCCACCATGTCCCTGATCATGTAGCCTAACACTGTGTAATGTAGAAAAAGTTTGAAAGATAGTTTCTGGGTAATTAGTCATCTTATTAATAATGCCAGCATATTATTAATAAAAGGATCATCATTTGGCTGTCTCTCTTAGACCAAAGACCCCTCATGGAACCCACTCAATACTTATGTTCTCTTGGAAGAGTGGGTGTTCCTGAGGGTGGAAATCAACTCTGACTGGTTAACAATTAATGAGAGAATGAATATTATAATGAGAGGTGGACATATTCTAATAGGGTACATGCCTCTCTCTGGTCACTCATTCTTGGTCAGGGACTTATCTATTTTCGTATCACCCATCTGACAAAAGGGAGAATCCACATTTTCCCAGACCAGTCAGGGTAAAATACAAGGAGCTTCCCCACCTGGGTGGAGTCTGAACAAAATCTAGGAGAAAGTTAAACTAATTTTATCATCAGCAATCTCAGATGCCAGCTTGGTCTAGTAGAGAATAGGGTTTCAGAAAGGGATAAATCCTGTGTCTCCCCAATATTAACAATTAATTATTTACTAGTCATTTCTCTCAACTGATCTAAATGCTCTTCTGGTTACTACTTTTTCCCATTTGCCTCAAAATCTCCTGCTTTTGTCCTTGCTCTCTTACTCTCCTAAATGCCAGTTGTCTCCAGGGGCTTCCACTTCCGCACTCTGATGTAGGATGAGTACACTTTTCAAGCACCAAATCATCTAAGCCACTCTCAGTATAAGTCTCCTGTCATAAACCATCTCTTTTCACCCCTAGGGACAATTCATCATTGGAAACCCTTCCTACCACCAAAGTAAGGCCTCCTTCCTTTGTCCCTGATCCATCCTCTTCTTCAACAACTCCCGTATAGGCTCTTCTCTTTTTGAAACCACAGAGGTCACTTGCCCCTCATCACTAGCACTTGATTTGATCCTGACACATCACACACTCCTTTCTACTCCCCTGCTCCTCTCTTCCCTGTGCATGTATCCTCCTCCCAGGCTGTAATGTAGTCCCATAAACAGCAACAACATTGATTCTTTAGTAGGCAGGTCACTGGCTTCTATTCATAATGTCCCTTATCCACTTCTTCACTGTTACTTTAATAAATTTACTCAGATGCTTACTAGCTGTGTGACCCTGGGTAAATTATTTAACCTCTGTTTGCCTTTGGTTTCCTCATCTGTAAAATAGGGATAATAATAGCACCTATTTCCCTGAGTTTTTGTGAAGATCAGATGAGATAATATTTGTAAAGGACAGCTATTATATGATGATGATGATGATGATGATGATTACATGGTAGTGACACAAAATGCCTATACGAGAGAGCCTAGAATTGAATAGAGAGAGAGAGAGAGAGAGAGAGAGAGAGAGATGGCATGTATCCTTATCCTGTTGTGAGCACTTCTGTTTTTCTAAATCTTTCAGAGAACACTGACAGTGGATCAATAATCCCATTTCCCAGTTCATTTGGCATGCTGGGATGCAGTTCTTCTGGATCAAGTAACTCAAATTGATCAGGGCCAACCAGTTATTTTCTATGTCCCTATGTATCTTGGGATACGTCTCCTTAGTAATACATTTTTTGTTGTTGTTCTACCCTTTTCATTTGTGGCAGAGAAAACAAGTTTCTGCTTCTTTTCTTTCATCCATTATCATTAACCTATCATCTCTTCAGCTGTGGATGGTCCTAATCCTTATTTGAACTTTTTCTTTTTCCCAGTATTTGGGGGGTAGTTAGTGATGGGAGGGTCCAGATACATGATTTCATTAGTATGTGGAAACTTTCTCAACTAATGCTGACTAGCAACTTGTCTGTAACTATTTAGTCTCAGATAATTGAAAGGGACACTAAAATATTTAAACTTTTCTTATCTAGGCAAAAAACAAACAAAACCTTTTTTTTGTCCTTAGCAATGTTACCAGCTGTAGCCCATTCTGTGATTTAGCACTACTGCACTCCTAATAGTATTTTAATAGGCTTTTGGTATGCTTTTGTATTCATCCAAAATTATCTGCCCTTGCTTCTGCTGGTATATATCTTTTAAAAATCTAAGTTCATCAATGAGCTTTCTGTTATAAAGTGAAATTTCATTTTCCTGACCAAAATGATGGGTTCTTGGATAGAGACAGATGTAGCTTTTGAAAACTATGTTTGGCTGAATACTTTCTTACTCAGATCAAGCAGAATTTTAGCTGAAAAAGAGGCATAAAAATGCCTAGATAAAAAATTTAACCAAGTATATTGGATGCTATAACACATGAGAAGGAAAGGAAATATTACAGAGGAGATGTATAATAATGAATAGAGCTAAAGTATCAGAAAAAGGGTCAGAAATAATACTTATGATCTCTCATGTGCCTGTATAAAAATACATAAGAGTATGGATAGTAAGGAAAATGTGCTTGAGATGTTAACACAGGGAGGCAATTATGATTTCATAAGAAAAATGGCATGGGTCTCATGAATAGATTATAGGAAAAGAAAGTTAAGAAATCATGTTTAAAAGAAACAAGTTTAACAATGGAATCATCCCATATATTTAGCATTTAGAAGTATATATATATATATGTGTGTGTATATATATATATATATATATACATGCAGCACATAAATGTCATAAATACATATTTATGTTTATATTTTCTTCATGTTTAACATGATTCCACCACTTGTACAGGGATATGTGTGTGTGTGTGTGTGTGTGTGTGTGTGTGTGTGTGTGTGTGTGTGTGTACACACCTAGGATTTCACTGATATAGGCAATTTCCAATAAACTGATTGGCAAGTGTTTGTAACTTACAAAGTTAGAGGATTGTCTGAGTAACTGAGCAGGTAAGTGACTTGCTTAGGTTAACACAAAGTATGTATCAGAAGCTGGACTTTAACTCAGGTCAACCACAAGACCAGCTCACTAACCACTGAATGGGCCATTTTGTCTCTCAAGAAGATAAATTCTTATGTTAAAATTTACAAATGTAACGGAAGAAGGCCATAATATAAAGATATAAGATAAAGTAAGAAACAGAAAACAGTGTGGGGACATACCAGATAGAGAACACAAAAATGATTTAGAAAATAAGACATAGTTGTAATGAGTGACTTTAGGGACAGCTAACATTTGCTGAAAGTCCTAAGGTAACTATAAAATTCTATAATCACCCCAGTGGCTTCTTCTCCACTGGATAAAGGAAGAAGCCTTGAAGAAAGCTCAAAAAACCAAACATGGAAGCTTCCTCACCCTCGACAGAGTAAGACCAGCAGCAACTGAGCAAAGCTATTATTCTGCTATTGGGGAGTCTGAATATTAATTAGCCACCATTTTCACAGATGTCTTCTTTCACTTCAGTAGCATGAATCAGCACTAGTCCCTAGGTCTAGGTTTCTTACTCTCTTTCTCCAATTCCTACTGCTGCTAGACCCAGATAAGAATCCTCTAAAACAGCAACCAAACTTTAGAAGCTTGGGAGAGGGTGCCCTATTCTCCTCCACGGCATTTAATTCTGTCCGGGAATCCACTGTAATACTCTTTTTTTTATCATCCCCTTAGTTTTGCAAAATGAGTATCTCCTCTCAATAGACACGTTTCTTTATTTTACTGAGTCATCTAGCTGTCCTTCAATAAAAACTGGAAGTTTTCAAAAAACAACTTCTGACGATATAATAGTGAATGATCCTGACAAAGAAGTGGGATTCATTTTGGGAGACCAATGTGACTCAAAAGGGTATACTGGTTTTTAAAATATTAAAAATGAAAGCAGGCACACAGCCAAGGAGGAGAAAGGTAGAATGAAGGTGAGCATCTAGAATGAACAAAAGCTTTAAAAAATTCTAAGGACAACTAAAACAGATTTTGAGTATTATATTCGTGGCAAAGTGAAGTATAAGGGAGGGACAGGACTGCTGTTTAGAATAGACTGTATAACGTTGAGAGGTCATAGAGAAAGTAATACTCAACAATTTCCATCTTTCTTGTCAAAGAAAATGATTTTCAGAACAGAAAGAATCAAACAAAAATTATTTAAGGAGAATTTGGTATTAAAATGTACATAAAGGTATAATAAGAGAGTATCTAGTTGCTCTAAAATACAAAGACTTTAAGGTCCTAGGGTCCTAAAATAATTCACAGATGAGATTCCTGAAGCACCATCAATGATCTCTGAGGTATCATGGAGAATGAAAGAGGTGCCAAAGACTGAAAGATAAAGAAATGTTATTTTGAATTTCGCTAATGCTAATAACATACACCTCTCGTGTATTATAATACCTTCATTTTACAATTTGAAGCAGATCCAGAAAAGTGACTTGTCCAAGGTCACATAACTACTGATATTAGCACAGCTATGCTTAAAACTGAAACAGGGAATTTTAGAGGATGGACAGATTTAGGGGGCAGAGAAAATGGGCTCCATTTTGGACATGCTGAGTTTGGGAGGCTGATGGTATATCTGGATGGAGATATTCAACAAACAGTTGGTGATGCTGGACTATAGTTCAAGAGAAAGTTTGGGGCTGGATATATAAATTTATGACTCATCTGAACATCTCCGTGGGAGCTGATAATAACTAATATCTATAGAGGGCTTCAAGTTTTGAAAAGTATTTTAGTATCTTAGAGAGAATTTGGAACAAGAAAAAGACCAAGGAAAAAGCTTTGCGAATGCTCTGGGTTCACTAAACACAAGTCTATCAGACTAAACTCATTTCCATTTTTTTAGAGTTACCAGGACAGAGAAGGCTTATAGACTCTATTACCTATATTTCAAAAAGCTTCCAAATTCTTAAGACTGAAAAAATGTTTGCTGTACAATAAGGTTGATGAATAAATGGATAAACAACTACACTTAAGGGCTATTAATGAATGGACTGATGTCATCCTGAATGGAGATTTCTACTGGGCAGCTGGATGGCATAGTGGATAGAGCACTGGGATTGGCATCAGGAAAACCTGAATTCAAATCCTACATTAGGCACTTATTAGCTGCAAGCAAGTTACTTGCTTGCCTCAGTTTCCTCATTTGTAAAAAGAGCTGGAGAAGGAAATAGTAAACCACTCCAGTATCTTTGCCAAGAAAACCCCAAATGTGCTCATGAAGAGTTAGACATGACCAAAAAATAAATGAACTGAACCTTCCTGGGTTGTGAGGATCAAATGAAATAATATTCATGAAGTACTTAGCACAGTATTTGGCACAATGTAGGTGCTATATAAATGCTGTTGCTGTTATTATTATTGGCAAGATACTGGGCTAATCACAGTGTTGTTTAGTTCAACTTGAAAAAATACACTGATGGCATGCTGGTACATTCATGGATATATTAAGTTGGGAGAAACAGCTAATATATTGTTTGGCTGAATAAGGATGTAGGTAACATTTTTTTTTTAATTTAACCTCCGCTCCACCCCAAAAAACATATATAAAATAGAATACAAAAAAGAGTTGCATTTATAAAACGACTGATTTATTTTACGCAGTTTGCTTTTTCAAAAAATATATAATAAATCCAACTTGCTATTTTCAAAATTGACTTGCTTATCTGTATTTCCTTTTGAAGTTCTGTACTCCTCTGTGAACTTAAAAAAAAAAATGTTTTAGTGACCCCTTCTCTCTCTCTCTCCCTCTTTTTGGTATTATCACTGTTTAGTCAAGTAAGGATTACCACTTTATCTCCTAAATTACTTATTTTCCTTTCAATTTCCCCCAAGAGCTTTATTTCATTTTTTATCTCTTCCTTCATTTTTTCTAGGTATTCATGTGGTCCCATTAGAAAAATCTATTTTTTTTCTTTCCATGCTTGCAATTATCAGAGTTACTGGTTCCATCTTTTCAGGGAATCTCTTGATTTGCAATAATTTTTTTAACTTGTCAGTGTTTCCTTCGGTTTTATCATCTCCCCAGCTTTAGTTTCTAAATTGGGGCTTTATGTCAGGGTGAGGTTCTTCCCCTTGCTGTACTTGGTATTGACCTAAGATACCTGGGTTCATGTGCTGACTGCCTCCCAGGAATATGCCCCCTTGAATCCTTGATGTACATATATCTGCTTCACATCTCATAGCCCTCTATGTTATCTCTAAAGTGTCAGGAGTCTCTAAGACCCCAGGTCTAAGGTATCCCAAGGCTAAGTAAGACTCTTTGTCATTTCTATTATGTCCATGTTGTCAATTTTTGATGTCCCTAGGGTTTTCCTGGTGGAGACCTTTTCTCTTGCTGGCTTAAAACATAGATCCTTTCAAGGTTATAAGTTTATCTGACTGGTCTCTGGTCCTAATGGTTTTGCTATGGGGTCCCTTTTCCTAGTGCTCATGGGCTCCTGGATGACATTTGTGCAGTTTTGCAGCACAAGCAGTCATTTCAGTTTATTATTACAATTCTTGATCATTTTTCAGTATGATGTGACTTCTAGGTTTTGTTGGAGTAGGTGCGCAGGAGCTGGGCTGTTTGCCTCTGTTTAGGCAGCCATCAGTAAGTGCTTAATAAATGACTGAAATCCTCTTGAAAGGAGGTCTAAATCTAATAAGATGTAATTTTAAAGAGATAATTACAAAATTCTTCATATAGATTCTAAAAATCCATTGTACGAGAGGTGGCAAAATGACAATTCATGTAAAAAAAAGTAAAGGTTTCAATTAATTCCAAATTCAATATTAATCAACTGTGTAACATTGGCTGCCAAAAAGATCTTGGCCTGAATATACGTGGAAATGGTCCCACTAAACTTTGTGTTGATCAGACCATATCTGGAGTATGTTTTCTGTTCTGAGCACATTTTAAGAGGGACTTAGACAAGCAAAGTATTATTATAGCCCCAAAGATTTAGAAATGGAATCCTAAATCTAAAAGACATTTAGCCTAACTCCTCTCATCTTATGGAAAAGGAAACTGAAACCCAAAGAGACTATATGGTTTAACCCAAGGTCACACAGTTAGCAAAGCGGCGAAGCCAGGATTTAAACCCAGATACTGATTCTCAATGTGGTACTCCAGTATGTCATTATATTCAAGGGGCCTCTCTTTTCAGAATGGCTGACACAGCATAAATGTCACACACAGCTAATTAATACTAAACTTGGGATCAAATATTTAGAATTAAAACTTCAAAGTTATTTTTTCCACATAAACTTTCATTCTGGTGGTATGTATGATAAACTATATTATATGGGGATTGGTTGAAGACATTGGATACACTTAATATGCAGAAAAGACAGTTGTTTTCAAATATTTAAAGGGCCATCAGGTTGAAGAGGAACTGTATTAATCTTATGGCTCCAGAATGCAAACACAAAACTAACCAATGGAAGTCACAGGAGAGAGGTCTTAACTCAACATGAGGCACTTCATGACAATTAGACTTGTCTAGAAATGGAATCGATTGCCTATATGGATAGTGAGCTCCTCACCATGAGTGTGGAGAGGTTACAAGGTAGGAAAGAAATGTAAGCTGAAGTTAGAAGGCCATTTGTGGGAGATACTGCCAAGAGAATTCGCCAGTAGAAACTGGAATAGATAGCTACTAAAGTCCTTTCCAACTATGAGATTCTATAAGAAATAGGTAAAACTTCTGGAAGACAAAACTAAAATTTCCTTTTATTCTCCAAAAGAGAGTGAATAGTGATTTTTGTTTTCAGAAAAAGAAGCAAAAATAAGCATAACTTCTGAATAAAGAGGTCATTGCTTATAAACAAAACAACCAGTCCTCAATGTCATTGATCATCAATCACTATTGATCTCCAACTTTATAAGAAAGAGTATTGTGGTGATTAAGGCAGGTCAATTATAAAAGCATTTATACTCCATTTATTTGCTCAACTAAAAGTACTACACACATATTGTACTACAGTATAGTGATGGCCCAAGTTTTCTATGTCTCCACACCCCCTTCATAATTTTTTTGCTAAATTTAGGCTTCAAAACAACAAAAATATTTGATGACCATGATACAATTCAACAACTAATATTTTTTATAGTGACATAAAGTTTACACATATTAGCATCTCAAAATAAGCATGAAAGAGGTGCTATTATTATCCCCATTTAGCAGATGAACAAACTGAGGGTGAAAGAAGAAAAGTGATTGGTGAAGGTCTCACAGAAAATAAGTATCTGAGGTAGAATTCAAACTTAGATTTTCCTGCCTCCAAGTCCAGTCCTCTAACCACACTGCCACCTAGCGCCTGCTATGTGTATAAACTTTAGTAGCTTAAAACAGCACTATTAGAACCTCTTATAGAAAGAGAACTAGAGCTGTGTGTGTGTGTGTGTGTATGTGTATGCACACACACACAAACGTATTAAAGGTGTACATCTACATGTACGTGTAGATGTAGATGTACACCTTTAATGAAACCATCTACAATCAATTCTTGATTGTTCAGGAGCTATTTTTCAGGATTCTTCCCCTTCCTACTTCCATTTGTTATATACTTTTCTTTAATTCTGTATGTTAGCATAATCACCTGAGGGTAGAAAGGAGATGAGAGAAGAGCTGAACATCAACTATACATTGAGTAAAGTTGAACTGGTATAATGAATTCCACAGAACTATAAGAATTATTTTCTTGTACTGGAATTTTATGTAAAATATTTGAATCATATGAGGCATGAAAATACGAGATTTTGTTATAGTAGTATTTATTGTAACTAAACATCACATACTTCCTTTCAACTAATTTTCAAAGTGTATAAGCAGGTGATATAAAAGGTACTAAATAAATCAGGTGTTTGGATTGAGAATTGAATTTATCCATAAATAACTTTCCCCCATTATAATGGTTAATGAAAGTTGGGTTGAATTATTTTAAGTGAAAATTTTAAAAGATGAATAGGTGTCAAGAGTCAATGAGGATTTTTGAAGAATATGACTTTAAAAATATGCCAAATTATTAATATTAGAAAATTATAAAAAATTAAATTAATATTTTCATTTCTTAATTACCTTTCATCAAAACTCAAATTGCGATTTCCAAACTGTTCTAACAATGTCCTCTCAATTATTTTCTTTGGTGACTGGTTCTGCATAAAATAGACAACCGCATGGTGCAATCGATAGTCTGTTTCTGGTGGAGTATCTTCTTGGGCCAGCTTTACCAACCTTGCATACTCCAATTTGATTGCCTAAAAAAATGTAAAGGAAATGCCCATTAAAGTAGCTGAAACAAAATATTCAATATATTAAAAAACAACAATCCTGATACCATGTATAATCACACATATTCTATTAATTATTCTTTATTTCTATACATCTAAAACCTATCATATCCACATGTAGATTTTTGATCCACTGCTTTCTTAGTGATTAATGGAGTGCTTTATCTCTAGTGACATTAATTCATTTTTGAATCATATTCTCTAGGTTTAAATATTTCCTATGTAAATAACACTAAGCACATTGTTATACAACAGCACCTAATATATAAGGACAAAAGGATCATTCTTTCTTGACTAAAACACATACATCTGAGTTTGCCCTTCATCATCTCTCATATTTTTAGCATTTTTAGCATTATTTATGACTACATAAATAGCATTTTTAGCATTATTTATGACTACATACATTTTTTGAGGAAATTTATTCTGGGTTGGTATGAAAAGTATGTGTTTAAATTTTGATTCAGCTAAACAGCTCATAACAGACAAGATTAGGAAAGGAAAACCTGCTTGATAGACTCATCCTTTATGAAAGTGCTAGAAAAAATTAAATGAGTCTGAACTATATTAAAGAAATGTTTTTTAAAAACCGTTTTAAAACATCCCAAGCTATTTTATACCTTAAAAAAAAAAGTAACTTGGATTGCTTCTGCATGGCTTAACTATGAGTACTGACCAATCAGACCTAATCAGAGTTAGAAATCTGGGTGCCTTTAAAATTAATAAAGGATTATACAAAATTCTTCACATCTATTTGTTTATACAAATATAATCTTTTCAGCATGGTCAAACTACTTCAGAGTTAAATAACTATATAGCTGTATAAGGTGATACGGCATCATGATGCCTTAACTCTCATCATCTCACTACTTTCTCTCAGAGCCTGAGGCCTTCTGACCTTGGAACTTCTATGCTTCCACCATGCAAGCCCCCTTATCCCATTCTTCCTAGGGTCTCCATTTTGAGGAGATCCCAGGTAGCCAGTCTATTTCTCTCCCAGTTTTGCCTCTGATTTTACAGGTTGCAATACCACGAACCCACAAGAGTGCCTTCTCTTCCCCCAATCTCTTCTTTTTTAGGTCTTGTTTGTGTTTAACTGTCCTTAGAACATAAGCTCCTCAAGGGCAGAGACTTTGTTTATATTACAGTGCTTAGTACTGCCTAGAACATAGTAAATCCTTCAAAAACGTTTGTTGCCTTGCTTTCTTTTGCTTAAACAAAAGCCTGACATCCAAAATCTGAGAGAATTTACATAAATCCAAAAAATAAGGAGCTAATTCCTACCAGATAAATGGCCAAAGGATTGAATTAAGTTTTTTAAAGGAAAACATGCTATCAATAATCATCTGAAAAATTGTTCAAAAGTATTAATAATCAAAGAGGTGAAAATTATTCCACAAAACAACTTTGACATATCATCTTTCTCATACTAAAAGAATAAGTAGAGGAACAAGGATGACATGGTACAGTGGAAAGAGTGTTGCACTTGAAGTCAGAGGGTCTGGGTTCAAATCCATATTCTGTCACTTATTGCCTGTATGAACTTGAGCAAATATTTGAACCTCTTGGAGCTTCGGTTTTAACAGTAAGGTGCTGTATTAGACGACTCCTAGGGCCCCTGTTCCACGTCTAATTCTACGTGTCTGTGATCTAAGTCTAAAATAGGAAAAATTCAGTGCTGGAGACGTAGTCTGACTGACTTTTGGGATGGGGTGGGGTGGGGTGGAGCACCTGTATTTTGTTTTGAAGTGCATATCAGTCTAGAAAGTTAATAAGATATTAGACCTCATTAAGAGAGCAATAATGTCTAGGAATAAAGATATAAAAGTCCTGTTACATATAGTTTACTCAAGTTAGACCAGTTCTGGAACTGACATTTTAGGAAAGACACTGGATAAGCTAGTGGACAGTCAGAGGAAGCAGTAGGGATGGTGAAAGGTCTTAAAGTCATGCTATATGAGGATCAAGTGAAGGAAATACGGATGGGTAGCCTAAAGAAGAGATGATCTGAGGGGTTGAAGAAGCAGGGCATGATAGTAGATGGTGACACTGAGTAACAGAAATTAGGTAAGAGGGAAGTAGGAGTTTTCTAGTAATAAGAAAGAAAAACACCAGTTGGCTTTGTGTCTTATTTTTATGGTCTTCTCATGACAGAAGCAGGCATCAGATGGAAACAAAATCAGAAAAGATATGAGCCAGCAAGATTAAAAATTCATTAATTTGAAACAGTAAATACCTAATGTTCAGGTTTCACACGTACCTAACTAGATGACATGGAATAATTCACAATCAGAAGATAAATACATGTTTGGGTTGTATGTACTAGGTTCTGAGTCAGGACTGATATGTAAAGTTCTGGTTCTGAATAGGATACTGGAAGCAAAAATGTTGATTACAATTTTTTTTGGAAGGAGTATCCTATAGTTTCCAACATTCATTTTTTTTATGAGATTTTTGAGTTCCATTTTTTTCTTCTTCCCTCCTTCCCACTCTTCCCTCCTCCCTCCCCAAATGGCAAGCAATCTGATATAGGTTATACATGTGCAATCATGAAAACATAATTCCACATTAGTCATGCTGTGAAAGAAGAATCAGAACAAAAGGGAAAAGACATGAGAAAGAAAAAACAAAGTGAAAATAATATGCTTCAATCTGCATTCTGACTCCATAGTTCTTTCTTTGGATAGTATGAATTTTTTGGAATTATCTTAATCACTGTATTGCTGAGAAGAGCTAAGTCAATCATAGCTGATCATCACACAGTGTTACTGTTATTGTGTACAAAGTTCTCCTGCTTCTGCTCACTTCACTAAGTATCAGTTCATGTAAGTCTTTCGAGGTTTTTCTGAAATCCAGCTGCTCATCATTTAGCAAAATACTATTCTACTACATTCAAAACTTGTTCAGTCATTCCCCCATTGGTGAACATTCCCTCAATTTCTAATTCTTTGCCACCACAAAAGGAGCTGCTATAAATATTTTTGTACATGGAGGTACTTTTCCCTTTTCGAATCACTTTGGGACACAGACCTAGTAGTGGTATTATTGAATCAAAGGGTCTGCACAGTTTGATTGCCCTCTGGCCATAGTTCCAAATTGTTCTCCAAAATGGCTGGGTTGCTTCTCAAATCCACCAACAATGCATTAGTGTCTCAATTTTCCCACATCTTCTCCAACATGTATCATTTTACAAATCTGTCATATCAGCCAATCTGATAGGTGTGAAGTGGTACCTCAGAGTTGTTTTAATTTGCATTTCTCTAATCAATAGTGATTTAGAGCATTTTTTTTCATGACTATAGTTAGCTTTAATTTGTTCATCTGAAAACTGCCTATTCATATTCTTCAACCTATCAATTGGGTAATGACTTGCATTCTTATAAAGCTGACTCAGTTCTCTATATGTTTGAGAAATAATGCCTTTATCAGAAATATGTGGCTATAAAAATTGCTTATCTTTCTGCTTTTTTTATAATCCCAGTTGCAATCATTTTGTTTATACAAACCCTTTTAAATTTAATGTAGTCAAAATTATCCATTTTGCATTTCATAATGTTCTCTATCTCTTGTTTTGTTATAAATTCTTTCCTTCTCCATAGATCTAACAGGTAAACTACTCCTTGTTCTACAAATGTGCTTATGCTATCACCCTTTATGTCTAAATCATGTATTCATTTAGTATACAGTGTGAGATGTTGGTCTATGCCTAGTTTCTGCCATTCTATTTTCTAGTTTTCCCAGCAGTTTTTGTCAAATACTGACTTCTTACCTCAGAAGCTGGAGTCTTTGGGTTTATCAAGCAGCACATTACTATAGTCATTGACTACTATGTCTTGTGTTAATCTAATCCAAATCTGGTTCAGCTAGGCAACCTTCTTTTGTATTTTCTTCATTAATTACCTTGATATTCTTGACCTTTTGTTTTTCTAGATGAATTTTTGTTATTATTTTTCCTAGCTCTATAAAATAATTTTTTGGTAGTTTAATTGATATAGCACCGAGCAAGTAAATTAATTTAGGTAGAATTGTCATTTTTATTATGTTAGCTCGGCCTACCCATGAGCAATTGATATTTTCCGAATTGCTTGGATCTGACTTTATTTGCATGAAAAGTGCTTTGCAATTGTGTTCATATAGTTCCTGCATTTCTCTTGGCAAGTACATTCCAAATATTTTATGTTGTCTTCAGTTATTTTAAATGGAATTTCTCTATCTTTTGCTGCTGAACTTTGTTGGTAATACATAGAAATGCTGATGATTTATATGGATTTTTTCCCTTCGACTTTGCTAGTTACTAATAATTTCCCAAAATTTTTTTACTTGATTCTTTAAGTATAACATCATATCATTCGCAAAGAGTGATAGTTTTGTCTCCTGCTTGCTGATGGTTTTTAGATAGCTACTACTTATCATTTTAGGGAAAGCTCCATTTATTGCTATGCTCTCTAGTGTTTTTAGTAGGAATGGGTACTGCATTTTGTCAAAAGCTTTTTCTGCATCTATTAATCATATGATTTGTGTTACTTTTGTTATTGATAGTCAATTATGCCAATAGTTTTCCTTATATTGAACCAGCCCTGCATTGCTAGTATAAATCCCACCTGGTCACAGTATATTATCCTGGTGATAAATTGCTATAATCATTTTGCTAATATTTATTTAAAATTTTTGCATTAATATTCATTAGGGAAATTAATTTTCTTTCTCTGTTTTTGCTCTTGCTGGTTTAGATATCAACACCATATTTGTGTCATAAAAGGAATGTGGTGGGACTCTTTCTTTGTCTATTTTTCCAAATAGTTTATAAAGTACTGGAATTAATTGTTCTTTAAATGTTTGGTACAATTTGCTTGCAAATCCATCTCGCCCTGGAGATTTTTTCTTAGGGAGTTCACCGATGGCTTGCTTATTCAATTATTTTTTAGTGGAGTTAAGTATTTTATTTCCTCTTCTGCGAATTTGACCAATTTACATTTTTGTAAGCATTCATTTCACTTAGATTATCAGATTTATTGGCATACATATTGGCATATATAGGAGCAAATAGTTCTTAATTATTACTTTAATTTCCTCTTCATTGGTGGTAAAGTCACCCTTTTCATTTTTGATACTGGTAATTTGGTCTTCTTTTAAAATCAAATTAGCCAAAGGTTTATCTATTTTATTATCCCCTCCCCGCAATAAAACCAGCTCTTGGCTTTATTTATTTGTTCAATAGTTTTCTTACTTTCAATTTTATTAATCTCTCCTTTTGAGTTTCAGAATTTCTAATTTAGTGTTTAATTGTAGATTTTTAATTTGTTCTTTTTCTAGCTGTTTTAATTGTAGGCCCAATTCATTGATTTCCTCTTTCCCTATTTTTATTGATGTAAGCAATGAGAGATATAAAATTTCCCCTAAGTACTGTTTTGGCTGCCCCTTAAGTTTTGGTATGTTTTTTCATAACCGTCATTCTCTTCAATGAAATTATCGGTTGTTTCTATGATTTGTTATTTGACCCACTCATTCTTTAGGACTAGATTATTTAGTTTACAATTAATTTTTAATCTTTCCATGGACCTTTATTACATGTAATTTTTATTGCATCATGATCTGAAAAGGATGCATTCAATATTTCTGCCTTTCTGCATATTCCTTTCTGTATTCTGTATTCCTTTCTATCCCCATTCAATTTTCTCCAGAGATCTATTATAGCTAGCTTTTCTATTGACTTCTGAGTGGAGGAGGCTAAGGTCCCTCCCAGTATAGTTTTGCTGTCTATTTCTTCCATTAACTCATTTAACTTCTCTGCTAAGAATCTGGATGCTCTATCATTTGGTGAATATATGTTAATATTAATATTACTTCATTGTCTATAGTATCTTTTAGCAAGATGTAGTTTCCTTTCTTGCCTCTTTTAATTAGATCTGTTTTTGTTTTTGCTTTGTCTGAGATCAGGATTGCTATCCCTGCCTTTTTTTTTTTTTGGAGGGGGGAAGGCAGGGTAATTGGGGTTAAGTGACTTGCCCAAGGTCACACAGCTAGTAAGTGTGCCAAGTGTCTGAGGCTGGATTTGAACTCAGGTCCTCCTGACTCCAGGGCCAATGCTTTACTCACTGTACTACCTAGCTGCCCAGATTCCTGATTTTTTTTTTTTACTTCAGCTAAAGCATAACAGATTTTGCTCCAACCTTTTACCTTTACTCTGTGTGTATCTCTCTGCTTCAAAGGTATTTCTTGTAAACAACATATTGTAGGACTCCAGTTTTTAATCTATTCCACTAACAGCTTCTGTTTTATAGGAGAGTTCATCCCATTCACATTCACAATTATGATTGCTAACTGTGTATTTGCTTCCATCCTATTTTTCCTGTTTTTATTTCTCTCTTTCCTTTTACCCTGTCCCTCACCAGTGTTTTGCTTTTGACCACTGTCTTCCTCAATTTGCCCTCCCTTCTATCGGTTCTCTGCCCTTTTCTTTTCCCCTTGGCCTCCTACTTCTCTACAGGGTAAGACAGATACCCCATTCTGCCTCCCCCTTTCCTCTTCTCTTAGTACAATCCTTTTTTTTCACCCCTTAAGCTTCTTTATCATCACATCAAAGTCAACTTATACCCACACTCTCTAAGTATACTCTTTCTAATTACCATAATAGAGCTACAGTTCTCAACAGTTACAAATATTATTTTTCCATATAGGGATGTAAATAGTTTACTTATTGAAAACATATTTTTTTCTTTCCCGTGTTACCTTTTTATGCTTCTCTTAAGTCTCATATCTGAAGACTGAATTTTCTGTTCAGCTCTAGTCTTGTCATCAGGAAAATTTGCAAATCCCCAATTTCACTGAGTGTCCATCCTTCACTCTGAAAGATTACGCTCAGTTTTGTTGGGTAGCTGATTCTCAGTCATAATCCAAACTCTTTTGCCAGCTGGAATGTCATATTCTAAGCTCTCTGATCCTTTAATATAGAAGCTGGTAAGTCCTGTATAATCCTGACTGTGGCTCCTTGATATTAGAATTGTTTCTTTCTGGCTGGTTGCAGTGTTTGTTCCTTAAACTGATAATTCTGGAATTTGGCTACGATATTCCCTTAGAGTTTTCATTTTGGGATCTCTTTTGGCCGGTGATTGGCAGATTGTTTCAATGACTATTTTGCCCTCTGATTTCTTGAAAGATGCTGTCTAGGCTCTTTTTTTGATAATGGCTGTCATATAGACCAATAAATCTTAAATCATCTCTCCTGGATCTGTTTTCTAGGTCAGCTGTGTTTTTCCAATGAGGTATATTTTACATTTTTTTCTATTTTTTTCATTCTTTTGATTTTGTTTGATTCTTGATGTCTCATAGTCGTTAGCTTTCACTTGTCCAATTCTAATTTGCCCAATTTTTAAGGAATTATTTCTTCAGTGAGCTTTTGGTCCTTCTTTTCCATCTGGCCAATTCTACTTTTAAATGAGGTGTTTTCTTCTGTGGATTTTTTTTTTCCATTTTGCCAATTCTATTTTTTAAGCAGTTGTTTTCTTCAGTCAATTTTTATGCTTATTTTTCCAAGCTGCTGACTTTTTTCATAATTGTCTTGCATAGCTCTCATTTATTTTCTCAAATTTTTCTTCTACCTCTCTTACTTAATTTTTAAAATCCTTTTTGAGTCCTTCCAAAAGGACTTTTTGGGCTTGAGACACTAATTCATAATTCCCTTTGAGGCTTCGCATGAAGGCATTTTGACATTGTGACATTTGACATCTTCTGAGTTTCTGCTTTGATCTTCTGTGTCACCATAGTAGCTTTCAATGTCAGGGTTCCTTTTTTTTTTCTCATTTAAAAAAGTTGAGCTCTGCTCCGGGGGCATAGGCGACACTACCCCAAGTTTCCTGCACTGGGGGCTAGGGGTATGGTCAGTGACTTTCTGTGCCAGGGCCTCTGGGGCAGGTGGCCTGCCTACTGTGCTAGGCCTGGCCTAGTCACACCTGTTGTGCCTTGAGTTCTGGGCATCTGCTTCTTATGGTAAACTGATTTATATCCACTAAACTTCTGTATTAAGTTACTGTAACCAGTGTCTATGTCCTTTCTCATATATATATATATATAGATATATATATATATCTATTCCATTTTTTATCCAGATATATATTCCATTTTTCATCATGAATAACTTTTACAAACAGGTCAGGTAGGAATTACTTAACTCTCCTACCCTCTCGGCTGAGGAAGTAACTTCATATGTTATGAAAAACAAAAACAAAAACAGATCATTTGTTGAGTATTTCCTTTACTTATTCTCCTAGTCAGACATCTCCCTCTCCTGCTTTCTTCACTCTAGCCTCAGAAGAAGGGACGCACTTCTTGTTGAGGCAAATCCCTATCAGTCTTTGCTCTGAGCCCATCTCATCTCACAATTTGTCTAGTAAACTGTCCCTAGGATCATCATTCATTCTTTCTTATATTCAATCTCTTCTTATCTACAGGACCCTTCCCTTTTAATCATATGGCATATCTTTTTCTCACTGTAGTCTTTCTTCTAACTTTGTACTAATTCTGATGTGAATAAGTTACTAGCTGATTTGTACACAGATAATTGATATAGGAATGACTTCCACATCAATAGGGAATTGCTGCTATCTCTTAAAATATAATCAATTTCATTGCACGGGGTGGGGGGGTGGGGAGAGAAGTAATTTAGTGTTTTCCATATTGATCTTTTCTTGATAAAGGTATTCACAATGAATACAATGAGGGCTTTTTGTAGTTCACAGATTTTTTTTTATCTCTTTCACCCTTATTCCAAAATACTTTTAACCTCCTGGTCTAATTCCAATTTTTTCCGTAGAAGCCAATTAATATCAATATGTTGATTTAATTTGGAGGTCTTTCTGAATGAATGTGTGAATTAATGAATGAATAAAAAAGCATTCGAGTTGTGTAGAACTTTTCTACCTCTTTATTCTCTAAAATAGATACTGTACACAATCTATAATTATTTTCAAAGTGGTCTTTAAAAATAATGATTATGAATACAGTGTACAAGATTAACAAATGTACTAGGAAAAATGGGATTTTTTTAATGCCTTGGAGTGCATGATAAAACCAACTCTGCCAAATCTTTTTGTCTTTCCAAGGAAAGCCTGTACACCATCCTACTTCTTTCTGCTTTCTTATTTAATTTATAGCGAGAATGTTGATATTGATATAATTCAATAGAATTAGATTAAATTACAACTAAGGATTAGAATCACAGTATTTTAGAACAAGATAGAGAGCAGTAAAAATTATTTGATTCCAATCCTCTCACTTTAAAGACACACAGAATAAGACGTAGCATGTTAAGTGATTTGCCAAAGGTTAATAAGTGCAAAGAGCTAATACACACACACTTGTGTGTGTGTATTTGTATGCATACACTACTTTATTTGAGTCTCACATCCACCCTGAGAGATAGAGACTATAGGTATTATTATTCTCATTCTATAGACAGAAGAAACTGATGCTCAAGAAACCTAAGTGACTTGTTCAAGGTATTAGAGCGAGTGTTAGAGAAAGAATATGAATCCGGGTCTCCTGAATTCAAGGACACATATAATATGATTTTTGATGAACATGGTAAAAATGTCACCATTTTGGACACTTGTAATGTCCAAACTACATGAAATTAAAAGCCCTTAATATACAGAAAACAAATGAAATTACAAACACTATATAGTATGAAGTATTTAACTACAAAAAAAGCACTTACTTTGTGACAAATGTCCACAGACTATTAAACATACAAGTATAAGAATGGAATAGAAACTTGTTTTTATAGCATTTCTATATGAACTTCAAAGAGACAAAAACAAGATGATAATAATGATGGTGACTATAATAATGGCATAATGATAATAATAATGATGATAGTGACATGATCACCCCTTTAAAAGCCTAACCCTTAAGTTCATGTTGGTCAGGGTACAGTACAAAGGGAATATTAGCCAGGAATCTACAGAGACGGTGCTCTGAGAATGCTACGATGGCTATAAAGGTTCGGCAGGAATCCTGAAACAGCAGCAAAATAAACTCTGAGCCCTGGCTAATGTGATGAAATTGATAATCTAAGATGATGAATAAAAGAAATAGATGGGTTGCAGGGTGGCACTACCTGAACTTGTCACAACGATCAGTTTGACGAAGATGATAACTAGAGTGCTCATTCATGTACCATAAGACAGGCAAGATACATCAGAACATAGCAGAAATACTAATACAAAAGCAGATGGAAATGCTTAG
>CM053622.1:504114261-504166408 GCA_028646595.1 Phalanger gymnotis | reverse complement strand
GTATGGCTCATAAGTAAAGATTTTTTTTTACATTTTTAAAAACGACTATTACAAATAAATGCATTCTTCCACAGAAAATGCAACGGCATTTTCCAGACTTGCAGAGAGTGGTTTGGCTGTTGTTGCCATGGCAAGAACCAGAAGAGGAAAGCTGGAGCTATCAAGGTATATCCCTAAGGAAAGACATCAAATGATACAATGGCAAGACTTAAAAGAGCTATTTAAAATCTAGGGGAAATCACTGAAAAATGACTCCAATATCTAACCAGGTTCTAATTAAAGACAAAAAGAAAAAAAATGTGGAAAGGAATCATGAAAAACCAAACTACGCAAGGAATCTCCCTTAGCCATCAATTGAAAGCAAAAGCCAAAAGATTAAGGTAACTGTGAAGAATAAAATAAACAATTCAACATCAATCAAAAAATTTACTACACAGGCTTGAGAAATAAAGAAATCAGAGGAGAGATAAAATCACCAAAGGAGGCAGATGTGAAAAAAATCTTGTTTTCTATATGGTTGCTAGACATACAACACCAAAAAATCCAAGTTGCTTTAAATGAGAAATCTAAAGGTTGCATTCTGCAAAGATAATGGACAACAAAACAGTTATGTCAAAAAGAGTAACTGAAATTCTAGTGTCTCTGCAAAACAAGTAGCTGCACAAGACTAGATAGAGAGATAGACAGAAAGATAGACTGTTAACTATTATGTATCAGGCATTGTGATAAGTGCTAGGGATATAAAACCAAGAAAACCAGGTGGTCCCTATTCTCAGAGAACTTACATTCTAATGAGGGAAGACAATGCATAGAGTGGATATTGAAAGGTAGAGGGAGAGAGGAAGAGCGTTACCCAATGCCAAGGCAGCTTGTGTGAAGGTGAAGCAGACTGGAGAATGAATTAAAAGTGAAGATCCATAATTATGGGCTCAAATAATAGCTAATATTTAAGAGCTAATATTTACATAGTGCCTACTATGTGCCAGGATACTAAGTGCTTCACAAATATCTCATTTTATCCTTACAACAACTCTGGGAAGTAGGTTCTATTATTAACTCTGTTTTACAGATAATGACACTGAAGCAAACAGAAGTCAAATGATTTGACTATGGTCACACAGATAGTAAATGTCTAATGTCTCATTTGAACTCAGGTTTTCCTGACTCTAGGCCCAGCACTCTATCTACTGTGACATTTAGCTGCCCAAATGCTTCATTGTAGTCCATGAATTACTAGAAAATAATTTTTTACCAGTTTCTTCTCAACACAGGCCTGATCCCACCTTTTTATTTATTTTTTAGAAGTAGAATGCATCACATATCTACTACCACCTAATGAGAACATCTGTGAAATTTCCCAATATAGGCCAATAACACATTTATGTAGACTATACAAAGTGTTCACAAAGCTAGTATCACTTTAAAACACCCAAATTAACACAAGAAATCAATATGCTGAAGAACAACAACAAAAGCGAAAAAAGTCTCAGCTCTGTAAAGAGAAATTTTATATATTGAGCAAACTACCTGAAAGCACATTTTTTTTTTAGTCTTTGGTGACTATTTCAAGGTGTTCCACTTTCATGGATTATTTATGTACTAAAAATACATAGAAAAGATCCAACTATAATGAGAAGAAGGGTAGGGTGTTTTATATCCACGTAGAAAACTATTTTCTGTGGTTCTCCCTAGCCTTAAACCCATTGATTCTAAATAGAATAAGGCTTCCATGTTAAAGACAGAATAAAACCAAAATATTTTACTCAATACTTCTCACTTGAGTTACATCATGACATAAAGGTGCAATCAAAAACATATTAAATTGTTTCTTCATCTTATCCGACTCTTTCTCTATAATATCAAAAGTCATTTAGACCTGACAAGTGTAAAGTTTTTAATGTATGCTAGGGAAAGAAAGACTGAAGGCTTCAGATTGCATTTGTCAGTCATGGTGTATTCAACAGATGAAGTAAATACCTGTACATACCTTGGTTTCCTCCAAGTTAGAAATATCCAGTATAAAGATATCCAAAAGGTTATGGCTGAATATTTTAAGAAGCTTATTAGCATTCGAAATCGATGTTTAACAGAATGAACACATTTAAAACGACTGACACCTATGCAATACCAACATTAATGTACACTTTGAAACTGTAAAATTGATCACATATCAGATTTAGAAAACATCCTAACAGAAATCTATGCAATATTAACTAAACCCAGAAACCACAAGATAACTACAGAAAGATTAATACTTTGTTGCCAAAAAGGGGAAGATGCACAAGCATCTTTAGCATACAAAATAAATAGATTTTTAAAAATCTATAGAAATATTTGTAGAATAAGCAAAAATAACCTCACCAAGCAATAGTAACATATGATACATAACGATGGATTTGTTAAAAGTAACAGAAAATTACTACCCCTAGCCCCACATTCTATAATCCCAGAATGGAATCAAAAGGCTACCCATGGGCAATATTCACATGAATTAAGTCAACAGTTTGCTGAAAAGGAAGCATTGAACAAATGGTTATTGTTTGGATTTGTTTGTGGAAATAGAGGTTTATGATACTAATACAGAACTGGGCCAAACAAAATTTATAATAGACTATCATAAATTACAGAAGGATTATCCTTAAGGAATTCAGATTTTGTAACCCATGTAGAGTAAGCAAGGAAATGAAAGAAAATGTGTAATATATCACCTTAAGCTGCAGAAATCTGACACTAATCTAACATAGCAAGCCATGACCTGATTGCTAGAATTATACATTAGGAATTTGCTCTTTCATGGAGTGATTAATGAGAAATTGCCATGCAACAAATACAGACATGGAAACAGCCTAGACAACTCAACCAATAAACTGTATTAAAGTTGGACCATTACTAAAGAGCTAATTATTGCCCACAATCATGTACATATAAAACTTGTGCATGAAAACCTAAGAAAAAAATTTTAGTAGATATCATACCAAATAATCATCTCCATGCTACGGAATGAAAATCTTTCCAAATACAAAAGACTAGCAGTGAAAACAGAAATCATGTGGAAAGAGGATTTGTGTCAAGGATGCTTTTAGTAAGCCTACAGAACGTAAGATGACATCCTAATACTTTTATTCAACTACCAAAAAAAAAAATTTTGTCTACACTATGTTATAGTCTATTTAAGAACTCTTTCGAAAAGAGATGAAATGATTATGATAATAACAATCAGTGCATTTTATACAAAATATCATAAAAACTATATAACAAATCACTGAAAAACTAAGAAAATTTTTATGACATGACCTGGTGTGTAGACGTGCATCAGAAGCTTGCTATACTTTTATGAACGGAAAAATGACAGATTCCTGTATTATAAATAAAGTCCATAATTGCCCAAATATAACAATGAAAAATATATAAAATGATATAAAAATGTACATGTTTTAATAGGTATTGTTACACCAAAAAATCATAATTTCTAATCAATATGAAACAAAAAAGATTTCACAATACAAAGATCTAACAGAAAAAATGAAAATCATATGGGAAGAGAACAGGGTATATATCATCCCTGTGATTCTGCCTGCTATTAGAATTGCACTGAGGATAGTCAGTGAGGCTACAGAGGATGAGCTTCCAAGCACTAATTTTATCCCTCTGTCCAAAAGCACATAGGATACCACCCCGTCTCCCCAGGCTCTGTCCTGAGGCCTCTTCCATCTTCTCTAACTTCATGATCTCCTCAACTACCAGGGTTAAATTATCATCTCTAAATAGATGAATCCTAGATTTACATATCTAGCCCCTAGTTTCTTTCTTGAGCTCTATCATCGACAACATCAACAACTACCTATTGGAAATTTGAAAATGGATATCCTATAGGAACTTCAAACTCAACATTTCCAAGACCGAGTTCATTATCTCTCTTCATCTTTCCCCCTTTTTCCCTGTTTCCCTGTTTCTGTTGAGGGCACCGCCATCCTTTTGGTCACCCAGGTTTACAACCTTGTGATCCTCAACTCCTCACTCTTTCATTGTTTATATCTATTAGGTCACCAAATCTTGTCATCTTTTTCTCTACAACATCTCAATATCCTTTCTCTACTCATACTCGATCATCCCACTTGAGGAGTTCATTACTTCTCACCTAGAATATTGCAAAAGCCTAAACGGTATCCCTTTCTCAAATATCTCCCTCCTCAAATCCATCATCAAACTCAAGTAGCTCCCAACTGCCTCTAGCAACAAAATAGAAACTACTTTGTTTAGTATCTAAAGCTGTCCAAAACTTGGCCTTTTAGTTAATTTTCAGTCTTATACATTACTCCTCTCCATGTACTACAGTATAGCCACACAGGACTACTTGTTCTTCACACACAATGTGTATTTCCATGCCCCTCCACTGGTTCTTCCCTCATGCTTGAATTGCTCTCCCTCTTCATCTATTAGAAACCTAACACACACACACCCCTGCCACCCCCACCTCTCCCACCCCATTTCCTTCAAATGCCAACTAATGCAAGATGTCTTTCCTGGTACCTCCAGCGGCCAGCATTCCCCTCTAAGGTTATCTTCTACTCACTCTTGATTTATCTTCTATATACCCAGTTATTTACATGTTATTTATCCCCATTTGAATGTGACGTCCCTAAGGGCGGGAACTGTTTTGCTTTTTCTTTGTATTCCTTAGCACAGTATTTGTATTGCTTAGCACAGTGCCTGGCATATAGTAAGTGCTAGTTTAATAAATCAATGTTAGCTGAATGCTAAAGTTCAAAAGAATAACAATAGAATAGCAACTTATCTTCTATTTAAACTCTGCCCCCCCCCAACCAAAAGAACAAAATAACAACAAGAAAACAACCATCACCTCCTCATGGTGAGGAAAGAGGGGAGAGGGAGGGAGAAAGGAATCAGACACCAGTTAGGGTGATGTACTACAGCACTTACTGTGTGTGCCCTAAGATAGCACGTGTAAAAGCCTGACAGGAACCCTGAAATGCGGGCAAACTGGGCTCTGGGAACACCACTGATCTGTTCAGTGCTGAGGTTAGTGTAATGTAACTGCTACTAAGAGTCAACAAAACAGAAGGGATAGTATAAGGCTACAGACTGTCTCTAGTCAGAATCAGTGCGATGATCAGCTGAACATGGAGGAGAATAGAGCAACTGGTACTCCTTTCATGTTCTGATATGACAAGAAGCCAAGATATATGAGAACAAATTAGAAACACTAACATCCCACCTGCCAGAAATGCTTTGGTGCAGATGACACTGACCACTAAAGTGGGAATACCATGAGTGCACATGAAATGAACTGATGATGTAAATGTTTGTATTATGCACCAATACTACACATCATAACAAAATGAGAAACAGATCTTACCAGTTATAGGCAAGGACTTCATTCTGCTTTGTGTCAACGATATCCTCAGCTCCAAGTTACACAACAACTTATTGCAGATCAGTGCATGGCAATCGTAAGAAATAACTTCATTCCTAAACCCAGGTTAGATGAAATAAAAGCGGAAATTGAGGAGTTACTTAAATCTGGAGAGGGAAATGTGGAAGAACCTGAAGGCATTAAAAATCTATACTTAATGCAAATCACAGAAGTGTTACCTAATAATGAAAAAGATAGTGAAAAGTAATGCTGGTATCTCACATGATTTTGAAAAGATGGGCATACTTAGAATGGAATTTAGAAGAGCCCTTTTTAAGCTTGATGACAGGAATCCAAACGACAGACCAACTATAACAAAACAAAATATTTCTTTAAAGCTGGTATTGGTATCTGATATATCCATCATGAATGAATATTTGCTCCAGTAATATTTGACAGAAAGTACATAAACATTTCAGGACCTGTATATAATAGTATATGCTGTATATTCCACTGTAAGGACTACAGGAGGAAATGTGGAGCTATTCAGGCAAACTCCCAATGACAGACATCAAATACCAGCATGGGAGAGGTAGCTTGAACACTTTGGAAGATCTTTGGAAAGACAATGGAAGATATACCATCAATATCTAGCCATTCCATGTGGTAGAAAATGAACACTATATTGTCTGATCAAAGGCAACAAAGAGAAAATGTGAAATGGAATCCAGAAAATAAAAGAATATCAGAAATTCCTGGTATCCTTAATCAAATATTGAAAGTGAAAGTCAAATGATTAAGGCCACAGAAGGAATCAAAGACATGCAAAGAATAAACAACTCAACAACAATGAAAAATTATAGTATAGAGGCTTCTGAGGCAAAGAAATGAGAGAAGAGAGCCCCTGAAGGAGGATGTGGTAATCTTGGTACTTGGTAGTCTATATGGCTTAAAGAAGACCAATACAATGAAAGCACAAGCTGGAACAAACATGAAATATCAAGTTTAAGATAATGAATTGACAGAAGTTACATCTATGGAGGCAACTCTAGCTTCTCTGCAAAACCGGAAAGTGATGGCTCTGAATAAAATCCACAATTAATGGCTCAAATACTTCACAATAGCATGTGAAATACTAACAAAGAACTTTATCAGCTTCCTTTCTGGTGAAACATCAATCTCATCTTTATTAACAGAAAGTGTCACTTATTAGCCAAGGATGAGAACAGTTAGTCACCCTACAAATGTAGGTCAAATACCTAGTTAGTTATTATATACTAAATATTTACAACTTGTATCAATAAACACAAGAAAACACTACTTTGTCTGAGAAACAAAAAGGGGTGAGCCAAAAATTCCAATGCTGTAAAGAGCAAATCATTATTAATTCAGTGATTATTGAGCAAACTACTACCAAACATTGTAGTATTCACATCACCTTTATTAAATATTACAAAGCCTCAGTTCTGCACTCATGATTTTGTCAGATTTTGAAAATATGTAACATAAATCCAAGAACAATGAAAATTTTAGGATATTTGATGTCCTCCTGGAAAACCTTTCTATTTAAAATATTCCATCAACAATATGTCAAAAACAACTGATGTAAAACAGGACGTCTTCCAGGAATAGTTCACTATGGTTCTCCTGAATGAGTCACAGAGGAAGTAATATCAAAACATCATATTCACTGACTTACATGGAAAATATACAGCCCCACTGAAAAGCAAATTAAAAAGCTACCTTATCTCATGAAAACTTTCTCCAATGATATCAAGTGCAAAATCCTTAATATGTGCCAAAAAAGAATAGAGACTCAAGGCTTTAAGTATAAATCCTGATGTCATATTGAACTAAAAGATAAAGTTCATACTAAGATACTTTGGACTTCTCCAGGCAAAACACACTGAATCTAACACTATCAAAGAAAGGGAAGACTTTTTCTTTGTCAAGACACTAACTGGCATCTTTATGTCAAAGATAATAGAAAGGCTATATTTAGAGTAATTAAAACTATGCAGTATCGGTCTTAATTTATTCTTTTGGCATCGCAAAAAGAAAGACAACAATTCTAGAAGGTGTCCAAACTCATAAAATTCTAATTAAAACACTAGGCTTATCACTCTAAAGTAGATGTAGAAAGATGGACATTTCCTTGTCAAAAAGAAGGAAAAGAATGTTTTTAGAACACATGAAAAACTAGTTAAAAATTTACAGAAAAGCTTTTCGAACAAGCAGACCTCACAAAGCAATAGAAAAGGTTGCCAATGGGTATATTCCTCTGAATATACCTTAGCATAGAGCCTAACACATGGCAAGCGCTAAATAAATGTTTACTGACTGACTGGATTTATCACGTGTAAAATAAAGTGGCTTATCTCTAGATAGACCCTAAGAAAGGTCTTAAATTTTAACCAAGAATGGAATCAAAAGATATTCAATGGGTGACACGCACAAATTCAACCAACAATATATTTGATAAAGAAATGTCGAACAAATGACAGAGTCATGCAGATGTTTTCATAGAAACAGAATTGCTTATGATGATTCAGTATCAAGTCACTGTCAGAAAACTGAGAAACGATTATTCTTTAGGAATCCAAACTTGATGGATGATTCAAACTTTGCAAGGAAGCAGTAGAAATTGTACAATGCATCACTCACTGTAGGGTACAAAAATTTGGTAACTACCAGATACCTACAAGTATACTATCATTTGGTTAATTATAACCCAGAAGTTCGTTATCCTTTTCTAAACTAACAGATGACAAATCTCTACACTGTGAATACAAACCTAAATATCATTGAGAGTACCACAATGCCACAAGCAAGGAACTAGAGCATCCTTACAGACAGAGCTATTGTCCATAACGACCTATACATAATACCAATTCATAAAAACTAAAGAACAATGTATTGCAATGATGAGATGGTACCAAATCGGCAGACTACATTGAGTAAAAAGCTTTCAGAAGATGATAAGATTTAGCAGAAGAAATTAAAATCATTATGAGAAAAGGATGAGGTATATGTCATTCCTATTATCTTTCTGCTACTGAAGTTATTCTGAAGCTGCTTTCAATGAATCTTCATTCAGATTACATCTCAATACTCATTAAATTACAAAAAGCAATCATTTTAATCCTCCCGAACAACAGTCTACAGAAAAGAACAGTAAAATGGTGTATGGTCTTTAGACTTTTCTATCTGAACACAATCAACGAGAATGAGACCTGGATTAAGAGTAATGATGATAATAACCAAATACCTACAAAGACATGAACTAGTGATTAAAATAATATGTGAAGCTCACTATCTTTCATAAAGATGACAAATCGCCATATCAGAAATACAGACACAAAAACATCTTTGAGAATTTAACTAATAAATATATTGTATCCACACTATCATCATCAATGGTACTTGTGTTCACATTTGCCCAGAAAACACTGTTGTGCAAAAATTTAAGAACGATGTTTAAGAAATGGCACCATAATACATATTAAAAATCTCCAAGCTATGTGTCTGAAAAACTTTGAAAACACATACACTTGGCAAAATAAAATAAAATTGTGTGGGCAGAGAATGAGGTACATACCATCTTGGCTACTATTTCAGTATACTGAAAATGCCTTCAGCAAACCTGTAGAAAATGAGTTTACATTCCAGTATGTTTGTCAGTTGTAAATCAGTTGGTTTTTATTCATTTGTACAACAAACTGCATAACATCAAGGGTAAATGAATAATAGCAGGCTATAGAATTAGGAAGGTTTCCATTTGAATCCCATTGAAAAAGATGAAGAGGCTGGAGTAGATAATAACAATAACAGGAGTAATAATAACAACAATAATTTTATTAAAGCATTTATTAAGCCCTTTATTAAGGGAAAGGGAGGGAAGGATCAATCATAAGCAAAACAATGTCTAAACTTGGAGAGGAATTATGTAGAGAGCTTTTTTCACAATATGCATATATATATATTGCATATATAAATGTTTCATATATACATATATATATAAATATATAGGTACTGAATAGAATAGCATCTAAAGAATTAAAGGAAAAACTAAATGAATAACAAGGAGAAATAGAGAATAAAATTATAATGGTGAGGGAGTTAAATATATTACATTCAGCCCTTTATAAATCTAACCAAAAATTAAATGAGGTTAATGTCTTGAGCAGAATTTTAGAAAAGTTAGTTATTTATGATGGACCTCTGATAATTAGTGAATTGGAATTGGAAGAGAAAAGACTATACATGTTTCTCAGATTGCATAGCCCCTTTATAAAAACTGATCATGTATTAGGACCTAAAAACCTCACAAACAAATGGGCAAAAGTATAATATTGAACATACCCATTACTGACCACTATTCAATGATAATCAGGTTAAATAAAGGGCCATTAAAAGTATTAAAAATCAACTAGAGAGTAAATGGAAGCCCCACCAGAAGAACTGGTGAGTTAAAGAGCAAACCACAGAAATGATAATTTCACTAAAGATAATAACAACAATTAGACCAAACTTAGATGATACAGACAAAGCAGTCCTAAAGGGGAAATTTGCATCTCTAAACACTTTCATTAACAAAAAGAGAAAAAATAAATCAACAAATTGGGCATGCAACTAAAAATACATAGAAAACCAACATATTAAAAACCAAAATAGAAATTCGGAAAATCAGGTAAGATATCCACAAATTTGAAAGCAAAAATAAATAATTAATAAGACTGGTTTTCTAAAGTTATTAAAAATAAAACAGAAAAATCATTATTTAATGTTATTTAAAAGACGTTATTTATTTAATATTTAATGTTATTTAATTTAAGATGTTATATTTAATGTTATTTAATTTAAAAATCAAAGAAAACATTAGCAAAGAGGCTACCACAACCTGTCATAAAGAATATATTCTATGACAAATTTGGGTTTATATTAGGAATGCAAAGTTGATTTCAAATTAGGAGAAATATAAACTGCAGCAATAAAAATAGCAAAAACAATGAAAACACATGATTATATCAAGTGATGTTGAAAAAATTTTTCACAAGATAAAATACTCATAAGGAACAAACAGGTTTACTTAATGTGATATAAGAGCCAGTATTGTATGTAATGGGGATAAACTACAATCTTATTTACAATAAGATTAATAGTGAAACTAGTATATCCCTTGCCAGCACTTCTATTTGACATAGTGCTGGAAATTACACAGCAATAAGACAAGAAAAAGAAATTGAGAGGATAATCACAGGTAAAGAAGAAACAAGATAATCACCTTTTGCAGATGATATGAAAATGTACTTAGAGAACTATGAGTCAACAAAAAATTTAATGAAAAATTTTACACTTCAGCAAAGTTACAGGATATGAAATAAATCTAAAAAATCACAAGCATTTCTTTATAATATTGATGAAACCCAGAAGAGATAGAGAAATTCCATTTAAAATAACTGTAGAATGTACAAAATAGTTGTGAATCTACCTATAAGAGACACCCAAGAACTATAAAAATACAATTACAAAACACTTTTTACAAAAACAAGGACAAATTTAAATGGAGAAATAGTAACTGCTCATGGGTAAGCTAATAAAATAAAAATGACAAAATTATTCAAATTAATTTACTTATTCGGTACATACCAATCAAACTACCAAAGTACTACTTTGAACTAGAAAAAATAATAACAAATTTGAATGGAAGCACAAAAATATTAAAAAAAAATCTCAAGAAAAAACAATAAAAAAAAAATAAGGATGAATGAAGAAAGAATAGCAGCACCTGAAAGCAAACTATACTACAAAAGAGTAATTCTCAAAATAGTATGGTGCTGGTCAAAAAACTCACTGACCAGTAGAACAGACTGGGTATAGAACATACAGAAGCAAATTAACTTAGTAGACTAGTGTTTGGTAAGCACAAAGGCCTATTTATAATATGAAAAATGTTCCAAATCACTAATTAGAAAAATGTAAAGGAAAGCAGTTCTGAAGTTCCACCTCACAGATTGGCAAAGACACCTAAAAATGAATGAATGAAAAACTGAATAAATAGCAAATGCTGCAGGAATGGAAGAAAACAAGTATATGATGCATTGCTGGTAGAGCTGTGTAATGAGTCCATCCATTCTAGAAGTAATTTTGAATTATACACAAAAAGGTACTAAACAGTGTGTACCCTTTAACTGCTAGGCTTATGCCCCAAAGAAGTGAAAAGGGAATACATCCTTATATGTACAAAAATACTCACAGCAGCTCTTCTTGTGTGGCAAAAAAAAAAAAAAAAAAAAAGAAACTAAGAGGGTACCCTTCAACTGGGGAATGGCTAAGCAAACTGGTATAGGAATGAATGGAATACTGTTGTAAGAAATGAAGAAAAAGATAGTTTCAAAGAGACATGGAAAGACTTGAATGAATTAATATAGAGTGAAATACGTAGAAGTAGAAGAAACATTTATACTATATAATGTCAATACTATAAAAACAAGTAATTCTGAAAGACTTTAAAAACTGATTAAATAATTAACTACAATTCTAGAAGACTAATAAAACTATCCAGCTCATGACCAAGAGCTGATACACTAATAAGCAGAATAAGAAATATACTTTTGGATGTGATCAATGCTGGAATTTGTTTCATATTTCTATGGTTTTGTAACAAGAGCATTCTGTATTTCTTTCCTTTTGTACTTTTTAATGGATAGAGAGAGGTAAAGAGGAAAAAAAAACCAAGAGAAGGAAAGAAGGGAGAAAAAACATTCAGTTTTACTGTGGACTTGCATTCCTTGGCAATTAAAGGAAAAGCAACTCTCTTATGAAGGCCATAGCTATGAAAAAGATGTTATAGGAAATATGAGATGAGACACATGGCCTGATTTTTTTTCTTAAATACCGATATAACATTAAACCTGGAATTTTCTTTTATGTTTTCATTTGTTTAACACAAAAAAATATTCTAATGAATGGTTTGGCAAGTCGTATCACCAAAGCAGGAAGGTGACATATGAAAACTACATGGATGAATAGAAAACTACAGATAACAGAAAATAACTAAATTTATTAGCCACAAAAGTATTTTAATACTATCTAATAAAAACAATAGGGGTAAATAAATTTTAGGACAAGAATAACTTACAATAAAAACAGGAGCATTACATTAGACCATTTTTAACAAAAAGAACCAATTATATTAAAATTCAAAATATATTAATCAAATTTTTCTTTTTAAAGGTCATAGACTCCAGCTTAAGAACCTTTGTTCTGTCCTGAAACCTGCATCCCTTTTTACTTATGGTCCCTTTACCTCAACTGTCCTTCCTTTTTGGTTTTTATTACTCATTCATTGATGGATTACTCCTTTTCTCAAAAGGATTTTATGTAACTTGCCCAGGGTCTCACATCTAGTAGCAAAAGAAGGGTCTAGCTCTTACTTCCAGGCCTATAAAATTCAGCCTCATATCTACCCTGCTTTATATAGCTAACAGTGAGCAATATATTTTTGTTTGTCATCAGGACAGATAAGAATGAGTACATAGCAGCCCTAGAACATAGTAGGAATCAATGTGATGACTCTGTCAATTTTTTATTGGGGGGCAGGGAAAAAGGAATGTGAACTATGAATTAGTCCTTTTTGATAACAGCTTTACTCATGGCAGCCATGACACTGTTGAGTTCTTCACTCTTCTTCTTGGCCTGAATATGGGTTTTCCATCATTTTAAAAATATGAATTCTAGGGCACACTTATCTCTAGAGACCTTTTTCCATGTCCCATCTCTTATACGTGGCAAACCCACACACATCCCAGATCATGTCTCTCACAAACTTGGTGTGGTAGGTCAAGCACCCATGATGGCAGCACTGTCATGGTTTTGTCACATTCTTGGTGATTTAGTGACTCTTGTTGACACCCACTGCCATAGTGTAGTAGATGGCCATATCTATGTCTACTATCACTCTAATGACAGCAGCAGCAAAAGTCCCTGTATGTCCCTTTTTTGAATTCTAGTTTCACATCACAGCCTACCTTTTGGAGATTCCCAAATGAATTTCCTATATGCACTTCCAACTCAATAAAGTTTACTTTGGACTCACTATCTTTCCCCTGAAACCAATCCTACTTCCTTTTTTTTTTTTTTTTGACTGTGGGCACCATAATTTTCAAGTTATGAAGTTCTGAAATCTCAGTTATCTCAAACTCCTTCCTCACTCTCATCTTTCATATCCACGTTTTTTCATCATTCTAACATAAGGTCTCAGAATACTCAACCTGGACTGCAGTAGCCTCCTAAGTGGTCTGCTTTTCCTTTAGGGCAGGTTTTTTTTTAACCATGAGTCCATGAACTTAAAAATGTTTTGATAATTGTACTTCAATGCAATTGGCTCTCTTTGTAGTCCTGTGTATTTTATTTTATTCATTTAAAACCATTATTCAAGAAAAGATCCCTAGGCTTCCTCAGAGTGCCAAAGGGGTTCATGACACACAAAAAAGGTCAAGAACCCCTTCTTTCTCTCAAATAGATCCTCCATCCAGCAAGCCTAAAAGATAGGCTTGATCAGGTCACTTCTCTGCCCACTGAACTCCAGGTACTCTCTCTTGCCCCCAAAATAGAACAAACTCCTGATTCCAGTACTAAAGTTTGTTTTACTCTGGCCCCAGTTTACTACACATCATACTCTTTCAAACACTCTATGTTCCAGCCAAACTGGCATACTTGATGTTTGCCATGCAGGACCTTTCATTTTCCATTGCCATGGTTTTCTGTAATCTGTTGCTTGAGATGCCCTCCTCCATGATTTCTTAAAATTCTGATCTTCCTTCAAGGCTTGGATCACCTGTTAATATCCTATACCAGATCATCCTTGATCTTTTATGTTGTTAAAACTTATCCTCCCTCCCATATCACCTTGAATTTATTTTGTATACATTTTGTATTCACTTATTCATGCGCATGTTGTTTTCCCCCAATACAATGTAAGCTACTTGTGTACACAGATTGTATCCAGTGTATGATGCACAGTAAGTATTAAATATCTGTCAAATGGGAATAAAAATGACACCTACCCCATAGGGGTACTGTGAGGATCAAATGAGATAATAGGTGTAAAGTGTTTTGCAAACCCCAAAGTGCTACATAAATGCTAAGCTATTAATAATTAACTAACTACCCTGGGAGAGTATTATTATGCTCAATTTATAGATAGGGGAACTGAGGCTCCAAGAGGTTAGATGACTTTGCCCAAGTTTCACTGAAGCTAATAAATGTCAAAGCTGGATCTGAACCCAAGCCTCCTATCTACAAGTCCTGAGGGGTGACCTCTCAACAAGACTGATTTCTAGCCATCAAAACTAGTCCCATAAATACCCTCCAACATCACCTCTCCTACAAGCGTATGCTAGATCAACACCCATAAAACAGAGGATAGAACTACTGAGGTACTTTAGGTAAAAGCATTTTTTCCCTCCCAAGATACTTGCATAGTTTGCTCAATGGTCCAATTAGTTTTGGCAACCCTTTCTAATATTCCTTTCAAGAACAAAACCTAGATAAGAGAATAATGATAGTACTAGTAACAATTTATTATATAAAAGAACAAAATATTTTGGAATAAAAGCTAGGGGGAAAACAAAGGAAATATAAAGATGGAAATGTTAATTGTACCTTAAAGAACCCTGCTTCAGGACCACACCTGTCATATATACTCCTGGATTTACCTATAGCCATGATAATACCTTGCATGTTCGGTGTCATCATGATCTGCCACAAGGGATTTAAGGTAAAAGGTTGGAATGGTTAACATTTTTAAATGTTAAGAAAATATCTTCATGTACATGCCAGCTATAAAGCATCCCATAGACACAGCCAGAAAATACTGTTATAGCTATTGCTCATGATTCACAAATTAATCATAGCGTTTGTTTCTTCTACAGTAAATCTAACCTGATATGCATATAAAGATATATTCTTTTAAATCAGCCAGTGATAAAAATACATGCACTGTTAAACATCACCCCAACAATTAGAAATTCTGCCCAAAGCACACACATGGGAACTCTTATCCAAATGGAAAGTTTAAATGAAGAAATTCATTAATTCCAACCCACCCCACTATACAAGCAAGTTCCTCCCGAAACGTGAAAATTCAATACTTACATGCTTATTAAATGAATTATACTACTTTCAAAGAGACAATATAATATGAAAATGTTACATGGAACAGTTTATTGATATCAGAAAGCAATTGGTATTATTTTCTTTGGTTTCATGGCATTTCTTCAATGACTAAATCACGTAATATAACTATATAATCTTCAATGACATAATATAATGTTTCCAGAACCAAAGGACCAAAAGCAGCACCACAAAGTTAATATGATGGTTCCTTGGAGTAATAAAACAAGTTATGTTTACTATTTTGCCATTAAAATATAGAGAGGTTTGTAATTATAGTATTTCAATTGAACCATATTGTACCTAAAGTCCCTAAGATCTAACATTTACATACCTAACAAGTACCTTAAAACCACACTACTTTTATCACAAATATCTTTTTGTCTGTTCTAGTATTAAGTGCAGTACTCCCTTAAGTTATTTTTCAGGGGCTAGTAATCTCAATCATAGCACTATTATGATATTAATATGAGATTCCTAGGCAGAGTAGATTGAAAACTAGAAAGATCTGGGTTCAAGTCTAGGCCTCTGACACATACTGTCTCTGGGACGCTCAGCAAGTCACTTAACTTTATACTTAATTTTTATTATGTTTACTTTTTTAACACCACAATTATTTTCAATTCTCAATTATGCATTCTAATATAACAATTTAATAATTCAATTATGCTTCTTTTTAGGTGGATTTTATTGCTATAATCTCTCCTACATTCATGTCACTGACTTTTCCCTGTTGCTGTTACTGTTTAGAAACTACCTTCCTTCAAGTATATCAGAAAGCAAAGGGAGAAATTCCACAGTAGTTAGAAAAAGGGATCAAGGATTTAGTTGATCTATAGATAATCTAGGGTGATTCTAGAAAAACCCACAACCAGAATAGGACAGATTCCCCCCTAACCCCCGGAAGCACTTCTTGGTGTATATGACAAATATCAGAACGTGGAACAATAAGGAGTTCACAACAATATTGTTATTGTATCTTTTTAATAACCCTTAAGGAAGTGGAAAAATAAACGCTGATAAACTCTGTGCTATCTCATAGTTTTCCCAGAGCCTCCTTAGCTTCTGCACACCTCCCTACTACTCTTAGGCTTTGTAAATGAAAATGTAAGAATAAATAATTTAGGCATAATATCAAGATAGGGAGAAATTATTTATGCCAGAAGCATTTTTTAATGCTTAAAAACTGTTTTATGAGATTTTAGTTTTAAATATGATATAATATACTTATTTTATCCATTTGATATAATCCCCAAGTCATTCATCTTTAGTTTTAATTATAATTTCAAGCTTTCATTAATATGATCAAGGAAGTTAGTTACTTAATACCACAGATCACAGAATCATAAATTTGGAGCTGAGAGTGGCAAAGTTAAATGTTATACAGAAAGTTACATATGTGTAAATATGCAGGCATGCTAAAAATACTTGTGCCAAGCAGCAAAATAAGATAGGTAAGTTTGTGGTGCAAAGGGCTATAAGAACAGTACCTCATCATCATAACCCCCCTTGACTGACTCAAGCATAAATGTCCCTACATGAGGAACCGCCACCTCTACAACTTCCTGGTTAGAAGGTGGTTGACTGATGGCTTTTTCAGGGGTCTGCAGGAGAAAATAATGAGCATGAAAAATTAGAAAAATAGAAGAGAATAACCTAAAACAGCAAAACTATTTTTTGGGGGGTGTACATGAAAGATGGATTCTTTCGGGCTACAAGAAAGGCCCGTAACATTAAATTTCTTCCTTTAAACTATATGCCTCACACTAAACACTTCTCAATTTTATTTATTTAAATAGTTTGAACTCCAAATTCTTATTGTAATTGTGTAATTGCATTGTAAATGTAATTGCATTGTAAAATCTAAAAATATTTTTCATACATCTATATATCTTAATGTATACTGCTGAGATTATGTTGAGAGGGTAATTAAAAGTAATTTTAAAACTTTTACTTAAACAAATGGTAGTCTTTAGTTTCTTATTTGCTATGAATGAAATGTTAACTGTGTATAATAAAAATACTTATTCAGTCATTGGAAGAAAACATAGAATGTCTCTAAGGTCCCTTTCAGCTCAAGACGGGCTGAAAGGGATCTTAGAGGCATTCTAGTCCAATGCTTTCATTTCAGAGATGGACCAAATGGGCTCAGAATTGTGAAATGAATTGCTTAAGGTCATATAAATAGTAATAAGTGAAAGAACCAGCATTCAAACCCAGAACCTCTACCTTCAAATCCAGTACTCTTTCAAATGAATCTAGTAAATCATAGTGAAAAGCATGAATTACAAAAATTTTGAAAAATGAAATTCAGCTTTATTATTTTCAAGTTTGTCCAATACATCAAAGACTGTAAGTATTGAAATGGTTCCTTTATTGACTCAATAAAATAATATTTTTAACAGATTATTGTTTATCAACAATAGACCACTTGTAAAGAATTTAACCTACCTTCAAGTCACAAAGAAATATCCCAAAAATAAACATTAACCAAGAACTCATGGAATTATAGAATTTCTATTCATTGGATCTTGAATTTAGGAAGTTGTACTGTAGTATGAAACAAAGGTACTTTAAAAGAAACACAAGCACTTGAAAGACAGGGACGTTTTCTGGTTTTTCACTGACCCCCCCGTTCAGAAAGCCCTTAGTAAATAAATATTAGGAATTGTCAAAGATGAAAGCTGCCATTATCTTTCCACTAATGGACATTATTGTAAAGTTTGACACTGTTCCAATGTTTCAGGGCGGTCTGCATGAAAGCCTGGATTCTAGAATGCTATGCCAGTATGTTATAAACTTTGGCATATCTTACACCAGGCTGAAAAAGTTTCAGCGATGGATGTAGCAAAGGCACGAATGTCTTGTCATCCTAGGACTAGCCTTACTAAATGATGATTTTTTTCAGTCATGGTGATTTAAGAAGAGTTACAATTAAAGTGGAAGGGATTTATGATCTGTGGCAAGTGGTGGGAGTACCTACGACAATGAAATCACAGATCTTTAAGATTTTCTATTGTTCCATTAAGTTAAATAATTTCTAGCTCAAATATGCTGTTAACTCATACATACATACATATCTATCAGCTCATATAATTTCTAGCTCTGTGGATATAGCTTATGGAATTTAGCAGATGTTATCTTAATCCTTGTATTATTCCTGTGAGTAAAGAATGAAAAGTACTAAGTTTCCATTTCAGGATGACAAAATTTGAAGTTAATGGTTAAGAAAATGGTGTACAGTCACTTAGGTCAAACCAAGTGAAAACAGACTTTGTGATTCATATCATAGTTTACTGAACTAATTTCCTATAAAGAGAGAACAAAAGACATTCTAAAGTCTAAGGGCACTCTGGAGATAAGTGATTTGGTATCCATCTAGTGGTAAGAGTAATATTAAAGATTATATTTGGGAATGTTAAACATTATGTATGCCAAAAAATTGCTTCCTCATAGAACTTTCTTTTCCCATAGGCATCTATTAACTATGCACGTATTTACAAGGAAAAAAGTACTTTTAAAATGTGTTTTTTAATGCTTTTGATGACTTTGTTTTATGTGTACATGTGCTTAACTTGCCTCCACATGTTCAAATTGTACAGAAGAGAAAGCATATAATTTCTCAAAAACAAGTTAAATCGGACACTGATATTTACATTTCATACAATAGAAAATAGGACATATTTTATCAATTCTTTATATTAATATATGGCATTTACCTAAAAGTTAACTAATTGCTATGTATGCATTGAATAAGAATCAGAATTACAGAACTACAAAGGACCTTGGAAATCATCTGGTCTAAACTCCCTTCATTTTTAAGGGAAGAAACGAATGCCTTATAAGGGTAAGTGAATGGTCCCAAGTCAAACAATTAGTAGCAGCAGAAACAGGACCAGAACCCAGACAAAAATCTAATGTTTTTTTCTCTAAACTCCACTGAAAACGTCTTGAATATAATTGTCTAAAACACACACACACACACACACACACACACACACACACACTCTCTCTCTCTCTCTCATAACAACTAAAAAAAATTCTTACCAGCTGTAAAACAGTTTCAGGATTTTTATCTTCATATTCTGATGATGCCTTGGTAATTGCTTGCATTGTTTCTTCTTTCAAATACTTGGCAAGATCACTTCTTGATGGCTGCTCTAGGTATTCAGGTTCTTCTGCTTGTGCTTAATGACAAAAGAATTAATTATATATTTAATATGAATTTCAAAAGGAACTGATTTGAATTCATATTTGTTTATTTAATAATAAGAATTAGGTTGTTCATCTATTTCAGCTGTGTCAATGTTTCGTGACTCCATTTGGGGTTTTCTTGGCAAAGATACTGGAGTGCTTTGACATTTCCTTCTCCAGATCATTTTACTGGTGAGGAAACTGAGGCAAACAGAGTGAAGCGACTTGCCCAGGGTCACACACCTAATATGTCTGAGGCCAGATTTGAGTTCACAAAGATGTGTCTTCCTGACTCCAGATCTGGCACCTAATTGCCAATAAATTTTATACTTCTCTTTAAGATGATATCAACAAATATAAAGTTATATCCTTCTAGCTTATGTAACTTTTATGTACTAAGTGTCACAAGAGAATTTTGAACCTTATAAAACCCTAGATGAACAATTCCTGCTAAGGAAAAAATGGAAAAAAACCTAAAGTTAGAAAAAAAATTCACAATTAACTATAGTACTTGAAATATGCTTTTCTGGCATATCTCCACACAAAAATATCATTATGGGAAAATATGAACACAAATTTTATATATATATATATGTATATATAAACATGTATGTATATATGCATATATTTAATACACTTAATAAATAGGGAATTTTTAAAAACATCATTCCTATTCTGAGTTTCTATTGCCCATATAGGAAGCACAGAGCCATAATAAATGTAAATTTGGAAAATTGGGAATACTGAAATGCAGAAAGATGACAGAAAAAAAGATAGGCTCTCTTGACCACCCCACCACTTTTTTTCTAGTAAGTTTTCTGAGGTAGAACTTGTAATATATTTGCATATTAATAATTTTTAAAACTTTCCAAATAGGATATCACTTAAGGGAGAACACACTAATCTTAATGTCTATGCATTTATGCATATATGTCAATTATATTAAATAAACTCCTTATTTCATAAGAACTGCTGGAAATTTGGAAAAGTTTAGCAGAAAGTAGGCTTAGAAAACTATTTTACACAACATATCACAATAAGTTCCAATTGATTATGTAACCTAAATATAAAAGGCCATATACCATAACATTTTTTAAAAATTAAAAGATATAGGAGATTTCTTTTATTACTAAAGCTGGCTAAAGAATTCCAATCCAAATAAGAGAGAAAGGAGATCACAAAAAATAAAAAACAATTCCTACTATATAAAATTAAAAATCCTTTGCACAAATTCAATAATACTTGGATAAGGGAAACTGTCACAAGGAGAAATATCCTTTTATCAAATACCTGATAAAGATCTAATAGCAAATATATATCAATAATTAAAACCAGTCTGTAATACCAAGAGCGATTTCCCAATAGTGAAGTGGTCAAAAATAGGGAAAGAATTCTTAAAGGAGGAAATGCAAACTGTCAACAACTGCATGGAAGAATGCTCCAAATCGTTATTAGTATGAAATGTTAAAAGTGCTAAAGTGCTAAAATAATTCTGAGGCCTTAATCTATATCCAGCAAATTTGCAAAGATGGACAGGAGACAGTTAAAAAAAATCTATGTTGAAAGGATTGTTGGGAAGACAGGCATACTAATAATTCAGAGGTGCTCAAGTGAATTAGTCTAACCATTATTTTAAAGTGATCATTACTTAAAAAAAAAATTATTGCTGTCTTATATTTATGTCTCACCTACCCTTGTAACAAGTCATTTCTTGTAACAAAGAATAAAAGAAAAGAAAGCAACTGAAGAAACATAATTAGTAAAGTAAAACGGTCTAGCAGTATAGACTACAAACCATTCTGGAAAACAACTTTAAATTAAGTGATTAAAAATAATTTAACTATTCAACTCTATGACTCAGAGATCCAAGACAGCAACATACCTCAAAGAGTTGAAAAAAGAAAAAGTAAGGTCCCATACATATTAAAATATTCATAGCAGCCCTTTTTATATTAGAAAAAAATTAGTAAATAAAGCAGATGTTCATCCATCAAATGAAGAAGCAGCTAAAAAAAGACATATAGGAATCATTTACACGGATATGTCTAATTCAAAGACACATGGAAGAGTTGTGTCAATTGACAGAGAAGTAAATAGAATCAAGTGAATGATATATACAAAAGCTATAATAATGCAAATAAAATAATGGTGAAACAAAGTAGAATGTTATATAATAGTAATGACCTATATCTTCCATTGAAGAATCACTCATCTTTTCTTAATACCTAATGGGTATACAACATTAAATACACTGTCAAACTCGGTCATTATAGTTGTGATTTGTTACGCAGGAAGGGACTGGTCACTGGGCAGGCCTGGGTGGTCATATTCAGAAATGGCCATGATGTAAAAACATATAACAAAACCCAATTTTTTTTTTTTGAAAAAGAGTAGCTGGTGGAGGGGTTTTATGATGGGGGTTTCAGCATCACTAGCAGGTAAGTGCCTTGGTGGATAGAGTGCTGGCCCTAGAGACAGTCTCACCTTTCTGAGTTCAAATCTGGCTTCAGACACTCATTATGTGACCCTGGGCAAGTCATTTAACCGTTTGCCTCAATTTCCTCATTTGTAAAATGAGCTGGAGAAGGAAATGGCAAAACCACTCCAATATCTTTGCCAAGAAATCCCCAAATGGGGCCACGAAAGTCAGACACAACTGTAAACAACAAAATCAGCATCACCCACTCACTGCCCCATTTTTTACGACCAGCCTCGTGGACTATAACAGTGTTTCTTTTAACTGTAAGACATATAAAAGGGGGAGGAGGCCCAGGCCGAGCCAGAGCCGGGGCGGGGCTTTGGTCGGGGTACCGCAGCACCAGGCTCGGGGGGTCAATGTGCGGGCGCTGGGCGCGACCTTCAGTCAGCCAGCCGGCAGTGAGGGCGGCCCCGCTGTCCTGCTCCTTCTCCTCCACGGCGCTGGGGAGCGCCCTCACTACCGCTGTGACTGGGTGGAAGATGGCTCCTGGCGAATGGATATCTGAATGATAGTGACCAAATTTGCTTTCCTCTGTGCCAGGGGTGCCAATGCCTCGGCTTTAGAGAAAGAGATTGGTCCAGAACGGTTTCAGTCAACGAACACTGTATGGATTGGTCAATATCTTTTTGAAACTGCCTGCAGCGAGACGCACGTGAGTTTTTGAATTACCTAACACAACTGTGGATGTTTTACAAGAGAGAAAGGAGGGAAAGAAAAATGGCCGCCTACCCAACGGCAATATTGCAGGGAAAATAACACCAGCGCACCAGACCCAACTTGGGTTCATAAGATCTTCCAGGGAACATTAACTAATGAAACCAGCTGTCTCACTTGTGAAACTGGAAGTAGCAAAGATGAACATGTTTTAGATCTGTTGATGTCAATTACTCACTGTTTAAGGGGTTTTAGCAACACAGGAACTATGGAGCAAATACAAACACTATTGTGAAGAAGAATGTCGCAGCCAACCAGGAGCGCAACAAAAGGATGAAAGCAAAAAAAAACTGCCCACGATTTTGGCACTGCACTTGAAGAGAGTCAAATATATGGATCAGCTTTGCCCATACATAAAACCTTCTTATCAGGTAGCTTTTCCTTTAGAATTTGGACTATTTAACCCTTCGGGAGATGCCACCAATCCCGACAGAACGTATGACCTTGTTGCTGTGGTGGTTCACTGTAGAAGCAGTACTAATCGAGCCTACTACGTTCCAATAGTTAAGTCGCGATTTTTGGTTGTTGTTTGATGATGACATTATAGGGAAAATGGATGCGCGAGCCATTGAAGAATTCTACGGGCTGACGTCAGACGTCTCAAAAGAACCCCGAGTCTAGTTACATTTTCTTCTTTCAGTCTCGGGACTGAATGAGAGCTGTGGTGAAGAGATGCTTTCTGCCTCATTTCTTTGGTTATTTTGGAAAGGATCAAGCACCTTTTTTTCCAGAAAAGTTAAATGGAGGGAGCTCAGGAGGCGGTAGTGCACTTGGCACACAACACGCTAAGACTATGGATTAACAAGCCCTTTGTATCACAGTAGTCGATTTATTTGCTCAGGGATCATGCTGTCTGTACAGTTCCACGGAACAATTTGAAATCAGAGATACCGGCTTCTGTTGTTGGAGTAGGCTTCAAGTAATTGACACGCATTTTTTTGTTGTTGTTTGCACCCATAAATTTGAGAGTCTTTGGGGTGCATAAGAATAGGAACTTGTGCTAGATTTTATTGACTATTTAAAAAAGAAGACACAATACATTGCATATATTAGCTTATGTTCAGTTAGGCAGCATATTTTGTGGTTTTTCATGAGTAAACCTGAAATATTCATGGGCCCAACACTTAGAGTTGCCTTCCTGACATACCAAACTAATATGATGAACTCCAGTGTCAGGGAGGCAAGTATGTTTTGCTTCTCTGAAGCATTTTTTTTTTTTTTGCTGGGGGGGAGGGCGAGGCAGGGGAATTGGGGTTAAGTGACTTGCCCAAGGTCACACTGCTAGTAAGTGTGTTAAGTGTTTGAGGCCGCATTGGAACTCAGGTCCTCCTGACTCCAGAGCCGGTGCTGTACTCACTGCGCCACCTAGCTGCCCCGAGAAGCTTCTAAGAATAAACAGTATATGTATGTGTAGGGAACAATTGGTAAAAGGTGACTTTTTGCTTCCCAAAGGGGAAAGACTGGCTCTGTAATTATGGTTCATTCTTATTTGACTTATTGTATCTGCTAGAGTCTAACGTATGAATTGTCAATGATTCTATCAACAAGTTTTAAGGATATTTCTGTTGGCTTTAGTCAGTTATACCCTTTTAAGTGTTTAACTTTCTATTTTGAAGGATAAATTTAAATTCTTTTTAAAATCAGTTAAGATATCTTAAGAAAAATTCTACAAGAGGAGGTAAATTTTCTTTTCCAGGAGTAACTGGTATCTCTGTCTAGTTTTTTTTTTTCCTGTCATTTTAATTTCTAAATCAAGCTCTGATATTTTTCTTACAACTGTTGGAATGATAAAAGAAATGTGTACCATAAAGAGATGCTGGTGCAGTGGTGATATATTATTATTTATAGTCCTTAAATATACTAACTGTTCACATTGAGGATGTGCTTGGAAAACCTGACATTACATATTATGATTATTTCAGAATGTCACTTCTTTCCTTGTGAAATGATCTACTCACTCTTTAGCAGCTTGGATGATTGGCTGAGTGTACACTCTTTCAATATGAAATTTTCTTGAATAGTTAGGAATCCAAAAAGATAAAGCCAGCATTTTTGCTGTTTTGATAATAATACTGAAAAGAATTTTCAGAAATTAAATTTTTTGTTTGTATAAAATTTTCTGTTTTAGATTTTAAAAAAATAACCTTAGACACTATTTAAATCATGGCAGCACCAGGTAATGTGTAGTGTAAAATATATGTAAACTATTGCAACTGACACTTGTCTGACAGGGGCTAAATCTAACTTAATGGAAAAGTAATTGAATATATATATTCCAAATAATAGCAATCGGGCTTTGAATGTTCTTTGTTACTCCTTTTCAGAGAGTAATTCGTTTTTGCTTTACTGTAATTTTCTAAAGTTATTTTATTAATACTGTTAAAATATAAAAAAAATGTTTTCTTCGCTGCTATAATTAACATTTATTTTTAGCTCAGGAAAACACTTCACCTATTCATTCAGCTGAACAGATCTTTAACAGAGTCACTTAACTAATTGGGCTGTTTAAACAAATGTGCAGGAATAGAGCTGTGTTTTTAAAAAATTGCTTATTTTTAAGAGGTGAAGTTTCTAAAGCCTTCCTTAACTTAGCTAGAATTTTTTGTATAAATTGTACATAGCCGGCCTAACCTACCAGCATTGGAGAATTTAAAAAAAAAGAAAAGCCAAGTATGTGAAAGAAAGTCATGAAAATGGAAGTAAATGAGATTTTTATTATAAGGGCTTATAGCAAATTATCTTGGAATTCAGAGTTGTAGAAACAGCTCTCTCTGTACAGGGGAAAGGAAAAAAGTGAAGGCTGTACCATCTTATTTCATGGGTCAAGCCATAGTATGTGTCAGAAAGAAAGAAGGCCTTTGCATAATATCACGTTATTAACAAATGTTTGTTTTTACATTTAAAATGTATTAAAAGCCAAGGTGACATTTCATATTTTAGCAAGTTACAGCATTTTTATTGAGTTCAGTGATAGTCACAGTTTTTTCTCCATTTTTTCACAACATCTACACTATATATTTCATAAAATGATTTGTGGGGGTAGGAGTTGTGGGAGTGATAGTTCTAAATTTACTTTTTACTTCTAATGCAAAAGAAGCTAAGTAAAAAGTCAAAGTTGATGTCAGAATCTATAGTTTATTTTTTAAACTGTTGGGGCGGGGAAGGAATATAATATAGTAAGCAAGAAAAATGATCATTATGGAAAGCATTATAAAGTTGTCTGGTTGATTATAATTAAGATAAGAATGGAAAGAGCTTAGGGGCAGCTAGGGTGGCGCAGTGAGTAGAGTACCTACCTGCCCTGGCGTCAGGATGACCTGAATTCAAATCCAGCTTCAGATACTTGACACACTAGCTATGTGACCTTGGGCAAGTCTCTTAACCCCAATTGCCCTACCTTCCCCGCTCCACAAACCAAAAAAAAAAAAAAAAAAAAAAGGGAAAATTGTCTTACGGTATAAATGGTGGCTGATTGGTGTGTAACTACATAAATGTTCAGTGGGATAGCAGTCCCATATTCTATATACTGGAGCAAAATTTCTATGAAGTTATCTTCTTTAAAGGGTGAGTATCCTATATAAAGTCCTACTCTTGAGTCACATGGCTTCTGTCTTATAAATCTTGTGTTGAGAAGATGACTACAGACAGTAGCTGTATGAGAGAAAGAGACTTGGGAGCTGTATGTATATGGGCCTCATTGCCTCTGGCCATCAGTTTATTTTTTATGTCCTTGATGACAGCAGTACAAAGACCTCACTTTCATAATGTAAAAATCTTGGTACTTTGTCTAATGAGACTTTTTTGTGAAAGATTTCATGAGGCAATTGAAATAGAATATTGGGCTAGGAGCTGGGAAACAGATTCTGAATCATTCTACTCATCAGTAAATTAATTGTGTGATATTAGGCAAGTCACTTAACCTCTCTGTGCTTCACTCTCCCTATCTGTAAAATGGGAGCAATACCTACCCCTAAATTTACCTATCTCACAGGGTTGTTGTGGGGATTAATTACATATAATGTCCGTAAAACATTTGAGCTCCTTGGAGAATGGCTCAATATAAATACAAAATAATCTATCAAAGTTGGTTTATTTGTGGGAAAAAAAAAGCAATTTAAATCCTTTATTTTAATTCCTTTCCCCTCAAATATTGTGAAGGAGAAAGGAAAATTTGTCTGGGCATGATGGTAATATGTTGTAATCTTTTCTATTTGGGAGGCTAATGCTGGCAGACTGCTTGAATTTGGGAATTCTGAACTACAATGACCTAAGACAAGCAGGTGTCTGCACTAAGATTATTGCCAATATGGCAAATTCTTAGGAACAGGGAGTAACTAGGCTGCCTAAGGAGACGCAATGGAACACATGCCTATCAGTAGTGGGATCAGTTACACTACCAACATTTGTATTAGGAATAACTTCAGACAGGAAACACTGCTAGCATGAAAAACAAGAGGCTTGTTATTACATTAGAACAAAAACCTAATGATAGGAATTTGGTCACAGCATCTCTTAAAACAGGATATCTGAATTCCTGAATCTATAGTATGGAATACTATAAAACAGACAGGTGAAATAAAATAAAAAGGCAAAGTTGCTTTGCTTTTTGTAGTTTGCAAGTGGCTACAAAGAATAAAAGTGTTAACGTGACAGAAATGGAGCATCTTTTTTTATAGATTGAAACCTGCTATTAAAATTGCATTGCTCATAAGTAGCCAATCAGACAAAAACTTCAACTTTAAGCAAGTGAAAGAAAATGGAAATGGAACAAGATTGTACAGAAATTATATTCCAGGCTTTGTTTGATTTGTGGCTTTAAAAATCAAATTCAATTGCATAATGTTAAAATTATCAGTTAGATGGCCACTGTACATGAGGATGTTGAAGCCAAATATTCTAATGTATTATTGAAAATAACTGAAGATGGATACACTGATCAACAAAATTTTAATGTGGATGAAATAGGATTCTTCTAGAAAAGAAAGTCCTACTAAGAAAGAAAAAAAAATTAACCTTGATTTAAAGTGTCTAACTTTTTTTAAATCTTTTTTCAAAAATTTTAGTTTTCAACACTCATTTCCACAAGATTTTGAGTTACAAATTTTCTCCCCATCTCTATCCTCCCCTTACCCCAAGATGTCATGTATTCTGATTGCCCCTTTCCCCAGTCTGCCCTCCATTCTGTCGTCCTGCTCCTTATCCCCTTTCCCCTTACTTTCTTGTAGGGCCAGATAGGTTTCTATACCCCATTGCCTGTGTATCTTATTTCCCAGTTGCATGTAAAAACAACTTTAAACATTGAGTTCTAAATTCTCTCCATTCTTCCCTCCCCACCCACCCTCCTTGAGAAGGCAAGCAATTCAATATAGTTTATACACGTATCACTATGCAAAACACTTCCATAATAGTCACGTTGTAAAAGACTAACTATATTTCCCTCCATCCTGTCCCATCTCCTTTTATTCAGTTGTCTCTTTGACCCTGTCCCTTTTGAAAAGTATTTGCTTTTGACTACCCCCTCCCCCAATCTGCCCTCCCTTCTATCATTCCCCTCCCCCATTATCCCCTTCCCCCCTACTTTCCTGTAGGGTAAAATATCCAGTTGAGGGTATATGTTATTTCCTCCTTAAGCCAAATCAATGAAAGTAAGCTTCACTCATTCCCCCTCACCTGCCCCCTCTTCCCTTCCAACAGAACTTTTACTTGCCACTTTTATGTGAGATAATTTACCCCATTCTATCTCTCCCTTTTTCCTCCCAATATATTCCTTTCTCACTCCTTAATTTTATTTTTTCACATATCATTCCTTCATATTCAACTCTCTCTCTTCTCTCTCTCTCTCCATATATATATATGGAGAGAGAGAGAGAGAAATTAATATTCCCTTCAACTACCCTAATACTGAGAAAGGTCTCATAAGTTACAAATATCATCTTTCCCTATAGAACTGTAAACAGTTCACCTTTAGTAAGTCCCATATGATTTCTCTTTCCTGTTTACCTTTTCATGCTTCTCTTGATTCTTGTATTTGAAAGTCAAATTTTCTACTCAGCTCTGGTATTTTCATCAAGAATGTTTAAAAGTCCTCTATTTCATTGAAAATCCATTTTTTACCCTTTAGTAATATATTCAGTTTTGCTGGGTAGGTGATTCTTGGTTTTAATCCCAGCTCCCTTGACCTGTGGAATATCATATTCCAAGCCCTTTGATCCCTTAGGGTAGAAGCTGCTGATTGTGTTTCCACAATACTTGAATTATTTCTTTCTGCCCACTTGCAATATTTTCTCCTTGATCTGGGAATTCTGGAATTTGGTGACAATATTCCTAGGGGGTTTCCTTTTGGGATCGCTTTGAAGAGGCAATCAATGGGATCTTTCAATTTCTGTTTTACGCCCTGCTTCTAGAATATCAGGGAAATTTTCTTTGATAATTTCTTGAAAGATGGTATCTAGGCTCTTTTTTTGATCATGGCTTTCAGGTAGTCCAATAATTCTTAAATTATCTCTCCTGGATCTCTTCTCCAGGTCAGTGATTTTTTTCAATGAGATATTTCACAGTATCTTCTATTTTTTCATTCTTTTGGTTCTGCTTTATAATTTCTTAATTTCTCAAAATCACTAGCTTTCAATTGCTCCATTCTAATTTTTAAGGAATTATTTTCTTCAGTGATCTTTTGGACCTCCTTTTCCATTTGGCTAATTCTGCCTTTTAAGGCATTCTTCTCATTGGCTTTTTGGACCTCTTTTGCCATTTGGGTTAGTCTATTTTTCAAGGTGTTATTTTCTTCAGTATTTTTTAAGGTCTCATTTAGCAAGCTGTTGACTAGTTTTTCATGGTTTTCTTGCATCACTCTCACTTCTCTTCCCAATTTTTCCTCTACTTCTTTTACTTGATTTTCCAACTCCTTTTTGAGCTCTTCCCTGGCGTGAGACCAATTCATATTTTTCTTAGAGACTTTTGATGTGGGATCTTTAACTTTGCTGACTTCTTCTGGCTGTATGTTTTGATCTTCTTTGTCACCAAAGTAAGATTCTATAGTCTGAGTTTTTTACCCTCTCTGCTTATTTTCCCAACCAATTACTTGACATTTGAACTCTTTGTCGAGTATGACTGCTTCCAGAGTGGAGAATGCTCTGTCCCAAGCTTCAGGGGTTTTGTGCTGCTGTTTTCAGAACTACTTCTAGGCACCTATACATTTTCAGTTCTTCTGAGGTGCTATGATCCAATGAGAGGTGTTTACTCCTCTCCTGGCCTGTGCTCTGGTCTATGAGTGATCTCCAGCACTCTTTTTTGCTGTGTAACTACTGAGAGGACTCCCCTTCCATATGCACCACAAGCTCTGCCATGCCAGTGCTTCTCCTCACCTCAGGACTGCTATCTAGAACTGTGACCCAGATCCAAGCAGGCCAAAGCAAGAGAATACTGCCTCAGCACCAGCAGAGACATCCCTGCACTCTTGCTCTGATCAGCCACTTGATTCCCGCCACTGTCTGTGGCCCCAGAGCTTTGAAAGCAGCTGCCACTGCTGCCACCCTGGGGCTTGGACCTCACCCTTCTCTCACTCAGGTCCAACAGTTTTCCCACTGACCTGCTATACTGTCTTTGGCATTTGTGGGTTTAGAAGTCTGGAAATCGCCATAGCTCAGTGATTCAGGGCCCTGATGCCAGCTCTGCTTGGTCTGCCCTGGCCAGGCCCGCGCTGGGCTGTACTCTGCTCCCAGCACGGTGCAATAGACCCTTCCCAGTGACCATCCAGGCTGTCTTAGACTGGAGACTTGTTTCACTCTGTCATGTAGTGGGTTCTGCAGCTCTAGAATTTGTTTAGTCATTTTTTACAGGTGTTTGGAGGGATTTGTGGGGACAGCTCAAATAAGTCCCTGTTTTCACTTAGCCATCTTGGCTCTGCACCCTCTAACTTTTTAAAATGAAAATGCCTAACATTTTTATTGGGAGGCAATGTAGAAGGGAATATTAAGTTAAAAATCAATACTTATTTATCAGTCTAGAAATTCTCATGCTCTAAGAGGCTATAATCCTTGCTTGTTTCCAGTTCTTTGGTGGTCAAATAAATAAAATGACTATAAAGTTGTTCACAAAGATTGGCTTTCAAGTTATTTTAGCCCAACTGTTGAAAAATAATTTTATCTTTGAATAGTCAGAATTTGAATAATGCAACAACTTTACTAGATTCACTAATTAAAACCTGACTATATAAGTAATGATATGAAATAAAAATTGGGTGAATCTAAGTTAAAAACTCCATACATACACAGTGAGATTACACTAACTGTTCAAAATCATCTCATCTTTTATCTATCCCACAAGAAGAAGCAAAGTTGATTCTATGTGGCTACAAAAAAGCAAGAAGAAAGAATCAGGCAGATAATGGAAAGAATCAGGAAGTAAGCAACTGGGCTATACAAAGCATAAAAAGGAAACGTCTCAATAAAGATGCAGAACCAGAGCAGAGGTATCCAGACAAAATGCCCCAAAGCGATGGAGAAATTGGTAAAACTTTTAAGTCTGGTCACTATTGTTTTACTATCTATGTGTTACTGTAGCTTGGCTAATGTTTTCTTTATTAATTTAGATGTTAAGGCATTCAAAGCATATAAATTCAATACTGACATTGGTTTATTATCTATATTTCCTTTTCAGTAAAATGTAGTTTCCTTGTTTATCCTTTTTAAAGTCTTCAATGTTTATTTTAGCTTGATTTTTTTTTGGATTCAGTTGATGCAGAATAACTTTTTTCCCTAGTCCATCGTTTTTATCCTATTTATGCCTTTTTTTTTCTTTAGAGGTATTCCTGGTAAGGTACATATTGTGGAGTTTTTAAAAATCCAATCTGTCATTCTTTTACCTTTTATTAGAATGTTTAATTCCTTCACATTTAAAGTTATAAGGATTAGTCTTATATTTTCCTCCATTTGTCTTTAATTTTTTTAAATTAAGATTTTATTTTTCTTCCTTTTACACTGTAAACACAATATTATATCTCTTTAGTTGTAAGCTTATTTTTTTAGGGCTATCACAGTTCTACTGGTTCTCTTCCCACACCCTCCCTGCTCCACTTGTTATTTGTTTTCACAGTTTTGGAATTTTAGAATTTGGAACTCTTAGTAGGTTCCTATTTCCTTCTTGCTTTTCAATCCATTTAATTGTTACCCTCTTTTTACTCTCAATTAAATACTCAAGTAAAATCTCTCTTCTTCTTCTAATTTATTAGTTTTTTAAGATTTTATTTTCAGTGATTTTTTTAAAGAAAAAATGTTTTTCCTCATTCTCTTCATTACTTATCTCTACCTTTCTGTCTATTTGAGACTTTTATTTTTGATTGATATCCCTTATTCTTATTTAGTTGTTTAAAAAAAAATTCTGTATTCCTTGACGGGGAGGGAGTGCTGGATGATTGCTCATTATTAACTAGGGAATACTGGCCTTCTCTGCTGTTAGCCCATCAAATTTTTATCTTGTTGGAATTCTTGGTGTCCCAGATTGTGGAGAGAGATGAAATTGTTTAACCTCTGGCACATAATTCTTATTTTAGACAGGTTTGAGAGGTTTCAAAATTCAGAGAAAATGTTGGTCACACAGCTAGGACTATCACAATTATAAATTAAATAGTGTTGATCAGATTTCTTCTCTTTTTCTACCTCCTTCTTTGTAAAGAATGAGGTGCAACGAAAGGAGGAAAAATTATAAGAAGCCACGATGGGAAAGAAGTACAAAATTGATTAGAACAGTAAAAACAAAAGCAATTAACACTCATAAAATAGAGAAGAGTAACAGAATGATTAGACAAGATAATCCAACAATATGTTATTTTCAAAAAATTTATTTGAAACAAAGATCCACACAGAGAAAAGACAACTAGAGGAGAATTTATTTAGGCCTCAGATAAACTCAAAAGAAATAGGGATAACAATCATAAACTCAGACAAGGCAAGAATACAAATAGAAATAAGCAGGGAAACAAGGTTATGCATATTGTTAATATTATTAGTGCCAATAATGTGAATATTTCATATATATTCAGCAAAGGAAATAACATCTAAATAAATTGTTTTTAATGTTTTTTATATCATGATCTAATTTTTTTTAAACTCATACCTGAAGGAAAAGCCAAATTTCAATGAGGGGATTGGGGAACAAAGTAGTTAACTATGAGAATTGGGTAAACCACATTGACTCAATCTTCTGGAGCTACTTTTCTACTCAATTATGAATCTAGCCCAAATTCTGTCTTGTGAGAACACTTCATTTAATTGTGAGAACTGGGAGAAAACCTTATTGCATTGTTTGAACCTATCCTAGCCTGACTAGGAAATTGTATCGCCTCTCTCTGCTATTTAGAGCACTTTAACTACGGATGTCAGTGATGCTGACCAGAAACCTGGTGATATCCAAAAACTGATCCAAGGAGTGATCTCCAGCAACTCATATGTGTTACCTGAAAACTGGCCCCCTACTGACCAATCAGTTATTGTTTCCATGTTCCTTTGACTCTTTACAGACACTTGAGGGGAGTGAGAGTTTTTCTGAGTTCAAAAGTTGGGAACTTTTTCTGAGTTCAGGGAACTGTACCTGTTCACCTGTTCCCACCTTCAATCGAATTACCTAATGTGTTATTTCTTTTTAATTAACTGATCTTATTTGTTTTTAGTGTATAAAAGTCTGTCTTCCCCTTGTATTCATGGTCCATGCCTAAGGTGAGGAGGTTTAATCCTGTGTTATTAGGCAACTGACATGTATTGCTTAACAAATCAGTATGCTTGGAAAAGGGTACCTTTGTTTTCTTCAGTCTTTTCATCTTTCATCTGCCACACGAAAGGTATGGTGTTCATTGAATAGAAACCAAGCAGACCCACTGATGGAAAATGTAGAGTTACTTGGAAAGTTCTGGGTATATAACATAAAGGACAGCTTTAAGGGGAGTTTAGCAAAGTATTCCTTCCTTGTCTAAGTAAATTTTAGGTTCTTTTGGTCTTTTTCTTGGTGGAAATTGCTTTTTATCCGTTATACTTCAGTCAGAAATAGTGAAAGTCCGTATTGGCCTACTCCTTTATCTATTTCTCATTTTAATGCATCATTTGTTTGGTTAAATAGTTGAGTTGGAGCATCTTTGAGTCCTTGGTATAGCTTCTCTTCATTTTTAAATTTTTTCTAATTTGGTGTTCATTTCTATCTTTCTTTAAAAAGTCAATAATATGATGTGCACAATTTATTTTTTAAAAATTTCCACATTAGTAAAGAATCACTTCCTATCACAATAATTTTATTTTTTTGTAGTAAGAACACTAGGAGGCACAGAAAAGAGTGCTGGATTTGAAGGCAGGAAGATCTCAGTTCAAATCTCAACTCGGATACTTATTAGCTGTGTGGACCTCAGCAAATCATTTAATCTCTCTCATCTTCACTTTTTTCAGTGGAGATAAGAACACCTACCACAAAAGGACTGTTGTGAAGATCAAATGAGCTAATATACGAAAATGCTCTGTTGATCTTGAAGCACTCTATAAATTTTGGCTTTTATTACTTAGTGTTTGCTCTATCTATCTAGCGTGAGGCTTATGTCTAGACTACAAAACTTTGCCTTTCATTTCTTGATATTGAATGATATATCTTTTGACATACTTTTCACTAGCCTAAACTATGCACTCATGTCACTGAGTGTTTAAGGTATCTGTTGACTTGGTTTGTAGTCTTGTTCAGTTCTACCTTTAATCTTCTCCTACACAGATACACCTGACACAAGTATTCACTTCAAATCTTGCTAACAGTAAAATTCCTCGTTGCTGTTTGTTGTTCAGTTGTGTCAGTTGTGTCAAACTTTCTGTGACCTCATCCAGGGTTTTCTTGGCAAAGATAATGAAGTGGTTTGTCATTTCCTTCTCCAGCTCCTTTTACAGATGAGGAAAATGAGGCAAACAGGATTCAGCGAGTTGCCCAGAGTCAAACAGCAAGTAAGTATCTGAGGCTGGAATTGAACTCAGGTCTTCCTGACTCCAGGCCCAGTCTATCCACTGCACCACCTAGCTGCCCAGTGAAATATTCCTAGTCTAGTAGAATCAGGAAATAGACTTCTACCATCAACAAGCTTTGAAGTCACTGCTGAAATCCAATATTCCAGTCTGCATAGGACTTGGAACACATGTATGTGTCTGCACACACACACACACACACACACACACACACACACACACACACACACACAATATATATATATATACATATAACATATTATTACTATATACTCTGTATCTACACATACATATATGTATTGCACATATGTGTATATGCATATACATATATATATATACTTTATACATATTTTTATATATAGAAAGAGAGAACATACACGTTTTCTGTTAAACCTTTGAAATATTACTACTGAAGAAAAATTAGCTGACCTGTCATGACAGAAGGTGTTGGCTCTCTCATTTTCTGGGATGCTAAAATCTTTTCCTGCTGAGCTTTCTGGGTAAGCTGTAGATCCCACTCCTCTAGCTCTTTTTCAAATCTCTGATTGTCTTCTTTGACAAAGTCCCTTAAATCAGTAGGTAATGTTTCCATTCCAACAAGTTTCTGTCCAGTTTCCTTATGAAAGTCTTCTGCAAATCATACATTTCAAAGACTATTATGTGATCAAGAATGAAGAAATGCAGTTCTTAAAATAGAACATATTTTAACTTAATTCAACAAATATTTCAAGCTTATACTTTGTGAAATAAAAATTATTTGCATGAAATAAATCTTTAGTTTTACCACTTGGTGACAAACTTATACTACCTAAAAATGAAAAGGTAAACAGAAAAATATGCATTACAGAATACTTGGAAAGGAATATTAGATTACAAATCACTCTTCAACAAACCACATAGGTATTATGATTTCTACACATTTAATATGCAGAAATGAGAATTAGAGTTTAGAATTGGAGCTTCTGGCATGCAATGACTTAACTGTTATGGTAAGAAAAAACGTGTTTGTGCCTATTCACAAATTGGTGCTGTTTTTGATGAAAGAGGAATGAAAGAAATTACTTTTGGAATTGTAAGTAGTAAAGCTGGAACTCCACTATTGTACATACCTATACAGTACTTTGTTGAGCATTCTCTAATGCCAAACATAGTATGGAGATGACTCTGGATGTTCAAATACTCCAGTAGAATGAAAGCTCTAGTAGCAAGTCCTCCCAAACTGGAAAGGGTCATAACTGTTTAAAAAGGGTCATCACCAAGTTGACCATAGGGTAATGAATTTTTTGGTTATAGCAGTTTTCAAAGACTATCTTCTAAGTTATATAGCAGGACTGTGATCTGTATTAGGAGGACTTAAAAAGTTTAAGGACAGAACTATAAATTAAATCACAATCTCACACAGTGCATTTATCATACTATCCTATGAACTTTTAACAAAAAGCAAGTCAAAATGGTAAGGTTTACCAAAACATTACACAAGGGCTATTTTGCTTTAAGTAGCTACTTATATCTCTACTGTAAGCCAAAAAGAGAAAAAAAAACAAAAACAAATACCTTTTCTATCATAAGGCAATCACCAAGCAAGAATAGATAAATGGAAAAGCAATAATACTAAATAGTTCTTAGAATACACTAAAAATGGCAATGAAATATTGGGGTTGGAGGTAGGGTGGGAAAATATCTTTTTCTTTTATCTTCCTTTTGCCCCTCAATTCTCAATGTTCCTTAGCCACCTAATTTTTTTTTAAATCTGTGAAATTCGGCAACAATGACAGGCCTAACTAAACATATATAAACCCTTAATAGACTATAAAAGAGCTGCTTTCAGTCAATATATGAACAGTACAAGTTACTATATTGATAAAATGGCTACATGATTTACCAAGGATAAGAGCACAAACAATGCCAATACTAAATTATAGTTCTAATTCTGCTATACTTGCCAAGCTACTTGACCTCTCAAACCTCCAGTTCCTTTACTTATAAAATAAAAATATTACTCTGGCATAGCAGTCATTAACTGATTAACCCACATCAAATGGATCCACATAGCACTTGATTATTTTGTAGAACACATTAGGCAAGAAGGAATTTACTTAAGTAAGTGCAATTAATTTCATATTCTTGCATCCTTACCTTTTATTAAGAATTGTTCCTTATCATTAATGTACATTAAACAGTATGCACTGGCATTTCTGTAGCCACCAAAAGAGTCCCGTTCTAGCTCTTCCCACGTTGATTTTGTCACAGAAATGTCATTATACTTCATCCATCTTTCTTGGTGATGATCAAAAATATATGCCCAATAGTGTCCTGCATTAGCTTGCCCTTCATGAACTAAGACAGCATGTAAGCGATAAGGAACCTAAAGACATGAGGTAGGGAGGGGAGTTAACTTGTAATTTTTCTAGTTAATGTCAAATAATAATTTAGCATAATACTAAAATTAACTTGTAATACTTGTACTTCTTAAATATACATTAATTTGCAGTTGGGTGACCAAAGTGGAAGACTTTCCTATAGCTGAAGGAAACTTTGCTGCATATAAGTAACAGACAGCTAAGTATTTAACCTGTTTAAAGCAAGGACGTCATCTTAACAAACATCATGGATATTCTCTTTTGAAGTTAATATTTGGGCATTTATTGACATACTACCATTTGCTAATAACAAATTTCTCAAAAGCTTTATGCATACAATATAGTTTGGCTAAATTTCTAAATGCTTTACAAGGGGAGTCAAATAGGATTTGCATAATTTATGTAATGTATATGAACACACATTAACTATAATGTAATGAACCTGAAATGGCGTAGAGTCCTGAACTGCTATCTAATTATCTAAACTTTCTAGCTACCATTGCAGTGATTTGTAAAAATAAAAGTTCAAATACTCTTATTGACTTTATTTTCAACAACCATAAGAAATATTTTTTCTTCCCTCAAGAATGCAAAAGAAGCTCATAGAGAAGACTCTAAGAAAAGTAATATTTGATAGATTTTTTAAAAAATCAACAAAGTATTAAACATTTTATCACGTAGTTTAATAAAAATTGTAAAAAAAATAAAACTGTTAAAATAGGAAACTCTAGGGGGCAGCTGGGTGAAGCAGTGAGCAGAGCACTGGCCCTAGAGTAAGAAGGACCTGAGTTCAAATCCAGTCTCAGACACTTGACACACTTACTAGCTGTGTGACCCTGGGCAAGTCACTTAACCCTAATTGCCTTGCCTTCTCCCTTCAAAAAAAAAAAAAAAGAAAAAAACAAAAATAAAATAAAATAGGAAACCCTTAAAATAATGAATGAAACAACAAAATACATAACTAGACTATTTGAAAATTTGTATGTTGGACTGAATATAATTTTAATGTACTTCCCACTTCAGAATTTCACTTACTTGTACCATTGACTTGTCAGAGTACATTTGTTCAATTGTACGATGAATTCTAGATATGCTTTCCTGTAAATCTAAAGTGATAAAGAAATATATTTTAATGGCAATCGCTTTATGATTAATACAATGTACTCCTACTAAAACTATATGGAAAAGGATCAAATCTTATTTCATCTATAAAGTTATGAGAGGAATCCATCCCTCAAATCAATATGACCTTTAACACTGCTAAATCCAAATATGCTTCTCATCAGTAGTTTATTCAAAATTATTATTACAGAGACTTCTAAATATGTTCAAAATATGTATGTCATTTCCTGACATCTTTTCTGAACTACATAGACTTGGCAAAACTTATTTGGAGTGTTATTTTTTGTAGTAGAATTCCAAGTATATGTTCAATATTTAAAATCCACAAAATCTAGAAATATTAAGGCTGCTTAAATTTACAAAAAGTGGAGAAATAACTAAATAATTTAGATAATTGAAGACAAAATACTTATGTCCTTGAATTTGTCAAAGTAGTTGATTCGATCTGTGATATGCGCGGGTTAATTTTGAAAATTTCAAGCTTTAAAATTAAATTTAGAAAATTATTTCTTGGAATTGGTTTAAAAATTATGATTCATTAAATTTTTTTAACATCCTCAACAAAGAAATATTTTCAAGAAGTTGTCACAGTAGAAACAGGGCTAGATTTGGCCTCAAAAAACCACGATTTGAATTCTGCTTTGGACACTTAATAGCTATGTGATTAATAAATGTAGTTGTAATGATCCATTCCACAAATAAATACAAATTCTAATGCTGCTAATTTAGAACAGATTGAACATCACTGATTTATCCAAAATTATTACTGCATCAGAATATATTGTTTTGAATAATGCTCAAAATATTTTGGTGATTTTTCCTGGAATGTGGGATAATTTTTGCTATACATAGATTTTACAACAATTATTTAGAATAGTATTCAATGTAGTGAATTCCAAGTATATGTTTAATTTTAAAATGCATTTTCTGGATTTCTAGGTCATGTGAGCAACAAGATGGAGGAGTAGACATTTTCTCTGATCACTATAATCTCCTAAACCTTTTCAAAACAGAAACTATGAGCCAAAGACAAAACCAACTTCATCATGGCATCCAAAAGGTTAAAATCCAAAATTCAAAGTTTAAAAAATCACAAAAAACAACAAATTCATGAACCAATGCTCACTGACCCTGAACTCACTCAGCACCCCTTCCCTCACCTCTCAAGCTACCAGCAAGGAGGTGGCACTAGCAGACCTAAGAATACGATACAGGCTTAACACAAAATCACCCCAACATTTCAGTCTCTCCTCCCTCTTCTCCAGTGACGTGAAGACCCTACCCTAGTTCCAGGCTACAGAAATTTGTGCGGGTCCCAACAGCTAGACAACATAGCAGTAGCCCTTCCAGAAGCAAAAGTATGCAGGGTGTTACAACTCTGAATCTTCAGCATTGCAAAACTCTGAACTGTGAGGGTAGTCAACCCCATAACACCAGTGTTACAAAGCTGAAAACAACAAGTCAAGACTAAGAACTAAGAAACAGAAGGACAGAAGGAGACAGCACACCAGGACAAGTCACAGTGAGAGAGAGAGAGAGAGAGAGAGAGAGAGAGAGAGAGAGAGAGAGAGAGAGAGAGAGAGAGGAGAGAGTGATTTGGGAGGGAGAGTTAAGGATATTCTGCATCATTTTACTAAGCCTGAAGGAAAGAGCACAGCATCCATCTGAGTTACTTGGGGCTGATATCTAGGATGAGGAACTTTAAATTGTCCAGTGTGGAAGGAAGCTGAAATGCTTTGAGATCCAGCTCCCAAGGCAACCATGATCAAAGGAGAAAGTATCAGAAAGTAGGATAGGGATAAGAGAAAGTAAGAGGGGAAGAAAGGCAGAAATTACCAAAGATTTCAGGAAGAAAAATGTGTTATCTGATGCCAGCCAGTTTTCTCATCTCCAACATTTACCTCACAGTGTCACAGAGTAGATCAAATAAGAAAATATTTGTAAGAGCACAATGAAAACTCAAAATATTATAGAAATTTCATTTCCAATTACTAATGGTAAATTTATCATACATCAGTAACCAGAGTTAATATTTTGAAATTACATTAAACTGATAGGAAGTATAATTTGACATACAAATATTATTTTAATATATTCTTTATGAGTACATGAATATGAAAAGGAAATTCTATTTAAAACATGATGACTAAATGTACAAATGAATAAATAAAATAGCCATTGAGATTTCAAGAAGGTTCAGTGAAGACCCACTTAGAATTTCAAATTGAAAAATAAAACCTAAGAAAAAAAGTTAAAGATTTATTTAAGTTAGACAAAGCTAAATTAAAGAGCTGTACTAGACTAGATCAGTAACCTATGGCCCAAGAATGTAAAAATCATTCCTAGCTTATGGACAATACAAAAAAAGGCAGCAGGCCATCTGGAGTATATTGCAAAGCCTTGTACGAGCCTACTCTAAAAACACAATGAGCATTTTATATGCTTAGGAACGGAATTCACAGAGGATTTCCTTAAACACAACTTCTACTAAACTACATTAACTATCTTACCTCTAGTGTCATTTTCTACTTCAGTCCTCCAGCGATGTAAACAGCCTTCTAGTACAGAAAGTTCTTCTTCTGTTATGTGTCTTGGCGCTGGATGCATTGGCAAATCTGGAGGTATTCGTGACTGTGTAAATGGCTTATGTATAAATGACCTTGGTGTAGGTGATGTGCTTGGTAGTTCTGATGGAGTTCCCTGTTGTTGCTCTGCTGTGCTGCATTTTTAAATGATAGAATAAGACAAATGACATGTCGTATAGAGGCATAAATCCTCAATACTTATGTAAAAATACTTTTAAAAAATATAAGTTTTTAAAAAACAATAAAGAATTAAATATTTAAATTTGATTGCAGTATTCTAATTACAAAAAAGGCAAAGAGCAAATCTTCAAAACTCCATTAAATATTTCAAGCTTTTATTACTGAATAAGGTTAAAATTAGAATTAAGCTGCCACTAACTCTTTAACTCTCTTCCCACATGCAATCCATTAAATCTTACCAGTTCTAAATCCATTAACTCTGTCTCTGTCTCTGTCTCTCTCTCTCTCTCTCTCACACACACACACACACACACACACAAGCTCAAACCCTCAAATTACCTCTTGCTTAAACTACTAAATCAGTATCTTCACCTACAGACCTCCCCACGCCTGACCACAACATTTGTTCTTCACTAAGATGTTAAAATAATCTTCCTAATCAAGTTACTCCTTTGATTAACACCTTCGGGGGCTCATTATTATTTCTAAGATAAAATAGAAATCTTTAGCTTGGCATTTAAGGCCCCACACAATCCAGCCCTAACCTACATTTCCAGCCCCATTTCGCATGTGGGAAAAATGTACATTATTTCTCTTTCATGGTACAGTTGAGATAAATTGGACTACCAATTATTCTTCAAAATTGACATGACATCTCTGACCTCCATGTATTTACAGGAGTTATCCTTCATTCATGGAATACACTTCCTTCTGATTTCTGCCTTTCAGAATACATCTTCCTTCAAGTTACAACTCAGGAGCCACCTCTTGTAGCAAGCTACTTCTCCCCACTCCTCTAGCCCCCAGTAAAAGCACTTTCTGCTTAAATTTTCCTAATTTCTCAATTACCTCTAACTTTGACTAGTACCTTATCTTTGTATATATTATATACTACTCTACCCTGGCCTAGCCTTAACCTAGCTTGGGGGCAGGAACATCGATTTTTAAAAAATCTTTGTATCCTTAGTACTTTTGCAATAGTAAGCTCATAATAAAAAGACTTAAGTGAAATAAAATTAATTGAATACATCAATTATTTTGAAAATAAAAATGAACTTACATATATATACTCTACATATGAATATTATGTAAAATGTTTTGATGGTACCTGCCAGCTTTTAGTACTACGATGGTATAAACTATCAGTATTATTTTGTGTCACTACATAAAGGTACAAAGATACAAGGGCAAAATGTTTATACCTATAATGAAAGGTGTGTTTTGTTTTGAAAATGTACGACATTAAATTTCCTAACTCTGTACAATAATCTACTTTAATAAGCTCTGAATTGATAATATAGAAAACATGCATTTTCCCAACTTTTTTAGCTTAAAAATTTAAACTTATTTCATAAAAACATTCATTTTAATCTATTACAGCAAATGAACAAGAAACTATGTTACATTTTGTTTAAATGAATCTCTCTCCATATTAAATGTCACACTGTAATAAATGTTTCCCCTCACATTAAAAAATATTTTTACCTTGGTAATGTCTGTGATGGTATGGAACCACTAGGTGGGGAACTAGCATCAATATCATCAACAGGAGAAGTGCAAACAGGTTTACTTGAGGCAAACTCCAGTGCATACTGTAGAACATCTACCAAGGGGAACCGTTTAGGGCCAGAACCATAGCTTAAATATCTGTTAACCATAAAATGTACGAATGCATTTACTAATATATTCAAAAAGCTCCATTTTCAGCAAATGTTAGAGTTTTCAAACACCTGTTACATAATGATAAAGTGAAATTACTTTATGCCACCATTTTTCTTCTCAAATGATTCTCCGCTGAAATGATGAAAAAAGCTAGTGGAGCAAATAATACAATAAGTAAATGTTTTAAATATCCTCCAAGTTGATTCACTAATACTTCCTCTGCACACCTGCACATACACATGTATGTATATTTATATATTGTTTTCATTCAAAGACTTCACTCTCTCTCACTGTCACAGCTCAGGTGGATAACTGTAATTATTTCTGGCTATTTCATGAATTAGAAATATTTTTATTTTCAGATAGAGTACTTATATCACATGATCAATGTAACTATTTAACTGGTTTTCATTCACCTCTAATTCATTTACAATAGAATTACAAACCTGCCTTGCCATAGAAATTACAAAAATTACTAGGTTTTTAAAAATAAGCTAATTACTTTTATATTAAAAAGTGTGAAGTTTCGATTTTCAATTTACAAGAAAATAAAAAGTTGGGGAAAAATTGATTAGTAAGATTAACTGGGTTTAATGGCAATTGAAATAGTTACGATTAACCGTTCCACAAGTGGTAATACCGAGGTACGGCAATACTATAACAGTAAAAATAATAACGGAAATCTTAATCAGAATCATATGCTTCATGTTATACCTTATCATTTTGGCTATATGTTTGTGTGTCTTTAAAAAAGACAGTAAAATTACTCTAGAAGCCAGTCCTGAAACTCTGACAGGAATAATCTAATGCATCCATCCTCAAAGTAAGGTTCAGAAACCTCTAGGGATCCCTGAGACCCTTTCAGAGGTCTTCCAGGTCAAAGCTTTATAAGAATAAGATGTTTAATTTCTAATATGGTGTATGTATATACATACAGACATACACACATACACTCACACATTCAAAATAAAAGTCCTCATGGGGGTGAGGGGTCTTGAATAATTTTTAAGAGTGTAAAAGGGTCCTGAGATGAAAAAGTATGAAAAGCAGTTAGGTAATAAAACCAATCATATACCTATATCAGTCCAGAAAAATTATCTCTTATCAAAATTATTGCTATATTATCTACTAAAAAGGATTAAAACCAACATCTTTATAATTGTACTTTTTATATTAACTATGAAGAACAACATATAAAATACAAAGTAAATTGCACTGAGCATCTTTTTAGTTCTCAAAGAATACCTTTCTAATCTTTGTTGTAATACTGTAAGGTACTCTTTTAGCCTCTTGATCTCGTCTCGTTTAATTCTTGTTATTTCTCTGTTTTTGTGCATATATCTGTAAATAAAATAAAAAGCCAGCATTTAGAATTTCTATAAACTTAGATACCACTATAAGTGGCATACCACTTTGCAAAGAATACTGAACTCAGTTCTAAGTAATTTAAATGAAACTATTTGCTACAAAAGTAATTGCTACAAAAAAAAAAAATTACAAACCATTAATTACAATGTTTGGAGACAACAAACCATTTTACTGACTGTATAAAAGCCAATTTTCCCTTATAATTTTTGAGACTATTTAAGAAAATGTGGAAAATGTGAACTTAATTGGTCAATTGGTCAATGCTTTTTATTTCTATAACAATACTCTTTCCACAAATTAATGTTCTTTCTACATTGAACATTTTATATGTTATAAATGATAACTGCTAGCAGAAAAGGTAGTCATTTAACACTTTCATTTCTTTATGCAAACTGTCATGTGCTCTCAAAACAAAGTTTATTTCCAATAAAAGAAGAAGCAATAGTAGCGTAATTCACTAAATTGCAAATATAATTTAAACATATATGTATTTTCTATCTCTCTCACTACTATACTAATTAAGCCATACCTGTCCAGATATAAAACTTGAGGAAATTCTAATTTGTTGTGAATTTTCTCTGGTCTTCCCAAAGCCTGATTAAATTCGAATCTTGACAGTTCAAATGTTAATACAGGTGGAAGTTCTGTGAACCAATGCTAAGTAAGAAAAGACATATTAAAATTTATTAACACTTTTCCTACCTTTAAAAAAATTAGGTAATATTAGCATTTTTACAACCAGTCTACAACATTAATATCTTGGTAAAGTAAGTATCTAACTAAATTATAAAGCAAAATACAAAAAAATTGCTATCAAGTCCTTTGAATTTTTTTTTTAAAGATAAGGCCGTTGCCAGTGTAAGTAACTCACACTTCTTTTCACCCCCTATTTGTAACACTTCTATAAACCAAAGGGGAATAAAAATGGTTTTATTTCAAGTCATAATTTCACAACTTTTAAGAGACTTCTGAACCAATTGCATGATATAATTTCCAATATAATTATTTTATTATTTGAAACCAAGTATCAAAGACTTGTGACAAAGCTCTTAAGGTATTTTTTCAATTACTTAAAATGCTAAATTTTTATATTTAATATGCATTTAAGACACACTCTAAAATCTAGGAATAGACTTTTGGCATTCTTTTCATTTAATCATTATTTTCCCACTTGAACTTATCTTCAAGAAAAGATATTTCACTAAATATAAGAAATGCACAGTTATGGGAAATAAAACTCTAAATCTTTTAAAAGGTTAATATTTCAAATTAAATATCTGTTCTCAGCCAAATGATTATAATTAGGAAGGCTGGAAAACCTTTCATCTTGGCAACTGTGCCATTCATTGTAAAATTCTACACAGTTCCTGAAGTGAATCATTTTCTTTTAATAACTGCAAATTTTATGTGAACTTAATTGGTCAATGAAAAGGGGAACTTTGTGTTTAAGTAACTTGGAATTGGAAAGAACAAATATGCAAACATGAAAAAATATACTATGAATAATGCATATTCAGGTACAAAACAACCAAAGCACCCTCCAGCTACATAAGCACACTAATTTAAACTCAAATCACCAAAGTTGTGTGAATTAATGTTGTCCAAAACACACAGACACTGAGATGCTTGAATTTCATTCAAAAAGTCAACAAAATTAAGTCTCTTCCCTAGTTGCCTTCCAGTTGCAAATTACTACCAAAACAAGAACGGTCCCTGTTGAGAAAAAGAATGGTAATACTACTTTGAAAAGGCTAGTTATACTATTTGGTGAGTTTGGTAATCAACTTGTAATATAAATTAATAAACACTATGGTATATAGAGAGATATAAACTAAACTCATTCAGCAAAAATAATGAAATTGGGAATTGAGGGGTATACATTTCAATTCTCTTGGAGGAAGAGTAACAGACAATTGTCTTTATCTAAAGTTAAGGTACATGGAACTGACCTTACAAAGTGAAAAGTTAAAGTGATCTTGACCAAAATATAAAGGGTTTGAAGACAAGACAAAAGTACTTCAAAGAAACCAAATACAACTAATTAACTGGAATTTAATAGAATAATCTGGCTTACTTATTCTTTGACAGAAATAGGGCTAGGAATCCATGAAATAACACTAAATTCAACTAAACAGATAAAATGAAAATCATTACAGCAAAGAATTTTACACTTTACATTCTACAGGCTAACTTTAAGCACTATTATTTTCAAGTTTTTATGAACTTCTAAAATTTAAGATTAGGATCTGATATCTTTGGATTTGGAAACCAAGAGAACCTACAATAACGCAGGGTAATTAGTTACTCAAAATCAAGAGTAGGTTATTCTGGAATATAATTCTTCAGGTGCCATTTTTGCCATAACCAGGAAATAGTTTCCATATCTTACTAAAAGATGTTCCTAGTATTTTTGTATGTAATGTGTCTCTGTTGTGGATAAATTTCTCCTCCATTTGCAGTGACTGTTTCTTCCTCACTATAGCTGTGGAGGGACATCACTTTCTCAGGGTCAGACGAGATAACCAGAAATTCCCTGAATTTTTTTTTAATCTAAAACACTATCATGGGTGTGTCTGGTTCTGTGACCTCAGATTAAAAGACACTATTTTTAAATTAATTCATCACTAAAGTTTGTAAATAATATGAAATAGCAATGACAATTATTTTCTTTTAAGCTAAGCTTGATTTTTCCAATTAATAAATTATAATCTATTGCCCAAGTATTTCTGAAGGTTAAGGATGAAATGTGAGTCAGAGACTGTTTAAAAAAAAAGTGCCTTTTCGTTTAGATACAGATAACAAATGACAAAAAATTGTTTTCATTACTCTTTAAGTAATGGATCACAGAAGATGAATATTTAAGTATAAAGAGACTGAACCGTATAACTTACACTAAGAGGACAATGGCTATAATGAATGTGACTCATCTCTGACTCTTTAACAGGAAGAATATGTAGAGATAAAGGAGAAGTTTCCACTTTTGTTTTTATATGCATATTTACTATTATTATTAATATTGGCTCTTTGCACTTTGCCTATGTGATAGTTCATGTGAGTTTTGAGAAAATGTAGAAAGAACATTAAAAATTTTATTCTGCAGTCCAATAAGTAGCAAAATATATCTCAACCACCTCTAGCAATGAATTATTCTATTAACAACTCTCTTAGCCATCCAATGACCTTCATTTTTTTCCTTTTTTTAGCTTTTCTAACTTTATAATACATAATTTTTAAGACTTGTGACTCTTATACTGATATTCTTACAAAAAGATATACTATTCTAAATACCTTACAGGTATACTTTTTTTAAAAAACTGCTTCCCAAGTCATTGCAAATCATTTCTTGTGCCAAATGTACACGTCACTTAACTATAGTAAATTTAACATCAAAAATTATTTTAAGAACATATATGTAGCATACTTTTGATATGACCAACTAAGTAGACTTTTGATATTTAATTTCAAATTTCATATTAAATTATTAGTCATAGGTGATGCCTACAATTTGGTCAATGTTATCTGAATATGATTAAGATTATTCCTGAAATACTCAAGTATTTTATTCTCTCTACTTAATGAAGTTTAATAATTTTTCAAACTTGTTTCTTAAATAAGTTTTTATTGATGTGTTCTGTTTCTTCTATATCTGAATAGTTATTTCAAGTATCTCTCCTCTTCCCAGAGAGGCATTCCATATGACAAACAGTACTGGCTGTCACAAAGAATGCTGCTATGAATATTTTGGTGTATATGGAGATTCTCTTATCAATGGCTTTCTTGGGGTATAAGCCCAGCAATGGAGATTCTGGTTCAAAGGGTGTGAACATTTTAGTCACTTTATTTGCATAATTCCAAATTGCTTTCCAAAATAGTTGCATTATTTCATAGCTTCACCAACAATGATTGGTGTACCTATCTTTCCACAACTCCTACAACACTGAATATTGCCATTTTTTGTCAGTTTACAGAGTATGAGGTGAAACTTCAGAGAGGCTCTGATTTGCATTTCTCTTCGTATTAGAAACTTGGAGCATTCTTTCACGTTGTTGTAAAAACTCTGCAATCCTTCTTTTGAGAACTGTTTGTTCATATCATTTGACCATGTATCTATGGGAAAGGGTATTACACACCCACACATACATACATATATGTTATTATGTAATAGATATCATATACATATCTTAGTTATGTGTGTGTGTGTGTAGATTTTTTTCCCCAGTTCAACTGCTTCTCATTATAGGTATAATAATTTTGTCTGTGCAGAAGTTTTTCAGTGTCATGTATTCAAAGTTGTCTATTTTATGTTTTGTAATTGCCTCTATTTCTTTTTTTGGTTGAAAATACATCTACTACCCACAACTGTAAGTTATATGATCTACTTCTATTCTAATAAATATATATGTATATACCTTTATATATATATATGCATATATATGTACATATATATGTACATATGTATATGTGTATATATATGTTAGACCCTATCACTTTACCTAACCTTATGAAGTAATTACTTTAAAGCAGTATTGTGTGGCAGGTGGGCAAGATGAAATTACCAGTACTATAAAGGAATATGTTAAGGCAGGAGTGTTAGTCCCTACAACCACTGGATGGAATAATCCTGTCTGGCTAGTACGAAAGTCAGATGGGACATGGAGAATGTCTGTGGATTATAGACAATTGAATAAGGTGACTCCTCTTTTGTATGCTGCTGTTCCAGATACTGTTACCTTAATAGAAAGGATCCAGAAATATGATGGGACTTGGTATGCAGTTATTGATTTGCCCAATGCTTTCTTTACTATCTCAACAGATTCTAAACAATGGGAGCAGTTTGCTTTCACTTGACAGGGCTGACAATACGCTTTTACCTACTTGCCACAAGGATATTTCCAGAGGCCCACTATATGTCACAGGATTGTGGCTGAAAAGTTGGATGAATTAGCGCTACCTGGTGCACAGCTTACCCGCTACATAGATGATATTATGATACAGGGAAAAAAATGCAAAAAAAAAGTGGAAAAGTTTGACACTTTTAATAGCACATATGAAAAGCAAAGGGAGGAAAATTAACCTTGCAAAGATTCAAGGACCAGCTCAAACTATAAAATTTGGGGGTATACAATGGAATAAGGAGCTGCAAGAGATTATCCAATAAGCCTGACAAAAGATTCAGGATTTTCCTATCCCTACCAATAAGAAAGAGGCCCAAAAGTTTATAAGATTATCTGGATATTGGAGGCATCACATTCTGCATTTAGGACAAATTTTGAAACCCTTACATAAAGTTACTGGGAAGAAATATGAGTTTGATTGAGAACTTGAGCAGAGTAAAGCCTCTGAAGAAGCCAAGGCTGCTACACAATTGGCCCTAGATTTATGGCCTATACAAAGTGGCTGGGTGAAATTACAGGTGACTGTACAAGATGAATATGCAAACTGGAGTTTATGGCAAAAACAACAAAGTTGAAATGTACCCTCAGGATTCTCGTCAAGGAAACTCCCTTCATCTGGAGTTCAAAATATCCCTTTTGAAAAGCAGTTGTTAGCTGCACATTCAGCTTTGGTAGAGACTAAACAACTGACTCTGGCCCATGAGGTTATATTAAGTCCTGGAATCCTGATTATGACCTGGGTAATGAGTACCCCAGCTTCTCACAAAATTGGACATGCACAAGAGGCTAGCATAATTAAATGGGAATGGCATATTCAGAATGGATCTAAAATAGGCAAAAGTGGAGTTTCTATTCTACATGAATCTGTAGCAAACATAGACACTGATGGAAATGATAAACCCCCTGAACCAAAGGAACAGTTGGTACAGTCCTTGGTAAAATGGAATGAAGATATGATGGATTACCTGAAGGACAAAAGAAACACACGGTTTACTGAAGGGACAGAAAAAATATTTGGGCCACAAAAGACACTGGAAAGCAGTAGCCTATAACCCATGTACTAGGCAGACTTTGGCAAGTACTGGGATAGGTAGAAGCAGTCAATATGCTGAACTTATAGAAGTACATCAAGGTATTAAAAGAGAACAAGGAGGACAGTGTCATGTACTCACTGATTCATGGGCGGTAGCTAATTGGTTAGCTACATGGATGCCAATGTGGAAAAATCAAAACTGAGAAACTCATGGCAAACAAGTCTGGGGCAAAGAATTATGGGAAGATATATGGGACATGTCTTTGGTTACTAATTCATCAGGTTTTCACACAGATGCTCATGTAGCCCTCACTATGCCAGTACATGAGTACAATGCCCATGATAATTGACTAGCAAAGATTGCTACTCAACTTATTGTCCCTACTCTGACACCAAATGATGATCCAGAACTAGCAAAACAGGTCCATCAAACAGCCAGCCATTTAGGGGTCCAGGCCACAAACCAGTGGCCACAAGACCGAGGTATTAGTATCTCTCATTCATTGTTAAAACAAGCAGAAGAATGTCATTTATGTCAATTAGAAAAGGAGCAAATTGTTCCTCAGGTAGTAACTGGAGAGATAGCAAGGGGAAAAGTTCCAGCCCTAATTTGGCAGATAGAATATAGTGGACCACTACCCCAAGATAAAGGATGCAAATTTATATGTACTTGTGTTGACACCTATTCAGGTGTACTACTGGCTTGTCCTTATAAGAATGCAACCCAGAAAAACACCTGTAAAACTCTAGATATCATAAGCCTATATTACGGAACTCCAATGCAGATTCAAAGTGACAATAAATCGCATTTCAAAGGTAATGAAATGAAGAGATATTGTATATTAAACAATATAGAATGGATATATCATATACCATGTTATCCACAAGCATCTCGGTTAATTAGAAGAATGAAGAGATTACTGAAAGAACAGTTAAGAAAGTTAAGTTCTAATAATTTTTATCAACATTGGAAAGATAATTTGTTCATTGTTTTATGTAATTTGAAAGATAGACCATTGGGAGAAAGTACATCTCTAGCCAGAATGATGACTCCAAATCTGCAAATCAGAAAAGAAGCAAACACATAAAATCCCAAATATTGAGTATTAGACTATGAGCCAAGATGTCCCAGCATTGTATCCAGGAACACCTAGTTTGGCAGGATATGAATTACATTGTTTAGAGGACTTTTGGTTGGGCAGAAAAGCAATAAGAAAAATCAATACATGTATTGGCCAGTGATAGATTCTAATTACCAATGAGAAATTACTGTGACATTCCAAAATTTAGTTGAAGAATCCACATAGTTTTGTAAAAATTATGGAATAGTTCAAGTGATTATTTCTTGTGAAACAATACCCCTTGTGAAAACTGACCCTCCATCCGAAATAACTATCAGAGGAACTAAAGGGTTTGGCTCTACTGATAGAATAAAATTGGGAGCTAAAGTATGGGTAAAATGGAAGCCAGATGATGTTTCAAAAGCTGTGGAAATTGCAGCACATGGGGCAGGTGCCCCCTGCATTGCTAATGTGTATAGATTTCTTTGTTGCTATGGTAGATTTGGCTTTCTGGTGTTGGGAATTGGCCTTCTGGTGTTTGAATAAATGTTTTGGTTCTGTCTTCTATGTACAGAGTGTGTTATTTACTGTAACTGTTGTTTATTCAGGAGATGATTACCAAATTTTACCCTTAACTCATATAGTTTACTGTGAATGAGGCTATGTTAGTGGGTTCATGGACTCCAGAAGCATGACTAATCCTATATCTACCCTGCTTCTGGTTATCTCCTTGTTTCTTTTTGGCTTTTTGTCTGTTAAATTTGTTTGCTAGATTTCTTTCCTGCAGGCTTAGTACTCTCTATCTGCAGATGCCTGATCACTGAAGCTGGATGGCAGCCCCTGTCCACAACTGTGATGTGTCACCCCTGGACCTGGCGTAGGGCAAGCTCCAGATGCCAGCTAAAGAATTGACCTAATGGGACCTCTTGGAGCAGGGATAGTTCTATGTCCAATTTCAGC